>CM076907.1:30176380-30776380 GCA_039519145.1 Kokia cookei | reverse complement strand
AATTGAAAATAAGAGGGATTGTTTGCATAAATTAACCATAACAATGACACGTGGCAGCTCCTGATGGTTTCAAAAGGTCAAGAGACTAAATTGAAAAGCATTGAAAATTGTTGGGCCAATTTAAAATTAATTAAAAGTACATAAAGAACTTGATTGAAAATTTGAGAAAAAGTGAAAGGACCGAATGCATAAATATACCCTTCAATGAAAACACGCGAATCTAGGGACGATTTGGGTCGGATCGGCTCGGCCATGGGTAATTTTAAGGAAACGACGCCGTTTTAGACGAAATACCATCACCAAATTATACCCTGAAACCCCTTTGTAAAACCATTTCCTTCTTTCATTTTTTCAAAAACCAAATTTTTTTCAAAAAAACTCTCTCCCCTTCTCTCAAGTTCTCTCATGGCCAACCACCGGCTGCCGGCGGTTGTCCCGCGCTTAGGGCCTTACGCGCGCGCCGTGCCGCCTCCCATCGTCGCCCAATGTCGTCGTAGTTCACCACGCATGGCCGCCACATGTCCACGTGCCGTCGTACGCGCCGCCTGGTAAGCCGATCGTCTCCTTCTTTTAAAAAACTCGGATCTGGATCTAAATCCATATCCTTAAAAATGTTTTGATTCCTACTTCGTTTTTTGTTTTGAATTGATCTGGATATAAATCTATACAGATCTAACCCAGATTTAAAAAAAAATTGAATTCGACTTTCATTTCTTTTTTTTAAAAAAAAACCGGTTTGGGTTTTTTTGCTGGTTTAGTAAACATGCAATGGTTTTTTTTTTTAAAAGGAGTTTTCGAATCCGTTCTTTACTTCTATGATACTTTCCCCTTTAAAATCTATTTTTATTGATTGTAGATCTAGGCACGACGAGGCGATGGCGGCATTCAAGGGAAACTCCAGTGCGAAGCTTCGGTGACGGCAGAACCAACCGAGGATAAGCCTTCTGACCTTTCGGCTTTTTTAGTATTATTAATAACTATTATTATTATTATTATATTATTAATAATATTAATTAGTTGCCATTAATATTGTTATGGTCATTATTATTATTAAATTAATAATAATAATATTAATAATAAAGATAACTTTCATTTAATGCCTTCGAAATAACCAAAAATGATAATAAATAATAATAGCTATAGTTTTAATACAATTAAAAAAAGCTAGAATATAAAAGGTTTTAGATACATAAATTATGAATGATAATAAATGAATGTATTGAAGCAATACCTGAATGATTTTAATGCCTGAATATATTGGGTCTGCTTGAGGTTGCTTTGTATCTGTTCAAACCTATTGGATATTGATAAATAAAATGTGTGTATGGATTGCTAAAATTTTGAGTTGAATTCGATTGCTCTTTTTTCAAAAAAAAGGTCCTTTACAATTTGTTTGAGTTCTGGCCTTATAGCCATCAATACAATGATGATTATTTGTTGTTTGCCATTTAATACCGGTCTTGTTCTTCTCTTCTGCAGGTTCGACGATGGCAGTGGCGATTGAAGCAGCTGGTGGCAGTGCAAGTTGCTGGTGGTGCAACTTAGTGATGATGTGGCAACCTCCGGTTGGCTGAGGTGGAGGCAACAGTAGCAACAATAGCATATTAGGTCTTTTGTTTAGAATTTGGGTCACTTGGGCCCGTCTATACTTGGGTCATTTGGGCTTAGGTTTTGGGTCTGTTAGGATCAAGCCTAGTTTGGGCTTTGTAAAAATAGGCACTTTGTTTGTAATGGGACTTTTTAAATTTAAAATAATTTTAATTTTAAAAGTAAATTTAAACTTAATTTAAATTTGAATTTAAAATAAATTTAAATTTAAATAAATTAAATCTTATAATAAATTTAAAAAAGATTTTAGTTTAAGCCCGGTCAAAATTGGGCTTCAACAAGGTCGATTTTTTGGTTATGTAAATTTGACAGTTAATTTCGGGTAGATCTAAGTAAAAAGATTTTTCTATTATTGTATGGAAACTTCAAAAGACAACTTTGGGGATCTCTGTTAATTTATTTGAATCTGGGAAGGGAATTGAACATTAAATATAGTTTGAATTATTATTGTCTACTGTGATCCTTGGGTAGAGAAAGATAAGGTAAAGTTTGAATTATTCGAGATTATTATGAAAATGTTATTTTCTAGATTTGGATAAGCTAGTAATGATTATCGCTAAGATGAAACTTTAGAATAAAACAGGTAATTCTAGATAAAATTTCGAGGATGAATTTCCTAAGGGAGGAGAGTTGTAATAGCCCAGTTTTCAATGGTTTCGGGACCACAACTCCAACGAGCCAAGCCGTAAATTTATTAGTTAATGCACATTTATGACGACATTAGTGTCATATTAAATTTTGGTTTAAGAATTTCATAGTTTGGATAGTTAATGAAGTAAAAAGGACTAAATTGTAAAAGTTACAAAAGTAGAGTATGATTAAATAAAGGGACCAAATGAATAAATTAACCAAAGGAAATTTGGTATTGAATATTCATGAGTTATAAATTAAATGTAATGAAGTTTAATTAAGGAAATAAAGGGTTAATCAAAACTTAATGATAAAAGTTAAGGAAATTACAAAAAAGCCACAAGTATATATATAAAACTTAAGAAGGAAAATGAGACATATCTTCTTCTTCTTCTTCTTCCTTATACGATCAAATAGGGAGAGGAACTATGGTTCTCCATTTTTGTGATTTGAGCTTTGATTTGGGTAAGTATACCTTGATCGTTTTTAGTAATTTTTATGTCTTTGAGTTCGTATTAGCTTAATCTAGCTAACTCAAGGACTAATTTGTGAATTTTTCAAATGTTATAAAGTAATTTTTGTATGTTTGATAGTTAGATCTTATGATTTTGTAAAGTAATTTTTGATGAATTTAAGGTTTGAGGACTAGATTGTGAAAATGGTGAAAATACATGTCATTGATGTGAAATATTTGCATATAGGTGTTGGGTGAACAACCATGAATATTCGGCTAGCATAAGATTTAATCTAAAATGGTTATTTTGCATGATTTGTACTTAAGGACTAAATTGAATAGAAATGTAAATGTTAGGGGTAATTTCATAATTTTTCTCGAAAAGGACTTATATGCATAAACTGATCAAATTATATGATTTATTTAGAGAAATGGTTGAATTATTGTGTTAGATCGTGATCGAGCCACTGATCGTGGAAAAAGGAAAATTTTAGAATAGTTCCTGAAGTTTCACTAAACTACTATTGCGTCTGGTAAGTTTGTAGTGTTAGTTTAACTACATTGTATGTTATTTGTGTATTCACTATTGTCACAACAACTCAAGGAAAGCTAAACGTTCGTGAAGTTGGGAAAGTCGAAGAAGAAACGAAATATCAGGCCTAAGGTCGGTTATCTGACTTGACGCGATGGTTGGGGTTTTGCATATGTTGTAGTATCCTAATAGCTTGTGTGAGCAGCATCGCAAGTCAATAGATTCTAAATAAATACTGAATATATGGACCCCTACAATGGCCAAGTCTTCGCCTATGTTGTGAATTCTCATCAACTTGCGTGAGCAGCATTGTGAGTGGGAAATTCTGGACCGTATCGATGGTTGAGTCTCTACATAAGTTGTAGATTCTCATCAGCTTGTGTCAGCAGCATCGTATATTAGTTAACCTTTTTGGGCTCATAAGAGCTAATTCTGTCTGGGCTCGTATGAGTTAAATTCTGAAAGACCGAAAGAGATCAAATTTGATCCTGTTCACAAGATTATGAATACATACTTGTTATCATCTTTATAACCGATTTGGCTATTCTGTAAGATAATGATTTCTGCGAACTTACAAACTTTAATAAGTTTATCTGTGTATCCATTGTTGTTTTGTAGATACATATTGCTGTTGGAAGATCAGATCACCTTGAAGAATCACACTATCGCAGAACCTGCTTGGTAGTCCTTCATCACTTGGTTATATGGCATGTACTAGGATGATGTTATTTTGTCTCGTTCGAAATTGTGACAAACTTGATATGTTTTGATGAAATATTGAATGTTGTATTTTATGCTTGTTCTAGTTGGAACTAAACTTTGAAGCATAATGTAATGACTTGGAAACTATGAATTATGCATTTGTCTAATGCATGTTTGGATTTATGAATGTTACATGTCGTTAAACTTATATTTTGACATGATTCTTGAGATTTTGCATACTTGTTTCGATAGAACTCCTACTTGTATCGGTAAAAGTACAAGGTAGGAGAGAGATTGTTCACTGGCTTGAGTAGTATTGGTAGTTGCATAGTAGGTATCGGTAGTTATGCACTTAGAGGTATCAATAGTTTGTATCCTTGTATCGATAGAAGTTGCAGAGTAAGACTTCTTAACTCTTTGGAGTTTTTAGTATCGGTAGAAGTCTGCCCAACAAGTACTGGTAGAAGTCTCCAAAAATATTGGAAATGACATTTTTTCCCTTGTTGAATTGTGATTATAATTGAATGATATTTCTTTAATAATGTAAGAACAAATTACATGATTTAAAAAAATGTACAGTGATAGATAAATAGAGTGACACCAAACCCTAACCGATGACGATTTCGGGTTTTGGGTGTTACATGGCAAATCCGTCCAACCCATTGTAGAACGTTTGCAACTACAACCATTTCAACATACCATGATTTGGGCATTTTTGTAACAACAATTTAAATCGTTCCCATGTTTCATGGAACCCTTGGCCTTCAAATTACCGGAATGTCTAGATCTCTCTTCGGAGTTGGATTGTCTTATTAATGGGAAAATTTTTTTTTAGGAATTTTCCTACGAGTTCATCCCATGTAGTAATGGATCCTAGTGCCTACGCATCCAACCAAGAAAAAGCATTGCTAGTTAGAGAGAACGGAAATAGTATGGGACGAATGACATCATCAATAATACCATTATAACGGAAAGTATCACACAATTGTAAAAACCATTTTAAGTGTAAACTAAGATCCTCAACCATTGTCCCTCTAACTTGTAAATTATTTTGAATCATTTGGATCATAGTTGGCTTGATCTCAATTGTATTAGCGGCTATAGTATGTTTAGCGATACTCCCTTGTGTCACATCTATATTGGGTAGAGAGTACTCCCTTAGAGTTTTTTGAGCTTATTGCATTGGTTCGTTTGCAGGGAGTTGTTATGGTATCCTAATGTCCTTAACGTTGTTATTGATAGGATCAATGAGTGGGTTTTCTGGCTCTTCTCGTTCCTCAAGCGGTGGTGGATTTTACATTGATTGTTGGTTTCTTCTATTTCTTCAAATTAATGCTTCTGGATTTGAAATGGGATCTACCAAGTTTCCTTGACTTCGAGTCATAAACTAGAATTAAAAAATAAAATGGAATAAAATAAAAATGAAAAAAATTGAATCTATAACCTAAAAATTTCCTAATTATCCAAATAAAAATGTTGAAATAGAAATAACTAAGCATTACCTCCCTAGTAACAACGCCAACAACTTAACTGCCTCCGAACATACTCCTATTTGATGTGTGTTTTAGGGCTTCCGCAAGTATACGAGTCATGTTGTAATACAGTTTGTTACAATGAAACACTGGTAGTATTTCTACAATCGTACCCAAAGGAGGCTTAAAGCAATAGTGATTTAGATCCCTGCAGAGAAAAGCAGTAATTAGTACTTTCTTTAGGTTTATAGTATGAAAGTAAAAATAAAGAGTTTTGATGATTTGTAGAACATGAAAAAAGGAAAAAAAAATAAGCAAAGGGAAACATATAGGTACATTCGATAAACAAATTTGAGGAGATTAGGTCGCTTTAGTATGGATTCTTCAATCATCGATTTTGGGGACTTTGCTTCAATCAACTAGTCGCTACCCTAGCAAAACCTTTCGATCTTCCACCAACATAACGAGTCAATAGAGACTACTTATTGTTAGATGTCACAGTCTAAATTGATTTAGGGTAAAGGTGTTCACGAATGCACAATACTAATTTTGGGTTCATTCCCACCTAGATGACTTTCTAAGGTTGTCAGGCCTAGTGTTTGTTTCACGTTCTTCCTTTCCCAAACAGTTGATCCAATTGAAAATCTCTGTATGCAATAGTCAAATATTCATACTTTCACTCCCTAATTCCTTACAATGGATTAGTTCCTCATAGTTTCTCTAAACATCATAAAAATAATAATATATTTTAACATAGAGTTGAATCAATGAAGTAGAAGAAAGTCCAATTATATAGCAATCGTTGGGAAATAATTCCACAATCGTTTATGCGAAGTTACAAATCTAGTTCCCAAAGCAGAAAAGAAAATAAAAGGAAATTGAAACTAAAACTAAAAGGTGTGTAAAACTCTAGTGCTAAAGGTATTATTTATAGCCTTCGACAGTTGTTTTCCTTAACCCTAGGTCAGTTGTTGTTCCTCGTGTTTAAGTGGTATTGTAAAGATCGAAACGCCCTTTACTCGGTGTCAAAATCCACAATCAGGAGTCGATGTCGCGACACATAGAAGCTGTGTCATGACAAAGAGGTCAGTCCACTCCATTTGGGCAATCTTACAAGCGTTGTCGCGACATAGATGATATATGTCGCGACAAAGAAGTCAGCCTCGATATTCGTCAAGTCTGGTCCATTTGTTGCGACGTAGAGCAATTTGTGTTCGTGACATGGTGATCAGCTTTATACTTATTTGACTTCTAAGGGTCTCCTGCACACTAATGAAGTACGTTAGCTAACCCTTGTCTTTTTCTATAACCGGAATGCTAGAAATTTTTGGAGAGAAAGAAAAAAGAATTTCGAGAGTGAAAAACAAAATAAAATTGTTGTGTGTCTCAAAAGAATTCTACAGTATTCTTTAGATTTTTATAGGCATGCAATGTGGAGTATTTTAGGTAATTTTCACGAATAAGGATACAAGTCTGATTTAAAGGTTAAAGGAGCCTTTAAATCAATTTGAATAGAATCAAATCAATTTAATTGGAAACAAATCAAATTGAGATATTTGTCATTTTAAAACAGATTTTGTATAATATCTGTTGAGGAAAAAAATAAATTACGTAATGGGGCTAAAATATTCGCAGTCTTTTTGGGCTTGATTGGTCAAAACATTTCGCGACACCTATGTTGTGCATATGCACCCCAAACACCAATAGGTTTGGATTTGCACCCCTTGCAAGCAAGGCAAGGTTTCAAGCTTAGTCATTCAATAATATTTTGGTCGGTTTTCATATATAAACACATTCCACACTTGATATCTAACCAATGTAGAATCTAAGATTTTCTTTTCATCAACTTATTCACAAATGACTTTGAACTTCAATTTCTCATTCATCCCTCATCTATTTTAAGCATATGATATACTGTTGTAAAGGTCTCAAGGAGTAGAATATAAAATCATAATTTTATGATTTAACCCTTCACATTTACATATCGAGAATATGTCTCAAAATTATCAAAAAATACCATTTTTCCAACTTATATCAATTTAGCTTTCATCCTCAGTTACTGAAAAGTAAACTGAAAAAATGCAAAGATAAAAGTTTGAACCTCAATTATCTATTGATTTTACTAAGCTTTTAACAATTAATTCTAGGACTCAATCCATAATGTTTTTATAAATTTTAACTCTATAATTTTTGAGGTGTTACGATATATGTATAAAAAATAATACTAATTTATCTAAGTCTTATTTATCCTAAATAATAATATTAATAAAATCCATAACTGTCCTAGTATAATTTTAATAATAATTATCTTAAGAAAATTTAATAACATAAAATCTTATTTTAAATAATAATAATAATAATAATAACAATAATAATAATAATAATAAAAGAAGCCATCAACATACAAAGCTAATTTAACTAAACTTTAAAATAAAAAAGTTAATTACATAATTAGTCCCTCACTTGAAAGATGAAAATTCAAATTAATCCCTAATATCACATTGAAATTCAATTTAATCCTGAAATTAAAATAAAAATTCGAATAAGTTATTTTTCACTTTTTAAAATTATTTAAAATTATATTTAAATATCAATTTAATAATATGCTGAAAAATTATAACTTCAATTGTAAATTTTCATGCAATTGTAAATTGGCTTATTTCCTATAAAAACCTCCAAGAAAAGCTTTCTAATACCCCTTCTGTTTCTCTCATCTTTAGTCTTCAAGAATCCTCACAAATCCCAATCTCGAAGAAAGAAAGAAGCTCATGGCGTATGAACAAGAAGATCATCCCAAGCATCAGTTCCCTTTAGATTCCAACTCTTACAACATCACCGCTGAAATCGGTGCTGGTGTTTGTTCTAAGGTTTATATAGCCAAATGTCTTCCCATCAATTCAACTGTTGTTGCCATTAAATCCATCGATCTTGATCAGTCCAACGCCGATTTCCGCAACCTTGTCGGACGTGAAACCAGCACCTTCTCTCTTCTTTCCCACCCCAACATCCTCAACCCTCATTGTTCCTTCACCGCCGGCAACCGTTTCTGGGTGGTTATGCCCTTCATGTCCGGCGGTTCTTTAGAGTCCATCATCTCATCTTCTTTACCCAATGGCATACAAGAGCAATGCATTGCCATTATTCTCAAAGAAACCCTGACGGCGTTGTCGTATCTTCACAGCCAAGGGCATTTGCATAGAGATATAAAGACCAGTAACATCTTGTTGGACGATAACGGACGTGTTAAGCTTGCGGATTTCGGTGTTTCGTCATCTTTCTATGCGTCGAGTTCGGCTTACAGATTACGTTCTTCGACATTTTCGTCACAAAATTGGATGGCCCCAGAGGTGATTCTTTCACATAAAGATTATAGTTTCAAAGCTGATATATGGTCTTTTGCTGTAACTGCTCTGGACTCCACCAAGAAGCGTTCAGAAACTTTTCAAGACATGGTTGATTCTTGTCTCGATAAAGATCCTGCAAACCGACCCTCTGCAGATGAACTTTTGAAACATCCTTTCTTTGAGAGTTGCAATGGTACTTCGGAATTTCTTGCGGAGAATTTGCTGCGTGGATTGCCTAGTGTTGAAGAAAGGTTTAGGGCAGCAAGCAAGATTCTTGAGGAAGGTGTGGGTTGTGATCCTAATGGGGACCGGCCGTCTGGTCTGCTCCTTAACCATCTGACGTCATCGACTATTGAAGGGAACGACAATGAAGACGAGGGGTTTGAGGTGCATGACCCTGTATTCCCCGTGGAGTCAACACAAGCGGTGATTCCATGTGACAATGATGGTGAAGAACAACAACCGGCTGCTGGTGGCCGTGGCAATGAAGTTAATGCAGAAACAACGGTGAACGAACTGATGGCATTGATGACGAGTTTAGATGATCAAAAGGAGAAGGTGAAAACAATAATTACCCTGCTTGGAGCTGAAACGATCGACAGAGAAGATGGATTGGAGAAGGAGAATGCGAGGCTGAGATTGGAGTTGGAGAATGAGAAGCTGAGATTGGAGAACGAGAAGCTGAGATTGGAGAATGAGAAGCTGAGATTGGAGTTGGAGAACGAGAAGCTTAGATTGGAGTTAGAGAATGAGAAGCTGAGATTGGAGAACGAGAAGCTGAGATTGGAGAATGAGAAGCTGAGATTGGAGATAGAGACGCTCAAAATGCAGATTTCTGCTAAATCAAGCACTACTACTGATGACAACAATTGAAAGGATTGCATTTTCAGTCTGTTTTCTTGCTTATGACTAGAAACTGTTGTTTGATTCCAGATGGTATTATAGGACTAATGTGATTGAATCTAATTGGAAATTTTTGAGATTCTGTATGTATGTTGTTTCATATGATACCTTTTACTTCCTTACCAAATAAATAAATAAGTAGAGATACATTGAAGAAAGAGGCTTAATATGATAAACAAGTACATATCATTCTTGTTATATCTCAGCACTTAGACACTTGCCGATATAATAAGCCACCAAAATCAACCTGTATACCCCTTTGATCATCAAGACCTCTTCACCATTTGTTCCCTTTCCAAGAAGGCCTTAGCCATCCGCTTCCTTGGTGAAGTCACCCACTCAACAACCTATCTCATTAGGTATCCACTTTTTGAATACAAATATTTCTTCAATTGTGAACACAGCTCAAATTATCAAGTGAGTATCACCAGAAAATAACAATCTCGTATTATTTGGGACTACTACATCCGCTATTCACATTTATTTTGTTAATACGTCCACTGTCTGTAGTAACAACCCGTCACTTTGCATTACAGGATAAATGAATCTTTCCTATGAATTCTCTTCCAACGATGAAGAAAGAATCACCTTCTTAAGTCTTGAACTTATCTTGAGTAATCTCTCCTTCTAGTAATCGGCCTATCTTGTTGCCCATTTCCAACTCTCCAACTTTTAAGTTGAAATAATAAAAAATATCTTTCTTACACTCATAAATTTTAAATGCAATAATAAGAAGAACATTGTCATTACAAACTATTTTCATTTTAGTTATTTGTCGTTAATTTGGGTTAGGCAATGTTATTATATACTCATTTTAGTCGCTCAACTTTAGTATGTTTTTATTTTGGTCACTCATTTCTTTCTTAGAATTAATTTTACTTTTTTAAAAAAAATTAAATATTTACCCAAAATTGGATTATTCAACTACAAAGATGAAACTCAAATGTTTCCTATAACTAATTCCTTATAAAACTTAGGCTTTTCTCTATAAAAATCATATTTTGGAAAGAAAACTAAATTAATTCTAAAAAAGGAAAAAATAAATGAAATTAAAGAGATAAAAATGTTTTTTTTCTATAAAAAAACCCCAAGTTTTTCCTATAAAATCATAGACAATTCTCTGTAAAAGCCCAAACTTTTTTTTTTGCTAGGAAAAATAAAGTATTTTTTTAAAAAAGGAAATAAAAAAAGATGATATGGTTTTTCATGTAAAAACTCGGATTTTTCTCTATAAAACTCAAGTTTTTTCTTTCACTTGAAAAAACTAAAATTAATTTTAAAAAAATAAAATAAGTGACTAAAATGAAAATGTACTAAAGTTGAGTGATTAAAATCAATGTACAATAGCATTGTTTAACCCCAAACTAATGCCTTGTGGTAAAAATGAAAACGATTTATAACTACAATACCCTTTATGTAATTTTTTTTATTTTCTGTACTCTGAATAAAAATTTATAAAAATTGAATAATCAATTGTGTAGTTTCTCACTTTCTAAAAGACGTTTTAATCTTGGTTTTTTTTTAGTTTAATAATATTGATTTATTCTTATGTCAATTGAATCTAATAGTTTATGTAATGATATCACAACAATAACGATACTAACTATTTGTGAAATTAAAATCAAAATTTCAGAAATTCATATTTATTAGAAATTCTTCTCCCTCTAACTTCTTTTCTTCTAAAATTTTTAGAAGCCGATAGTTTTTCCTTTCAGTATTTATTTCAATATTTGTCATCACTTTAGTTTTGAAATTACCTACATGTCTTAAGTTAAATTATGCTATTAGTTTAATTTATATATTTTTATTTAATCAATTTTAATATTTATACTTTTCAAATTAGTAAATTTTAGTTTATGTATTTTTAAAATTTAAACTTTTATTTCCGATGAAGTAGTATCAATTAAATTCGTTTGCTAAAATTCAATTACTAGTTCTATACTATGTGTACATTTATAGATTTGGTTCATTTTCTCTAATTTGATGATTCTAAATCTCTATAATTTTCGAATTTTGAAATTTCAGTCTTAACGCAAATGATAGTCGGTAATCCATTAACTAGATTTTTAGTGAGTAATATATGAAAATAATAACTTGACATGACATTACTTATATGTTAATATGTTTGGCACATTAGATTTTGGAAATAATATAATTTTACTTAATGAGCTCAACAAATATTGTTTGGTGGGGACTAAAATTTTAAATTTTGAAAAGTATAGGGACTAAAAATGACCAAATAAAGTATAGAGATTAAATCCATAACTTTTGCTAAGTATAGAGACTAATAGCAAAATTTAACCTTCTAGGAAACATTATTTAATGATGAGTCCCAATCCTAACAAGTGTTAGTGTTGACTACTTGCCAGCTCAACATTTTTAAGTATTATAGAAAGTGGGACCCATTTTTAAAATAAAATTTTAATAAATTGTTTAAACAAATAAATAATAACATTTTTAAACAAATTTCACATGTATTGCTGATTTAGTAATTATTTTGAAATTTGTGGTAATAATAGCAATAAACAAATAAATATTAATATTTTATAAATAATTTTAACCTGCATTACTAATTTCTTATCCAATTTAATAACCCAAAACAATTAAAATTTTGATCTTTCTATTAACTTCCTTAAAAAAAAATTATATAAATATTTTTTGCCAAAAAATTTGTGTTTATACCACCAATTAGTAATTTTTTTTGTGATAATGGCGTCCAAAACAATTTTATTCATTTTTTAATTCACACTTTTTTATAATTTTTCATTTTAAGGTTATTAATTAATTTAAATATATGGTTTATATTTTTTTACTTATTTAATATAGAAAAATAGGTTTTTGTGTTAATTTTACATTTAAATTAATAGAGAGTTTGAACAAAAGGCATAATATAATTCAGTTAATACATACATCCAAACCTATACATCAAAGTAACTAATTTTTAATCTCAAAAAAAAAAAAAAAACCCTAAGTTTTCAGCTTCATCCTCACGTCAAAGTATCATTATTACATCACTCAAGTCATTCTATCAATCTAATTTTTATTTGGTGTTTAAAAGTCTCTTTCAATTTTTTGACAATATTTGTTTTTAACACATTAAATACAAGCTTATCATGTGATGAGTATATACATTTTAGATATGTTTTATGTTAGATCTAAACAGACATTTAAAATCAGAATTGATGACTGGATTGACGGAAAGAAACTAAATTTATATTATTCTAATACTTAGATAACTCAATTAAAACATCTTAAAGTTTAAAGTATAGCTTGACAATTTTTAGTGAATTGCCCTTACTTTTATTTATAGTATTTTCTAACCCAATAAAACCAAACTATAATGCCCATGAAACAGTACGGATGAGACCTGAACTTTAGCATTGACTTAATTCCAAGTAAAAATGGGAGTAAATGAAAGAAATAATGCTAGTCAGATGATAACAAGACATTAATTTTATTACAGTAATTTGGATTAGGTGAACCACCAAAAGCAAAAGAGCTTTGGGGGAAAATGGGAATGGCACTCCCATACAAAAAAGTTCCCTATTAATGTGAACAACCGCGAAAATGGAAATGCTATCATGTAAATTTATGAGGGAAGGAGATGAATATTTTCCATTGCCTAATCAAGGAGGATAAGTTGCTAGCAGCAAAAAGTGAAAAGATTACTAATTCACATGCTTGTGTCATGAGATTAGAATTTTAGTCTCGCAAATCGTACGATTTTAAGTGATTTTTTTACTCTAAATCTGTCTAAATTAAGGATGAGAAAAAAGGTCTTTATTTATAATTAAATTCTCCCAAAACAAATTATACAAATTAAATTACATTAACGATCGAAATTAAAACATAACTTCATGTAATCTTTTTCTTGCAAGTTAAGACTAGAGTTTCAAAACCCTAAATGAACTCTGCACACTGAAGTCATAAACTTTAAATTTTAGACTCAATTTGAACCCTATTTTAAACCTAAGAAAATAATTGACTTTAGATAAAGAAATAGTTAGACCTTAAAATAATAATAATAATAATAATCATTAAAATTTATTTTAAAACAAAACCAAATTTTATTTAAAAATCAATGTTTAATTACTATTTTTTAAATTGAAATTATTTAAAATTGGTTTCAAGATTAATTGAAACTCAAAATAAATAAATTCCAATTGTATGCCAAACAAACCCGATTATCGGTCACAATCCATTTGGTCCAAATTCAACTTTTTAATGTTATTCTAAAACTAAATCATAGTTTTCAAAATTACATTAAAATGATAATTTATCTCAAAAATTTCAAATAAATCCCTTTTTAATAATTTAAAATTCAATTAACTCAAAATTAAATCGCCTGAATCAAATTAGGTGTCTACAACTATAGATAAAATTCATATAATAAATATAGTTATTAAAGTTTTATATAAAAGAAAATAAGTGTTTTAGTTGAAGTGATAAATGAAATAGTTTTATATTTATTAATATATATAATTGATGGAAGTAATAAAATGTGCATAATAAAATTAAAGATAAATTACACTGCTGGTCACTCTAAAATAGCATCGTTTCTATTTAGTCACTCTAAACCTTTTGATAATTTAATCACTCTAATTAAGATAATTGCTTGAATTAATCATTGCCACTACAAATTCTTTAATCCACTAATTGATTGTAGAGGTGACATTTTTTCGACTATTAACCAAACCTAGAGACCTCATATAATTAGTTCAAAATATTTCTTTTTTTATTTATTTGCAACATAAAACCTCCTGTTCTCATCACTTTCTGTTGCTCTTCACTCCACCGTCCCTGCACCATAAGAATTACACTGGACAGTCTCACTCAAAAAAAATAAAAAGAAGAAGAAACACTGGGAATTTTTAGCTGGTTGGAAATCACACTGCTCAATAGAATTATGCTTACTTTGTTAGTAATAACACAAAGATTTAGAAATGGAGTTGCTGTAAACTCCCAGGTAGTTTCTACCAAATCTAAAATAAAAATAAAAAATAGTTTTGAGATGGGACTTCTCTCAAAGTTCTCAACAATGCTTTTTACCCTTTATTACAATTTGACAAAATGCAGCCGTGGAACTACAAAGAAAGGTCCTGGGTTAGATGAATCAGGAGAATTGGAGTTTAATCTTATATTCAGTCAAGGACATCAATTATCTTAGGGGGCTACTTGAAAAATGACAATAATTATATTGAAATATGCTTTAGAAAGAAACAAAAAACTATAAGAGGCCTAATCTTTCGTCCCACTGATTTGGGAATTATCTTTGATTAACCGCTTGACATTGAGATGGGAAGATCCCTTCTTTTCGAATGTCTTGTTTGCCTTGAAAAAGCAGTCGTGTAAAGTGAAGAGAGCGACGGTGAATGTTAGGTGGTGATGAGAATGGGTGGTTCTTATGATGGGTATCGAGCCGTGATGGAAATGGGTGGTTTTTATGTTGTAAATAAACAAAAAATATATATATATATTGACTAATTACTGAAAGGTCTAGCTTTAGTTAAAATTAAAAAAAAATGTCACATCAACAATCGGTTAGTGAATTAACATAATTTTTAACGATAATGATCAATTTGAGTAATTATCTTAATTATAGTGATTAAATTGATTAGAAAAATTTAGAGTGATTAAAATAGGAACGACACTATTTTAGAGTGATATGTGGTGCAATTTACCCTAAAATTAAAATGTATAAATAAATTAAAATAAAATTTGGTTGAGTGATAAATTTAAAAATTTTACAATATAATTAACATGGATTCAAATCCCACCATATACATATTATTTTATTATTTTAAAATTAGAAAAACTAAAGTTTACTTGAATAATATAACTTATTTTAAATACGAAATATTATTTTTGTAATTTCTTTAACTAGATTGATGCACGATTGACTTGTGATATCAACTCAATCAAAGATTTTATTAATAATATTATATATATATATATATAAATGAAAAATATATTGGTGCAAAAAAAGATACATTCAAAATGTCCAAAATTGGAATCTAGCCATATAAATCTCAAATTTAAGATAAATTTAAGACTAGGCCAAGTCTTATAACACCCTGAAGTTTAGGAGGTTAGAATAATTAGGTGTTATTGTATTAATTTAAAATGAAATTTGATTAGAAAGATTAATTTAAAAATATTGTATTTTAATTAAATTAGGGCCTAATTTAAAAAAGGGTAAAAGGGAATTAAAATATTAATAGTGAGTCTTGACTATGAATATTAATTATTGTATATAAAGTAAGAGAGTATTAAGAACTATAAGTTAAATAAGTTAAAAAAATAGATAAATATGTATGATAATATATATATATATATATATTAGTTGAAGCATAAATGAAGATAAATAATTGACTAAAGTAAATGAGAAATAAGCCTTAGGTTTAATGATTAAGTAACTTGTATATTTTTTTAGAGAGTTTAGGTTTAAATATTATTCTTTTATTTTTTTAAAATATATTAATATAATTACATGATAATATTATTTATTCCTTTCATTTTTTTTTTTTTTTAATTTTGAAAATTGAACAGGTCTCCACCAAGAAACAAAAGGTACAATAAAATGCGAAACTTTAAAGAAACGGGCTTCGGCCGAGGTAAGGCGTTAGCACTCCCAAGCACCTGGGTCGGAATCACGTCCCCCCCTTTTTGCTTTCCTTTTAATTCAGTCGATTTTGAAAAATTGCAGTCACATCCTAAACTTTAGAAAAATTGTAGTAATATTCCAAGCATCTGTGATTACTAGAAATTCACCCTAATCCAATCCTAATAGAATTCATATTTTATCTTTCCTCAAAATTCAAATTAGGATAAAAACTCCATTACCTTTTAACTTCTTATCCAAATTTGAATTTTAAGTTAATCCTTTTCAAATCTTATATTTTTGTAAAAGAAAATTTAAGTAGAATTAAAGTTCCAGAACTTTTTTTATCTTCTTATCCTAACTAAAATTCATTTTACTCCTTTTCAAAACCTAACAGAATTTATCTTCCATATTTCTATTTATTCCCCTTTTTCTTCTTCATCTTTTACTTTGGAAATATTTTCTCTCCAATGCTAATAATTATCTTCATTCTCGAATCAAATCTATTTCAGATATTAAACTCATTTTTGCTACCAGTTAATTTATGTAAATTATATCTCGTATATTTTCATCAAAATCTCGATAAGAATTCTTGTTTCGATTTATTAAAACTCATCAATTTTAGAGTTTCATTGTTTTCATTAAATTTTTCAATCTGTTATCAACCTTTAACGTTTTTATAAAAAAATCTTGAAAATCTTGAAAATCCGTCATTGATCACCTTGTTTTGCCAATTGAAAGGCCATTGTAGGTGTTTTGATCGAGCTTGAACGTGGGGTAGTCGTTTGAGATCCTGAGAAAGTAAGGTTGTGTGGCTCACTCGTGTGGGACAAATAGCAACTATTTCTTCACAAATAGTAGGGAAAAAATGTGTCTAACTACACGATTTTTAGTGATGTCGGAAATTACGGTTTTCAAATGTTATTTCTATAAATTAAGTTTGTAAATATTCTTATATTTTTAAGAGGCTAGTATAGAAATATATTGAAGTTTGGTCTAGTAATTTTGTTTAATTGATAGTTACTTAAGGTACAAGTGTAATGATCCTAAAGTCAGTGATATTGAAAAATACAATTTCGGGATCAAATTTCTGTAAACCGAACACATTAATTTTATAAAAATATTTACGGAGTTAATATATAGGTGAATTGAATTTTGGACAGGTATTTTTTTTGGAAAATTGGATTTAAACTTTGAGGCATATTCTCAATTGGTAAAGGTGGAGAGTTGAATCATAAAATTATGAATTTAGATTCTACTCTATGAGACCTTTACAACGATATATCATATGTTCAAAATGGTTCAGTGATGAATGGGAAATTGATGCTCAAAATAAGTTACTTGTGAATAATGTTGATAAAATGAAAAGCTTAGATCCCACATTGGATAGATACCAAGGGTGGGATATGTGTATATATGTGAACACACTTGTGTGTTATTGAACGATTAAACTTAAAGCTTTGCCTTGTGTATAGGGTTTGTGAATTTAAACTTGTTAAGGTTGGGGGTGCACACCCATGATTTGGGTGACGTGAAATATTTGAATCAATTTGGCTCTTTCTAAGCTTGCTATACATAATTATTTTTCCCCTCAGCAAAACCTGTCCAAAATTTGTTTCTAAAAGGACAAATATTAAATCGATTTGATTTGATTTGATTCAAAATGATTTAATGGCTCCTTTAATGCAGATTTGGATATTTGATTCATGAAAAATTCCAAAATTTTTCGATATTGAATGTCTATAAAAGCCAAAAATAATCTGCAAAATAATAAACTACGAAAATTATATTGACTCTCGAAATTATTTTTTTTCTCTACAAATTTTCAAACATTTTTGATGATAGAAAAAAGCAAGATTATTCTTCATTGATCACTGCAGCGATGTTACTGCCGTGTTCATTTCATTGTTGTATCTTGGGAGACAGTCGACCAATGTTTTTCCAAGTACCAAAAGCAGACGGATTTATCTTAAGGAAACTGTGAAAATAGACCTCAACTTCTAGTAAAATTCAATCCTATCTTATTCGATTTTTTATTTTTCAAATTTACATATATATATATATATATATATATATATTGATATGTTTGATCTTGTTTTTTAAATAAATATTTTATATTTATGTTATTCGGTAACGGGTTTTGTCAAACAATTTTTTTGAATTACTAATTTATTAAGGTTCAATCACTAAATCGTAAAAGTGAAAAAAAACTTTAATTACTATAGATCTTTAATTGGAGAAAGATTTAAAGGGTTTATATGGTAAATATACCAAAGTTTTAAATTACAAATAAATCATTTTTATATGAGCATTTGAGTTTGATTGAGTTCAGGTCTATCGTTATTCGAGCAATTGAAGCTATCAAGTGAGGGTATCAAAGACAAATTCCCCAATGATTTACTTGAGTAGTTGTCTAACCTTATCAAATTTTGTATTTTTAATTGTTATTGTATTTTTTTAATTTAAATTCGAACTCAAGCACAAATTCATGCATGATAAACAAGCTTAATTAAGTGAAATTGAAAAAAAATATATATATATATATATATTTATCTGAAATCTATCTTAAGCATTAAAAGTGAAATTGGATAACTAAATTGATTTCAAGCCTCAATTTTAAAATTCAGCATGAACTTCGCTAGATTCTGCTAAACCTAAAATGGCTAAAAGAGTTTTTTTTTATATAGTACAGGGGACAAAATGGTGTTAAGCCTAAAATAATTGATTTATTAATTTTCAATTATATTTTAAAAGATATATATTATAAAAAATTAATAATTAATAATTTATTTTATCAATGTGAATATAAAAAAATTTAGTCAATATTTATTAAAAGTGAAATTGGATAATTAAATTCGATTTCAAGCCTCAATTTTCAAATTCAGCATGAACTTCGCTAGACTCTGACTCAGGTTACGTTTTAGTTATCTATGTTTGAAATGTTATGTGTTAGTCACTTATGTTATTATTTTGTTACGAAGTGATCACTCTGTCATTAAGTTCCGTTATCTCCTAATGGTAATCCTACGTGGCAATCCAGCTAAAATTCAAGTGCCAACTTGAATTTTCAAATGGAATTAAAATAGATTTTTAATTAATTAAACTTTTTAAACCCTAAACCAATTTCTTCTCCATCTTCATCTTCATCTTTTTTCCCTTTTGATTAAAAGGTCTTTTACAAATTTGTCTCAAAGCTTGAATTTTTGAAACTCATTAATCCAAAGAAACTTATGTTTTCAAGCCGATAAATTTCAAATCCTCTCCGATAGAGCTACTTTACTTGTTTTAATGTTTGATTATATATATTATGCAGAGGAACATTTAGACGGCGAAGAATCGTGTTTTTTAAGCTCCAATTTCAGAAACTTAATTCATCTTTGAATGGAACAGGACAAAACAGAGAAGAAACATTGTATATTAATAATAATTAATATTATTGTTATTTTTGGTTTATTTTACATGTCTCTGGATATTGATGTTGAGTTTACTGCTAAAGTTTCTTAAGGATCAACAATGGAAAAACTCTGTGAAGCGGAGCAAATTCTTTTCGGTCTGATATGGCATGTCTTGATCAATGCTGCCTCTTCTACTTTTAATTTATTAATAAAATAAATTTGGTTGCACCGAAAAAGGAAAAGTTGGAATTCCATTTCTTTTTTAGACCATCCAGACTGATTCTTCTGAAAAAAAAAAAAAAAACATGTGCCAGCTTTTGGCTTAACCAAACTGATTCCATTTCTTATTGCTTGTAATAGATGATAAAATGGCTCATTAGGCTTAACCAAACACACCCACACTGCTGTCTTTGAATATCAAATTTGTAGTAATCATCGATACTACTTTTATACTATGGGGAAAAAAAGGAAATTGGATATTCAAAGATGTAAGAAAGCAAAGTTTTAACATGGTTCCTTTAACGTATTTTCCTTCATTTGTTTTCTTTTTCTTTTGTTTCCTGGATAAAAAAGCATTAACTCCTATTTAGGTATCTTCTACACTAATCTTTCAAATAAAGGAGAAAATGAGGGGTGAACTTTCCAAGTATCACTCTATTTTTTTTCCATAACTTTGGACCACAAATGCTCTTTGTTGAATAGATTATTGCGAGGGAATAAAGTATGAATTTGTCTGGAAATCAAACACCCTATTAATTAGAGACATAAACAAACTTACGTGGATTGAAGCGAAAAAAGGAACAAAAAAAGAAGAATTTTAAAATTCTTAACCAACACAAATAAGTTTAAATATATACAAAGGTATGCTCGTGCAAGCTTGATTCGTTTACAGAGACTGGAATCAAAATTCTTCAAGCTCAAATCAATTGAGCAGCAAGGGAAGAAATCTGAGCCTTGTTTTTTAACACAAAATCAACATGAAGGACCATTCTAAGTTCAAAAAGCCTCCAGTGATACATAACAGTGCTTTTAAGTTCTGCTATTCTTTCTTCATTTTATATCCATCGGGATTAAATCATGGGGACAGAGAATGGATTTCAGACTAGAAAAGGAGAAATGGGGCGAGGGGTTGAATGTTCTAAGATCTAAAAAAATGACGATGAATCAGATAACTACAAGCTTGTTTTAACGTGAACAAAGTAAATTACCCACTAAAAATCCGAACAAAAAAAGGAAAACAGTAAATCCCAACATGTCTCCATCCTTGCTCTCTACGCGCCAAACCCTCTTGGTTGTTCTCTCTGCCGCCGCCGCCTAAAACCCCTCAAGCAACCACCTCTAAACCATAACCGTAATTTTAGAAAATTAAAAGATAAATATGCTCAAAAATTTGCAAGGTAAATCAACACAAAATCAGAAGTAAGAAAGAAAAATTTGAAATACCCACAAAGAGATTGTGAACAAACAAACCGACTCAGATCAGAAAAATCGGATTGAGAAATCAATTTATTCAAGAATCATGAAAGAAGACATACTTGAAACCTCCATTGAACCCATGTTTTGTTTTTTTATGTGGAATAAAAAATTCACAGCAACAAAAAGAAAACTAAGAAAAAAAGAGGAGATGAACGGTTTTTTCAGCGAAGGTTTAGGGTTTAAAATTTTTAATTAATTAAAAGTCTATTCTAATTCCATTTTTAAATACAGGTTGACACTTAAAATCTAGTTGAACTGTCACACAGGATTACTGTTAGAGAGCTAATGGAACTTACCGGCTGAGTGATCATTTCGTAACAAAATAATAATATAAGTAACTAAAACGTAACATTTCAAACATAAATCTGAATTTCACAATGTTGAAGAGATTAAGAAAATCAGCTTGCTTCCCATTATTCTTTCCTCACCAACCACATATTTTGTTTTTGTTTTTGTTTCTTTCTTTTCAATTAAAAACCAAAAACAAAAAACAAAAATCAGCTTCTTTGCCATCACTTGGAACTGAACCTCATCAAGACGGATTTGTCATGTCTCTTTCTCTTCATCGTCTAACTTCAGATTTGTTATATCTGCCTCCATAGACAAATAGTGAAGTAGAGAAACACCCTCACGCAATCGAGATAAAAACCAAAAGATGAGAGTGAACAGAGAAAGAACATAACCATGCTACAAGAACAAATTAAAAAACATACTACAAGAATAGATAAGATCAATTTTAATTAAAATTAAACAAAAATACCTTTAGCATTACATTAAATGTAAAGAAAATTGAACTAATTAGAAAACTGGTAAAAGTGACGGTTTCCAATGTCGCAATATGCTTAATAAAGCCGGCTGGATGTTCAAACCAGGAAATAGGTATATTAGTATTTTTTTGGTACAGAAATCTTTGTTTCTTGAATAAATTAATCATTCTCAAAAAATTAAAACAATTTAATTCTTGCCGATTCATATTTGCAGATCAGTTCATGAAGTAGCACAAACCACCAAAAGAAACATATCTGGACATCCCAAATATTCAAATAAAAAAAAAGTTTGAGAAGAGAAAATGAATGTGTGAGCTTGTGAAAATCTACAAATTTATCATCAAAATTGCCGCTCTTTCTTGACTTTCCTTTAATTAATTTCTATTAACTCATAAAGCTAAAGTTATTGTATTTTGAGTAAATCACTGTTAGAAATTGGCCATCCATGCAACTTTCTCACTTGACCAGATGTAAAAGTGCAAGCTAAAAACTATAAACCAAAGTGGCGGACAATCTAACAGAGAGTTGTCCCATGATAAGTCAAACTAAAAACAATACATGCGAACTATGAATTGCAAATTGCGAGATGATGCCTTGGTGCATGCAAGTAGTTGCGAAATACATGGAAAACATGTCAAGTCCTTTTGTTATGAAACTTAGTTTAAAAAAAACTAAGTTAGTAATGTTTTAATGGGATTTGGTGTTGATTGGATTCATTAATCAGCTTATACTTGTGTACAACTTATGTTTTTCAAGTTTCAAGATAGGTTAGTTGTGTTTGGTAAGATGATTGTCTATAAAAATCATGTAATGCTTTGTTTAAAGTAATGAAAATCTATTTTTTTTAGTGAATAAAGATTTACGAGACTAAGTTACATGTCGGTAGTGTGGGTTACAAAAGATTTTTTCCTTATCTACTTTTATGAAAGCTAAAACTACTTTTGGGATGGTCTCAACTAATTGCAGCTCTTCTTTCCTAACAAAGGCTAACTTGGCCATACAGTCGGCACTTTGATTTTTCTCCTTAGGGATATAGCGTAAGACTCAGCTCCTTTCTTGGGACAAGATGCGATATATCCTTCTGATCAGAGCAGAGTGTGAGATCTTTGAGTCACTGCTATGGATGACTTTAACTGCCTCCGAGCTGTCAGATTGAATAACAATCTTGGCATGCCCTCTTCATTGGACGAGTTTGAACCCATCGAGAATGCCCCAAAGCTCAGCAACAAGGAGCAAGAAGTTGCCTAAGTATCTGTGGTAGCCAAGTGTAACATCCGCCTTTTTAAACTGAAGTTGAAATAGTATTTAATTGGGTGAAGGATTAAAACATGTAGTAAAAATAAAAAGATTAGAGAATTTAAGGGATAATTAGTAATTGTGAGAAAAAGGGAAGAGTTAAGTAGAAATTTAGCCAAAATTAAGTGATGAGTCATCATAGAAATTGTGGTGATTAGAGAGGGGCAAAAGAGTAATTTAGTTTAGAAGATATTTTATGTGCAATGATTAATGACATAAATGTGTGAGAATAAAAGTCTAGGGACCATATAAGAATTTTACCATTTTTAGTTAAGTGGGATATTATTAGTAAAATGATGAATTGATATCATCTTTTTCCTTCTCCCAGCTGTGAGCTCCATCAAGCTTTTCCCCAAACCTTTCTTTCATCTTCCTCCATGTTCATCCACCATTTTTAAACCTCCAAGCTCCAATCTTCTATTTTTTTTTTGAAATTTCTTTAAGCAAATCATAAGAATGGGCTATTAGCTACCTTAATTTATTGAGAAAACTCACATAGAAGTATTGAAGAGCAAGAAGCTTGAGTTAGGATTTTGGGGTTTTCAAGTGTTAAGGTAAGAGATGAAGAAATTAGCATGACATAAATGTTTATTTTCATAACTTAGCATGAAAAGATTATTTGATTTAAGTTTTTACCTTATATGTGAAATATGTGTTTATATGAAATTGAAGAGAAAGAAAACAAGGAGAAGGACCAAATTGAAGGGAAAGGAAAAAGGGATGAGCAAGGAGTAGAAGAGAACAATAAGTGCTGTAAG
Source organism: Kokia cookei (assembly GCA_039519145.1). Classification (NCBI taxonomy): domain Eukaryota; kingdom Viridiplantae; phylum Streptophyta; class Magnoliopsida; order Malvales; family Malvaceae; genus Kokia; species Kokia cookei. Next base: position 30,752,442 of record CM076907.1, on the reverse strand, counting down.
TACTACAAGTATTAAAGATTAAAAATTATTAATTTTATGTGTTTATAATTTTTAGTATATAATTAGTTAGGATGAAAATGTGAAATATAATGTGTTTATTTATAAATATTGATTATATGATTAAATGGTGAAATTGTGGAATTAATTGAGAAGGCAAAGGTAAGAAATACATGCTGATGTATTTGTGAAGAAAAATGTGTTTGTGTTATATTAGTTGTGAATAATGATGATAATTGAGATTTTGCTCATGTAGACCAATTTAGAACCATTATGATATTAGTGACACGCCATTAAGGGACGCTAGCATGCTCTCAATTTATTTAGCACGTATTGTGCTCTCCGATTAGCACGTTTATACTCTATGTTTAGCATCCCGGTGCTCTCCATTCATTTGTGCATTATTATACACCTCTATTTTTGTTTCGTATATCTGATAGGTTCTGTGGTTGTCTACTATGTGCTAAGCTAAGCTAAGTTGTGACATGAGGATGAATGTGTAAAATTATGGCATTGAGGTAAGTTAAATACTATATACATGAACGGTAAGAATTTTTATATGTACGAGTATTCAAATTTTTGTTAAAAAGAAGTAATAAGAAGGTAAATGATTATTTATTCTTGTAGTGCTTACTAAGCCTTCACCGGCTTAACGCATTTATTTCAATGCGCAGGTAAAAGTTACTCGCAAAGCTAAGGTCGGATTAAGGATCCTCTCATCTCACCACATCGTTTGTGGAAGAATTCAAGTCTAGGTATTTTTAATTTGAGTGAAATGGCATGTACAAAATGGTACTTCTATGAGCCCTTAATGAGTGGATTTTAAATTTATTGTTGAACTCTACTGAAAATATTTAATGTGTATTTTGATGTCATATATTTTCTCCAGAAGGTTGGTTTGAGTTTGAATTATTAAAAAAGGGTTTTAATGAAGTTTTAAATTGATTTTTATGCAAATTTAAGCAAAATTATCGATGCCATTAAGTATGGTATCGATACCCAGTTGACAGAATGGGTCCTTGGTCTTGATTTTTAAGCAAAGTACCAATATTTTTGGAAAAATATCGATACCTTATAAAAGGTATCGATACCACAGTTCCAGAATGCCTTCTTGGTCTCGTTTTTCAAAGCTGGTACCGATAATTTTGTAAAAAAATCGATGCCCCTATTAAGGTATCGATAATTTCTTTAATACTTTGATTTTTTGGACTTTCAGAATGATGGTTTGGTATCAATTTTAACTTTGGTATGGATAATTTTCAAAAAATATCGATACCAACTTGTTTGGTACTGATATATGGTATCGATATACTTTTATTATTGTTAAATTTGTTTTAAGTCCCGATATTAATTATACATGATTGTTTTATTATATTTTTGATAAAATGATTTAAAATTACATTGTTTGAACGAAAATTTTATTATACTCGATTTTATTTCTCCAACTGCATATGTAATACTCTTATATACTTGTGGACTAGGTATAGGGGTGTTACATTTGTTGATATTAGAGTCAGATTTTCTGATGTTTGGGGTCGGGAATGAGTCCACATATACATGTCATTTTATATGTTGATGTGATGAGAGGACTTTTAGTTATTCAACTGCTTAATTTGTGAATATTGTAGAAAGTAGAATGCCCAATAGGCCTCGTGAAGAGACTGAAGATGAAGTAGAAAGTAGGGCTCCAAACCCTGTTAGAGAATCAGTACATTCAAGTGATAATAGAGAGCCTATGTTGGAAGAAATAACCCGACCCTCAAGTGAGCTGATACCATCCAAGAACAAATCTCGATTGCGACTCTTTTGCAAACTAAGAATCAGTTCTTACAATAAGTTGTAAGAACTAGTAATGTCTCGATTGTTCCTCTACCACCCCTATTAGTGCTTTACAACCACAACAGTCTGCTTCTAACCATCGATCTCCTCTGGAGAAATTCAGAAAACATGGTGCTAAAGAACTTAGAGGTAAGAAGGATGATAATCCAGCTGAGGCTGAGGAATGGTTAGAAAATAGTCAGAGGGTATTTGAAGAGTTACAATGTACTGGGGAGGAAAAACTAAAATGTGCGGCATCTTTGTTAAAAGGTGAAGCCTATCAGTGGTGGACCATAATGTTGAATATTCATCCTGCTGAAAAGATTAACTGGAATTTTTTTGTGTCTGAGTTTAAGAAGAAATATGTCAGTGAGCTTTATCTTGAGAAGAAAAAAAAAGAATTTCTAGATTTGAAGCAGAACCATATGCCATTTGTTGAGTATGAATGCGAATTCCTCCGATTAAGTAGGTATGCTAAAGAGCTTATAGCCAATGAAGCTGATATGTGTAGAAGTTTTGAATGGGGATTGAATGAAGAAATATATGTACCTCTTTTACCATTGCATCTTCAAGAATTCCCTATTTTGGTTGACAGAGCTCAACGGTTAGAAAAAGGGTTGATTCGTTCAAAAGAAAAGAGTATTGGGAAGAGAGTGACAACCAGTTCTGCACCGCCACCATCCTCAAAGAAAATGAGGGATTTCAGAGAATCTAGATATACTTCTTTTTCTGTTGGTCAGAAATTTAGAAGCCAAATAAGACAGACTCAATAAGGGACTTTTATGGTTAGTACCGGGGGTACTAGAAGAAGACCATCACAGTCATCATGTGAGCACTGTGGAATCGGCTGAATAGTAAATCTTGTTTCAAATGTGGGTCAAAGGATCATTTGATCAGAGATTGCCCAAGGATGACTGAGAATATACTGAACAGTCTGCGAGAGGTAGTTCAGCTCCTCAAAGAGGTAGATTGCTTGGAAATGTTGGTGGTTCTGGTATAAGATCAGCGAGAGAGGTGATCGATAGATTAGAAGCCCATAGACCTCAAACTTATGCTATCAAAACACGAGAAGAAGAGGATGCTCCTGATGTGATTATCGATAAATTTTCTTTATTTGACTTTTTTGTAATTGCACCTAGTTCTACGCATTCTTACATATGTATCGCATTAGTGAAAGAGAGAGAATTAGCAGTAGAACCACTGAGTCTGAGGTAGTTGTTACAAATCCCTTTAGGCATAGTCAGAAAGTTAATAAAGTGAGTAACAGGTGTCTCTTAAAAATTCAGGGTTGTGAGTTTCCAGCAGATCTTATGACCCTTACATTTTGTAACACCCAAAATTTGGACATCGTCGCAGATTAGGATTTCCAGTGTTAACTGTTCATTTGTCCCTGAATGTCTTTTTGAAGTATTACACAAGCTTATTTATTAAATAAATATTTCATTTTACTTATTACACATCATTATTTAAACATAAACACAAATCAATAAAGGTAAAAATGTCATTTCCAAAATTTTAGGAGACTTCTAGCGGTACCTGATAGTCAAGTATCGGTAGTAGTCTTGTCATAAAACAATTCTAAACACTGCAGTTTTCTATTGGTACTTGTACTAGTTCTACTGATACAAGTATAATTTCTACCGATACATGTCATGCATCTATCGATACTAAAAACTTCAGAGAGCTAAAATTTCCATCCTACAACTTCTACCGATACAAGCATGCAAACTACCAATACTTCTATACATACAACTATCGATACTTACAATTTAACTACCGACACAACTCAAGTCAGTGTACAACCTCTCTCCTACCTTGCACTTCTACTGAAACATACATGGATTCTATTGAAAAAAGTATGCCAAATATCAAATTATACCAAACACAAGTTCTTTGATTTCTTACTTGCACAACTTATAATTATACGTTTAAGATAACAAAAATACAAAATTTATGTCAATACAAGTTACTTAAAACTACTTCCAAAGTTTCATCAAAACATAACAAAGTTTTTCATAATTCATTGTATAAAACAAAAAGTAACAGCATCCTAGTACATGTCATATTAACCAAGTGATGTAAAAGTCTACCGAACAACTCCGGGATAGTGTGAAGCTTCCAAATGATCTGATCTCCGAACAACAAAGAGGTGAATCTACAAAACAAATGAAAAACAACAGGTAACACTTTAAGGCTTAGTAAGTAAATAAAGTTAAATAGATTTAACGAACTTTAAGAGTTGCACAAATCTAATTAACCGAATGGAACATTGTGTACATCTAGGGTAGGTTTCACTCATATTTATTACTCACGATGACACAAAGTCATCAGACCCTTGTTCCGTATTAAAACTCTTTTCATTTAATACTCACGATGACATATAGTCATCGGACCTCTTGTTCCATATAGGAATTCATAGACTCACGATGACACTTAGTCATCGGACCTTTAATTCGTAAAGGATTCATTTACTCACGATGACACTTAGTCATCGGACCTTTAATTCGTAAAGGATTCATTTACTCACGATGACACTTAGTCATCGAACTTTTAATTCGTAAAGGATTCATTTACTCACGATGACACTTAGTCATTGGACCTTTAATCCGTAAAGGATTCATTTACTCACGATGACACTTAGTCATCAGACCTTTAATTCGTAAAGGATTCATTTACTCACGATGACACTTAGTCATTGGACCTTTTCGTTTATAGCTCGAACTCGTTTGCCCTCCGTATTTCATTCATACTCGTCTTTCACAACTTTAATTATCATTTCATCTCACTACAATAGTCATATTACAACAATAAGCAATTTAAGTTGGAATTTAACCATACGAACTTACCGGTCTGGATTGTAGTTGTATATGGATTCCAAGGACTATTCTGCTACTTTTCCCTTTCCACGATAAGTGGCACGGTCGTAATCACATTCACAAATCATTCAATTTCTCATAGTAAATCACACAATCAATTATTTAACATAATGAAATCCCTTTTTGGTAAAATTACAATTTTACCCTTAATACTTTCTTTTTATTAAGTTTAGTCCTTTCAACACAAGACATGCAAAATACCCCCTTCCTCCTCAATCCATACCAGCCAAACACTCATAATCATCATACAAATCCATTTATTTCACAACAAGTACAACAATATCACCATTTTAGCATTTTAGTCCTTAACCTTAATTTCATCAAAAATCACTTTACACAAATATCAAATCCAATCATCAAACATACAAATCCATCAAAAACTTTCAACAGAAAGCATATTCAACAATAAAAATATTTATAACATTTGATAGATTCAAAAATTAGTCCCTAAGTTAGCTAGATTAAGCTAATACAAACTCAAAAACAGAGAAATTCTTAAAAACGGGTGAAAAATCACCTACCAATATGAAGAAACTAGCTTTGCCAAACTTCAAGTAGGGTTTCTTTTCTTTTCTTTATGTTTTTGTGAAGAAGATGACCAATTTTATGCCATATTTCCTTATTATCACTTGATTTAACAAATTACCAATTTATCCTTATTTAATTAACATCAAATTTTACAATTCTCATACTCATTACCATCCACCCAAATTCCTAATAGTTTAATTACCATTTAAGGACTTTACCTTACCTTTTAACTAGCATTTCATAATTTTAGTAAATGGAACTCTACTTTCACAACCTTTACACTTCAGTCATTGTAACTCAATTAACTATCTAAATGATAAAATCTTTTATCCAAAATTTAATGGAATGATATTGGATTCATAAATATTAAATAAATAATATTTACGACTTGACTCATCGGAGTTGTGATCCTAAAATCACTATTTTTGACACCACTGAAATTCGGGTTATTACACATTTCATGAGTTTGATGTGATCTTGGGAATGGATTGACTATCCGAACATGGGGTCATGGTCAATTGTAGAAGAAAAAGAATTTCTTTGAGAACTTTGAATGGAAAAGAAGTAATTGTGATTGGTGAGAAATACAGTGCTTTGTCGAATGTAGTTTGTGCAATAAAGGCTTTTAAGATGAAAAAGAAGGGGTACACTGCTTTTATTGCTTATATTCTAGATACTCAAGTAGAAGGTTCTGAGATTGAAAAGATACCGTTGGTACGAGAATTTCCTATTGTGTTTCCAGAGGAACTGTCGGGTTTGCCTTTTGAAAGAGAGGTTGAATTTAGGATTGAATTAGTTTCGGGAACTGCATCGATTTCGATAGCACCTTACAGGATGACACCCACAGAGTTGAAAGAATTGAAGACTCAGTTGCAAGAGTTGTTGGATAAAGGATTCATACGTCCTAGTGTATCACCGTGGGGAGCTTCGGTTTTGTTTGTGAAGAAGAAAGATGGATCTTTAAGGCTCTATATAGATTATCATCAGTTGAATAAAGTGACGATAGAGAACAGGTACCCGTTGCCCGGAATTGATGATCTATTTGATCAATTAAAGGGAGCCACTGTGTTTTTTAAGATTGATCTCAAATCAGGTTATTATCAACTAAGGGTAAAAGAGTCTGATGTGCCAAAGACTTCTTTTAGAACTCGATATGGACATTACGAGTTCTTGGTAATGTCGTCTGGATTGACCAATGCTCAGACTGCTTTCATGGATATCATGAATAGAATTTTTTAGCCGTATCAGATTAGTTTGTGGTGGTATTTATAGATTATATTCTGGTGTAATCGAAAGGAGAGGAAGAACACGATAAACATCTTCTAATTGTGTTGTAGATTTTGAGGGAGAAACAATTATTTGCTAATTTGAGCAAGTGTGAGTTTTAGTTGAAAGAAGTTATTTTTCTAAGTCACATAGTATCGGTTGATGGTATTCGGGTAGATCCGAAGAAAGTTGAAGCTATACTTGAATGAAAACCACTAAAGAATGTAACTGAGGTAAGAAGTTACCTTCATTTGGTTGGTTATTAAAGAAGATTTGTTCAGGATTTTCTATGATTGCATTGCCTTTAACGAGGCTATTACAGAAGGATTTGAAATTTGAGTGGAATGAAAAGTATCAATAAAGCTTTGATAGATTAAAAGTAGGATTGACTGAAGCTCTAGTGTTGATTCAACCTGAATCAAGTAAAGAATTTGTGATTTTTAGTTATGCATCCCACAATGGTTTGGGTTGTGTGTTGATGCAAGAAGGGAAGGTAGTTGCTTATGCATTTAGGCAATTGAAACCACATGAGAAGAATTATCTAGCACATAATCTTGAATTGGCCGTAGTGGTGTTTGCGTTAAAAATCTAGAGGCACTATTAGAGAAAAGTACTATATCTATACTAATTACAAAAGTTTGAAGTATTTGTTAACTCAGAAAGAGCTAAACTTAAGACAAAGAAGATGGATTGAGTTGCTAAAAGATTATGATTGTATCATTGATTATCATCTTGGGAAAGTGAACGTAGTAGCCAATACCTTAAGTAAGAAGTCAATGGCAATAATGAAGGCAATGAATGTACATTTAGAGATGCAGCAAAATGGTGAATTACTGGTTGAGTTAAGGGTAAAATAGACTTTGTTACAAGAGGTGAAAGATGCTCAAGATAAAGTTGAAGAATTATTGAAGATTAAAAAACAATGGAGGAAGGGAAAAATAGTGGGTTTGAAATTGATAGTAAAGGAAGTGTGAGGTTTCACGGTCGCTTATGTGTACCTAATCAAGAAGATTCGAGATGAAGAATTATGGATTAAGCTCATCACAACTCATTTGCATAAGATGTATCATGACTTAAGGCCATTTTATTGGTGGAAAATGATGAAGAGGGATATAGTTGAATATGTTTCCAAGAGTTTCACATGTCAAAAAGTGAAGGCAGATCATCAAGTTCCATCGGGATTACTTCAGTTGATCACCATACTAGAGTGGAAGTGGGAAAGGATTACAATGAATTTTGTCACGGGATTACCATTTTCACCGAAGAAAAATGATGCTACTTGAGTGATAGTTGATCGGTTAACTAAATCTACTCACTAAGAAAAATGATGCTACTTGAGTGATAGTTGATCGGTTAACTAAATCTACTCACTTTCTTCCGGTAAGAATCGATTTCTCTATGGTTAAGTATGCACAATTTTATATAGATGAGATAGTTAGGCTTCACGATGTGCTAGTGTCCATCATTTCTGATCGAGATCTAAGATTTACATCAAAGTTATGGGAAAACAACATGAAGCTTTTTGTACTCAATTAAATTTTAGTACGACATATCATCCTCAAACTGATGGTCAGTCAGAACGGGTCATTCAGATCTTAGAAGACATGTTGAGGAGTTATATTATTGAGTTTGAGGGTAGTTGGGAAAAATATTTGTCATTAGTTGAATTCACCTATAATAATAGTTATCAGTCTAGTATTCAGATGACACCGTATAAGGCATTGTATGGGAGAAAATGTAGGACTAAAATGTGTTGGACAGAGTTGAGTGAGAATAAGTTAGTGGGTCCTGATTTAATTCAAGAAACAGAAGAGAGTGAAATTGATTAGAAATCATTTAAAAGCTACTTCGGATAGACCAAAGTCATATACTGATCTAAAAAGGAAAGATATTGAGTTTAATGTGGGTGACAAAGTATTTTTTGAAGGTATCTCCATGGAAAAAGGTTATTCGATTTGGCAAAAAGAGAAAGTTGAGTCCAAGATTCATTGGTTCGTATGAGATATTAGAAAGGATTGGTCCAGTTGCTTATTGGCTAGCTCTCCCTCCAGAATTGGACAAGATCCATAATTTCATCTATGTATCTATGCTACAAAGATATCAGTATGTTGAATCTCATGTGATTACTCCAGAAGTTATAGAAATACAACCGGATTTGACTTATGAAGAAGAACCGATTAAGATACTTGAATTAGAGGTAAAGAAATTGAGAAACAAACGAGTTCCTTTGGTAAAAGTTCTATGGAGACATCATAATTCGGAAGAGGAAACATGGGAAAGAGAGGAAACTGTGAGGCAACAGTATCCGCAGTTGTTCACAACAGGTAAATTTTGAGGACAAAATGTATTTAAGGGGGGAGAATTGTAACATCCGCATTTTTAAACTAAAGTTGAAACAACATTTAATTGGGTCAAGGATTAGAACATGTAGTAAAAATAAGAAGATTAGAGAATTTAAGGGATAATTAGTAATTGTGAGAAAGAATGAAAGATTAAGTAGAAATTTAGCCAAAATTAAGTGATGAGTCATCATAGAAATTGTGGTGATTAGATAGGGGCAAAAGAGTTTCGAAGCAATTTTACCATTTTTAGTTAAGTGAGATATTATTAGTAGAAAAGTCTAGAGAAATTGAAGGAAAGATGATTGATATCATCTTTTTCCTTCTCTCACTTGTGAACTCCATTAAGCTTTCCCCCAAACCTTTCTTTCATCTTCTTCCATGTTCATCCACTATTTTTAAGACCTCCAAGCTTCAATCTTCTATTTTTCTTTGAAATTTATTTAAGCAAATCATAAGAATAGCCTATTAGCTACCTTAATTTCTTGAGAAAACTCACATAGAAGTGTTGAAGAGCAAGAAGCTTGAGTTAGGATTTTGGGGTTTTCAAGTGTTAAGGTAAGAGATGAAGAAATTGCATGTTTATTTTCATAACTTAGCATGAAAAGATTATTTGATTTGAGTTTTTAGCTTATATGTGAAATATGTGTTTATATGAAATTGAAGAGAAAGAAAAGAAGGAGAAGGACCAAATTGAAGGAAAAGGAAAGGGGGAGACCAATGAGTAAAAAGAGAAATTTAATCATTTCCAATAAGTGTTGTAAGTACTACAAATATTAAAGATTAAAAATTATTAATTTTATGTGTTTATAATTTTTAGTATATAATTAGTTATGATGAAAATGTGAAATATAATGTGTTTATTTATAAATATTGATTATATGATTAAATGGTGAAATTGTGGAATTAATTAAGAAGGTAAAGGTAAGAAATACATGATGATGTATTTGTGAAGAAAATTGTGTTTGTATTATATTAGTTGTGAATAATGATGATAATTGAGATTTTGCCCATGTAGACCAATTTAAAACCAATGTGATATAAAAAAAGTGGCATGCCATTAAGGGACCCTAGCGTGCTCTCTGTTTATTTAGCACGTATTGTGCTCTTCGATTAGCACGTTTGTGCTCTCCGTTTAGCACCCCGGTGCTCTCCGTTCATTTGTGCATTATTATGCACCTTCATTTTTATTCCGTATATCTGATAGTTTTTATGGTAGTCTACTATGGGCTAAGCTAAACTAAGCTATGACATGAGGATGAATGTATAAAATTATGGCATTGAGGTAAGTTAAAACTATATACATGAATGGTAAGTATTTATATATATATATGAGTATTCAAATGTTTGTTAAAAAGAAGTAATAAGAAGGTAAATGATTATTTATTCTTGTAGTGCTTTCTAAGCCTTCACCGGCTTAACGCGTTTATTTCAACGCATTGGTACAAGTGACTCGTGAAGCTAAGGTCAGATTAGGGATCCTCTCATCTCATCACATCGTTTGTGGAAGAATTCCTATCTAGGTTTTTTTAATTTGAGTGAAATGGCATGTACAAAAGGGTACTTCTATAGGACCCTAATGAATGGATTTAAAATTTATTGTTGAACTCCATTGGAAGTCATTTAATGTGTATTTTGATGTCATATATTTGCTCCAAAAGGTTGGTTTGTGTTTGAATTATTACAGGAGGGTTTTAATGAAGTTTTAAATTGATTTTTATGCAAATTTAAGCAAAATTATTGATACCATTAAGTGTGGTATCGATACCTAGTTGACAGAATGGGTCTTTGGTCTTTATTTTTTAGGAAAGTATCGATATTTTTGGAAAACTATCAATACCTTATAAAAGGTATCGATACCATAGTTCCAGAATGCCTTGGTCTCGTTTTTCAAAGCTGGTACCGATAATTTTGTAAAAATATCGATACCCTGTTAAGGTATCGATAATTTCATTAATACTTTGATCTTTTGGACTTCCAAAATGATGGTTTGGTATCGATTTTAACTTTGGTACCGATAATTTTCAAAAAGTATCGATACCAACTTGTTTGGTACAGATATTTTGTCCTATTTTTTTGTAAAAATCATACTTTTATTATTTTTGAATTTGTTTTAAGACCCGATATAAATTATACATGATTGTTATATTTTGGATAAAATGGTTTAAAATTACATTGTTTAAACGAAAAATTTTATTATACTCGATTTTATTTCTTTGACTTAGTATGTAATACTCTTATACCAGGTTCATATGTTTGGACTGGGAATAGGGGTGTTACACCAAGGATCCACTCTCCGTTTTCATCACGCAAAACTCCTTCAATGACTACAGAACTTGAGACCACTTGGATAGCACTAGCTGTGTTGAGGAAGGTCCACCCTTCTACTATGGGCTCCCTTGTAGTGAATTGAAAATCTTCAATCGCAACCGCTTGATTTGACACGATTAAATGTTTGGCCCAAGACACTGAAGTTTTAATTATCTCCGTCGAGGTCCACGATTTTCATTAAAAATACAAAAATATTACGATTCTTCCATAGGCGCCAAGCTAATAGTCGAAAAGGCACGCCCAGCTAGCCTCCCTACTGTGAGCTCTTGAAGTGTCCTGTAAATTAAGAGCCAACCATCCATGCAAAGTGTTAGAGAAAAAATAAGGATGCTGAGTTCTTTGAACAACCTGTTTCCAAGCTTCCTTATCCAATGTGCAGTCTCAGATGACGTGTAAGATATCTTCTGAATCATGTTCACACACCGAACAGGAAGGATCCACTGCTATTCCATGCCTAGCTCTATGCACATTCATGAGGAGTCTCTTCTTAAGAACTGTCCAGAAGAATGAGCAAACTCTTTGCGATCTTGGGAGTTTTCACGCTTACTTCCATAGATCGTCCTTGGGATTCCAAGACTCTTCCTTCAACATCCTAAAGGTACTTTTGATGGAGAAGGCTCCCATCGAGGTGTGATCCCAAGCTAATTTGTCAAGGCCCTCTAGTGGGTGTGGCGGTGGAATACATCTGATATGGTGGATAATCTCTTTCAAAAGCCAAGCTTGCAAGAGATTGAGGTTCCAGTTGCCTTCCTTTGTGGTTAAATCACTAAGAAAACTATTAGAATTAATGTTAGCATAGAAAGGGATATAATTGATTAGGGGACCAATATTGGGAATCCACGGGTCCTTCTAGCACCGAATCTTGTCACCGTTACCAACTGACCAAATGAGATTCTCACGTAAAAGAACCTAAACTTTTGAGAGTGACTTTCATGGAAAGGAGCTCCGATCCCTCGCAATGCTTTTTGGTACCAAACTAACAACCCCATATTTTGATTTAAAGACACGGATCCATAAGGCTTCTTCGTCATATACCACTATATATCGAAGCTTCAATAGAAATGAGATGTTTAGATCCCGTAGTTGCCTCATTCCAAGGCCTCGACATTCTTTAGGATGACACACAGAATCCCAACCTACCAAGGACATCTTCTTCTTGTCGTCAGAGGTACCCCAAATGAACTTACGCACCAAGCTTTCAATTTCATCGTAAACTTCCTTAGGGATCATCATGGACTGCATAAGGTAGCTGGGGAGAGAAAGAAGAACTGATTGGGCAGGAGTGGCCTAGCCGGCTAAGGATTAACCTTGTGTCCTGAAAGTTTGCAAAAGTCTTCAAGGATTTCCTTTAGTAATCTACCATGTCTTGCGTTCGCTTTGCAAAAGATAACAAGATCATCTGCGAAGAATAGATGGGAAAGGGTAGGCCCCGAGCGAGACAGGCGTACGGGACTCCAATCTCCCTTAGACAAGGCTGAATTGATAGACTGGTCTAACCATTCCGTGCATAGTACAAAGAGGTAAGGGTGAGAGGGCATCCTTATCTAATTCCCCTGAAGGGTCTAAACTTTGTTGTTCAGACCTCATTCCATAAGACCTGCATAATAGAGTTAGAAATAGCAGAAATAATAACATTTTTAAAATAGCCAGGAATACCTACCGCTTGGAGAGAAGCGTCAATGAAATTCCATCGCACACGATCATAGGCTTTTTCTAAGTCGATTTTGATGGCCATCCACTTCTTACTTTTGGTACTCTTCATGGAATGTATGACTTCTTGCGCAATCACGATATTATTAGTAATATTTTACCCCGCAATAAAACCAACATACTCTTGCATAATAATTCTTTGGGAAAATATTTTTAAACCAGTTTACAATCACCTTCGTCACAAATCTATAAAGGAAAATGCATAGGCTAATGGGACAAAAATGAGAAAAATCCTTGGGATTCTGAACCTTGAGGATAAGAACTATCAATGTGTTATTCACTTCAGAGTAAATGCCACCTCCATTAAAAACATTCTCAACCCAATTGCAAAAATCAGAACCAATAACATCCCACTGTTTCTAGAAGAAAATGGCATGAAAACCATCACTGCTCGGAGCCTTGAGTGGTGCCATGTTGAAAAGAGTAATCTTGATTTGCTCATTCGTGATTGCTCTACCTAAAAAGTTGAGATCAGAAGAGTTGAGGCTAGGGAACTTGTGAGGACGCAATCTTCTCATGGGACCGGGTACCCCGCCATACAAGTTTTGGTAGAAATTAGTTGCCTCCAATTCAATGGCCTTCGGGTTGAAGATCCAATCCCCAGAAGATTTGTAAATAGTGATAATACGATTATTCTTCCCCCTCTGCAAGGCACGAGTATGAAAATATTTGGTGTTCCGATCTCCTAAGTGAAGCCAATCGCATCTAGCCTTCTACTTCCAAAGAATTTCTTCATGGCGTAGCACATCCTCCAGTTCTTGCCTTAGCTCTATTTCATGAGTTGCAAGAAGATTAGTGCCCGAGATATCCATTTGCTTTTGAATCACAGACAATTTATGAAGTAATTTCCTCTTACGACTAATGATATGGCCAAAAATCGACTTATTCCACTCTTTTAAATCATCGGTGAGCGTAGATAAAGACTCTGACATATAACCTTTGAAATTCCACTGGTCTTCCACAAATTTCCCGAACTCAGAATACTCAATCCATCCTACTAGAAAGCAAAATGGTCTTCCCCTAGGTAAAGAAAACTTTGGCTTAAGATTAAGAAGAAGAGGTCTGTGGTCAGATTTGATCTTTGGAAGGTGAGTGATCAGACAGTTCGAGAAGTTTTTAATCCAATCCTCATTTCCAATTGCACGATCCAATCTTTCAAAGAGATTTCCTCAGTGCCATGTGAAAGGAGATCCCCTGAATCCCAAATCATGTAGGGTAGTCGACTCCACAAAAGCACCAAAATGCGTGCATCTCTTCTCGAGTGTAGAGCCCTCTAATTTCTCAGTAAAAGATAAGATAGCATTAAAATCTTCGATGATCACCCATGGGGTTTGACCTACTGGACTAGATGCCCTCAACTCTCACCAAAGATCTTCACGTTTTTTGCGGTTGGGACTCCCATTAACAAAGGAAACCATGATAGGAAACGTGGACGAATCAAACCAAATTCGGGTTAGGATAAACTGTGAATGGTTACGGATCACCTTAACCTGAACTAAAATTTTCCACCCTAGCCAAATGCCTCTAAAGAAAACAATAGCCTCCACACGATGAGAAAATTGGTAACCAAGTTTTACAATAATTTTTCAGCTTTGGGGCCGTTAATTCTTGTTTCAAGCAAGCTAATGATGTCTGGCTTATATTCCATATTGTATTCTCAAAATATACAAGGAAATCTCGCACTGGAATAGCCCTGGCAATTCCAAGAAAATATAGAATTATTCATGAGAAAAAAAACAAGGAAATTAGGACATACCCTTACTGTTAAGGAATAGTAGCGACATTAAGGCCGGTTCTTCATGCTAACTGAGCTCCTTTTCATTTGCCAAGTCGATTGAGATGATGTTCACCATCCCTTCCACTGAGTCAACCAAAGAAACCAGGGAATTCATAGAAGCTTTAAGACGACTCCCTCATTTTTTCATTCCTTGCTAACACGTTTGTGTGTTCCTTATTCTTCCTTAGACAAAAATAGCAGTAATTGGTATTAAGAGTCATTGATCTTTAACGGCCATTTTTTTCTTTGTGTTTTTACAAAATGTCTTCAACAAGTTTTTCATCGCGTCCACCACCTATGTTCAATGGAGAAAATTAACATATTTGGGTAGTAAAAATGAAGACCTACCTTCAGGCTTTTGACTTGTGGGAGGAAGTGAATGTTGATCTTGATCCACCACCTGTGTTCAATGGTGAAAACAACCATATTTGGGTAGTAAAGATGAAGACCTACCTTCAGACTTTTGACTTGTGAAAGGTAATGTAACACCCTTATACCCTGTTTACACGTATAAACCCGATATAAGATTATTACATATGGTGCCAGAGAAATAAAATCGAGTATAATTAAATTTTTCATTCAAACAATGTGAATTTAAACCATTTTATCCAAAATATAATAAAACAATCATGTAGAATTAATATCGAGACTTAAAACAAATTTAAAAATAATAAAAATATAATTTTAGCTCAAAATAGGACAAAATATTGGTACCAAATAAGTTGGTATCGATACCTTTTGAAAAATATCGATACCAAACCATCATTCTGGAAGTCTGAAAAATCAGAATTTTGATGAAATTATCGATACCTTAGCTTAGGTATCGATATTTTTAAATAAATATCAATATAAACCCTTAAAATCGAGACCAAAGACTCATTCTATCAATTGGGTATCGATACCTTTTCTAAGGTATTGATACAATTCTTTAAAATCGAGATCAAGAAGGCATTATAGAACTGTGGTATCGATACCTACAATAAAGGTATCGATACTTTTGCTTCAAAATCAATAATTATAGCTAAAAACTTAGTAAAAACCCCTTTAAAATGTTTAAAAATTTTCCCAACAATTTAAGTCAATCAAAAACACACTTTAACCATTTTAACCCTTAAATTTTCAAGCACACAAGAAATACATTCATAAATTACTTAAACAATGCACTTATGACATTAGAAAACAATTGTGCTTCAAACCAAAACATTTCATTGTATTTCATCAAACTCATAGAGTCCCAAAACAACATTTAAACCCTTTCATTATTTTACTCAAAATAAAAGTACCTAGACTTGAATTCTTCCAAAGGTGAGGTGATGAGAGGTCCCTAATCCGACCTTAGCTTCTTGAATAGCTTGTACCTACACGTTGAAATAAAGCATTAAGCTGGTGAAGGCTTAGTAAGCACTACAAGGATAATTAAAATAAGTTTATACACTTAATACTCGATTTAAATCAAATAATATAAATTTATCCAACTACATATGAGTTAACAAGTAACATTTTCATGAATAAAGTCCACTTACCTTATTATCATAGTATTGCACATTCTTTCTCGCATTTCAACTTTAGCCCATAGTAGACTATCATAGAACCTATAGGATATACGAAACAAGAACGGAGGTTCATATTATGCACAAATGAACGGAGAGCATCAAGGTGCTAAACGGAGTGCACAAACGTGCTAATTAGAGAGCACAATGTGTGCTAGATAAACGGAAAGCGCGCTAGGGTCTCTTAATGGCATGTCACTAATATCACAATGGTTCTAAATTGGTCTACATGGGCAAAATCTCAATAAACATCATTACTCATAATTGATATATCTCACACACATATTTATTCAAAATACATCATCATATATTTCTTAACTATACTTTCTCCACTAATTCCACAACTTAACGATTTAATCATTTATTCAATATTTATAAATATACATAATATATACTACGTTTCTAATATAACAATTTCTAGACTAAAATCACAATTATTTTAAGTAAATGACTTTTAATCTTTGTAGTACTTACAACACAAGGTTGATAATTTCTTCTTACTCCTTAGCTTTTTCTTTTCCTTTCCCTTCAATTTGGTCCTTTTACTTCTTTTCTTTCTCTTCAATTTCATATAAAAATATAAGACATATAAGCTTAAAAACTCAAATCAAATAATCTTTTCATGCTAAATCATGAAAATAGACATGTATGTCATGCTAATTTCTCCATCTCTTACCTTAGCATTTGAAACCCCAAAATCCTAACTCAAGCTTCTTGCTCTTCAACACTTCTATGTGGATTTTCTCAAGAGGTTAAGGTAGCTAATAGCCTACTCTTATGATTTCCTTAAAGAAATTTCAAAGAAAAATGGAAGATTTTGAAGCTTGAAGCTTCAACAATGGTGGAAGAGTTGTGAGAGGAAGAAGAAAGGAAATTGGGTGAAGGGTGTATAGCATGGGACGTCTCTTTTGAGTGAAAGAATGAATTTATTTTCATTCTTTTATTTCTAAATTTTCTACACCACTCATTCTAAATATCTCACCCATTTTTATTCAAAAGGGTAAAATTGCTTACAGTGTCCCTAAGCCTTTTATCATCTCACAGTTAGGCCATAATATTACACATAAAATATCTACCATGCTAATTACTCTTTTGCCCCTCTTTAATCACCATAATTCCTATGATGACTAATAATTTATTTTGGCTAAATTTCTACTTAATTTTTTCTTCCTTCTCATAATTACTAATTATCCCATAATTTCTCTAATTTTCTTATTTTAACCACATGTTCTAATTCTTGACCCGATCCAAATACTATTCCAACTTCGTTTTAAAACGTGGATGTTATAGGTAATCAATGTTGATATTAAGCCACCACCGTTGAGGGTGATTCCTACCATAGCACATTTCAAGAAATATAGTGATAATCGTGCTAAGAAGTACAAGGTGATGTTGTGCATACAAAGTGGTGTTCATATGTGATTTTCACTAGGATTATGGTCTGTGAGACTACCAAAGAAGCTTGAGATAAGATAAAGGAGGAGTTTCAAAGTTCAGATAAGACCAGAAAAAAATAACTCATTAATTTTAGGAGATATTTTAAGAATTTGAATATGAGGGAGGCTAAAACAATGAAGCAATACGCAGGAAAAATCATGGCAGGGGTCAATAGCATTAGATTTCTTTGAGACTATCTTAGTGATAGTAGAGTGGTTGAGAAGATCATAACCACACTTCGAGAGAGAGATGAGTAAAAAAATTTCACTCTTGAAGACTCGAGGGACCTATCAACAATCTCCCTTTTAGAGCTGATAAATGCATTGTATGCTCAAGAGCTAATGAGAGCATCAAGATAAGAAGAGCTTACGAAATGAGCCTTAGAGGCCAAAAATAGATAATGCTCGAGCTCCTCAAGCGATAAAGAAAAGAAGGGCTGAATAGACATAAGAATGGCATGACGGATGCATTGGCAAAAGCAGTACTCAATTTGGTAAGAAAAGTGTGCTTCTCAAAGGCGGAGAAGAGAGGAAATGAGATGGCTTTCGCCTTGGCTATTGCAGGTATTAAAAGGGCAGATATGTTCAAATCTTGGTGGTGACTTTGCTGGCTTTGGTTGATGTTGAGCTTTTCGACTTAAGGTAGATTTATTAGAATTTTGTTTTTAGGATGTACTTGGACGTTTTTGTTTTTATTGGTTTCATCTATACGTTTGGATAAGGATCTATTGTTTTCACTATTGGGGAACGATGCTGGATGCAACATTGTTTGTAAGGGGTGCCGCTTTAATGCCCCAAATCCTTAATTTTCTCTGAATGAGCAAAAAAAAAAGAGAAGAAAGAGAAGATTTGGAGAGATGGTGGCAAGGGGAAATTTCCACCATGCTCTCACTGTAAAAAGACCAATCATCCTGAAAGGCATTGCTGGTTCAAGCTAAATATTCAGTGCAGAAGCTGTAAACAATTTGGTCATATAGAGAAAATGTGCAAAAACCAAGGGCAAGAGCAATAACAACAACAACAAAACCATATTCAAGCTCAAGTTGCTATTGAAAACCAAGCTCGGGAGGAGCATATGTTCACTACCTTTTGTTTTGCTCCAAGCAGCAAAGTGTTCAAGAGTTGGTTGATTGACAGTGGCTGCACAAACCACATGACTTCAGATGAAAGGATCTTCAAGCGGATTAACAAAAGCTGCATTTCAAAGGTCAGAATTGGTAATGACCAAATTATTGAGACTAAGGGGAAATGTGATGCGCTAATCAACACTCTAATAGGTACTAAAGGAATCTCAGATGTTTTTTAGTCCCTGAGTTAGACCATAATCTCCTTAAAATTGGTAAATTTCTTTAGGAGAAATACATTATTGTTTTTAAAGATAATTCTACACTATATTTGATTCATTGGGACAAGAAGTTATGACAGTCTCAATGAATAATAAAAGATTTATGCTAGATTGGAACTTTGTGGCCTCGAGAGCCTATACCAATTTAGTGGATAAATCACATATTAGTCAGATAGATTTGGTTGAGAATATGACTAAAGTTGAAGTTGAAGGCTTTGATGACCTGCTTGTTAAATGCACCAGACCTATTGTTAAAGCTTATCATATATGTGACTTAGCAGTGTTGGAGCCTCCAAACTTTCAAGAAGCTGCACAAGAAAAAAATTTGGTGTTTGCAGCATGGAGGGCAAAGAGGAGTGTTACAAATTGGCCATCCATGCAACAGCTCTCTCACTTGATGAGATGCAAAAGTGCAAGCCAAACAATTGCATGCCAAAATAGCGGACAATGCAAGCCAGAGTGGTGGACAGTCTAAGTGCAAGCCAAATGACGGATAGTCCTAGTACAAGCTAAAACAGCAGATAGTCTAATGGCGAGTTGTCCCATGATAAGTCGAACTACAAGCAATACATACGAGCTATGAACTGCGAATTGCGAGATGATGCCTTGGTGCATGCAAGCAGTAGCAAAATACACAACAAACATGTTAAGTCCTTTTGTTACGAAACTTAGTTGAAAATAAACTGAGTTTGTAATGTATTGATGGGATTAGGTACTAATCGGATTGATTAATTAGCTTATACTCTTGTACAAGTTATGTTTTCCAAGTTTCAAGATAGGTTAGTTATCTCAAGTCCTTTTGTTACGAAACTTAGTTGAAAATTTATTTAGATTATATAAAAGTAAATATTTTATCGCCTGAAATCTGGTTCAAGGATGCTTTACCCAGCTTTTTGAATAAAAGGATGAGATTGTGTCTAAATAATCAGCACACTGAAGAAGAAGGTGTTACGTTGCTACAATAGTTGACAATTTTTTCAATTGTATTTTAGTAGTGCGCATTGTAGCAGTGCTTTTGATTTTCATGTGTTAGTTCTATCCGATTGGGTTTATAATAAATTTTATTAGGCTGAGAAAATAATAATAATTAAAAGTAGAGGTGTCTGCAATATTGATCAAAAGGCGTATTGAATCATTAGTTTGTTCATTTTTTTTCACTAAACAAATTAATTTAAACATCTCATTCGAACCATTAATTAACATATTTTTTTGCTAACCAAATTATGTCTCGTGTCTTGAGGTATTTATAAGCAGGAAGTCTTTGCTCAATTACACCACGTTACCAACAATCTAAAAGTATGGTAAATGTTTGATCAGTCAGATGGCAAAATAATTACATGTTGATTGTCATCAAGTGCAATATGATTTTGACATTCTTTTTGTTGAGATAATAGAAGTTCAATTTAAATATAAAAAATTACATTCAATATTAATCAATTTTTAATTGAAGGAAAACAATATTTACCAATCATACTTTAATAAAGAATTTAAAAATAATTAATATTTTATTTCGATTTAAAAAATTGAATAATTTTTATTTTGTCAAACTTAAGTTGCACATCAGACAATGTCGCTTGTACCCACCAAGCAAGTCTCAGCTTCACAATGTTGGAGATTAAGAAAAAGAATTTAGATAGACATCATATGTAAAATTAAGGTAAGCTTGTTATATTTATGCCATTATGTCCTATAATTAAGTGTAATTTATTTATATTGTTATTTAAATTTTTGATTGGGTTGGTGTAATGAATTGATCAAACATTAATTTGATTAGAAAAATTATAAAAATGTTCTTACAAATTTAAAATAATTTATACTATTCTAAGGTGGTTTAGTCTTTCATTTAAAAAAAACAATAGATGAGTTCTTTCGTACCTAGGGTTAGGAATTCTTTTCTCTCTGTCTGCCGTTTTACAGTTTGTGAGGTTTTCTCATTTATTTTTTTTCTTTTGTGCGTTTAATTTTCATTGGCGTTTGGGTAGGCGTAGGTATTCACTTTTGTTGAAGGATGGAGGTGAATTGGCAAGGCTACGTCTAGATGATTTGGAGAATCAGACTGTCGTTGATCATGAAGAGGAAGAAGCGGGAAATGAGGATTTTAAGTTTTGCTTGGTAGGTAAAGTGCTTACAGGTAGTTCGGTGCACTTCCCCTAACTAAGGAATGTTCTTTCGGAGTTATGGCATCCTATTGAAGGGGTTACTATTACGGAGGTTGAAAACAAGCAGATTATTTTCAGATTTTATAACGAGGTTGATTTTAGAAGAATGTTGGACGGCGTCCTATGGTTTTTTAACAGACACTTTATTATATTTCATCAACTGAAAAAAGGGGAGGATCCATTATAGGTCCCTCTTTTCCACACAATGTTTTGGGTGCAAATTTATGATTTACCTACGGGTTATATGTCAGAAGGAATGGCGCGACACTTGGGAAATTTTATTGGTGAGTCTATGGATTATGATGCAAAAATCTTCACAAAGGGTTTTTGAAAAATAAATAGGATTAGGGTTCGTTTAGCCGAGTTTGGATAAGGTATTTCCCTTCGGGCAGCCCCTCGAGAAGAGCAGTCTACTATGAGTAGGTGGCATCGGGCAGCACCGTAGGATTTCATCAAAAGTGATATGGAGGTGGAGAACTCCTGCCAAAGAGATAGGGTGTGGCTTCATAATTTTGAGGGGGTGTGATGGAACCAGTGAAAGGTCTTACAGGCGCCTTTGATGAGGAGCTTGAGGATAGGTCAATCGGTTTTGTGGAAGGGAAGAAGTGTCAAAGGGTGCAACAGCTTGAGGGAAGTTCTCACTCCTTGCAATTCGAGAATAGGGTTGATACTGATATATCGACGGTCGCTTGTAAGTAAGCCGACCAATCGCAAATGAAAACCTTAAGTCGGAATGTTCATGGTTTGAGGTAGTCACGAACTGTAAGATGTCTTAAGAATTTTTTGAGACAAATCCAACCCCAACTTTTATTTTTGATAGAAAGAAAAGTTAATACGAGAAGAATGGAAGTGATTCAGAAATCATGGGGGTTTCCAAATAGAATTGATGTTAGTGCTATGGGATTAAGTGGGGGCCTTTCTCTTAGTTAGAAGGATCATGTGATTGTTTAGTTGAAAAGTTTTTCTAGTTCCCACATTGATGTAGCAATTCAAGATAACAATGGGGTTGATCTTTGGCGCTTTACTGGTTTTTACGGTGCACCAATAGAGCATCAAAACAAGAAATCATGGAATTTGCTTCGATAATTAAAGAATAATTGTGAATTGTTGTGGCTAGTGATGGACAATTTTAACGAAATACTTTTCTCATTTGAAAAACAAGGTGGTCGATTGAGGGAGAAGAAGCAAATGAGTTTAGAGATGCTTTGGAAGATTATGATTTGAGCTACTTGGGGTTCTCGAATCAATGGTTCACTTGGGAACTTGGTAGACTTCCAAGCAATAATACCCGTGAGAGGCTTGACAGAGGGGTGGTGAATTCACTTTGGTGGGAGAGATTCCCAATTAAATACTCCAAATTCTTAGTCATAGTATATCTAACCACTGTCCAATTGTGTTGACTATCTCGAATTGTGTTCAATGCAGAAGAGCGGCTAGGGATCTTCCTTTTCGATTTAATGTGCATTGGAAGATGGTATTGAAGAACATATTGGAAGATTTTGGGCAATGGAAGCGACGGATCTCCCTGAGAAATTGGTAAACCTTCAGACATGTCTGCGGCTTTGGGTGAAACCCAAAGCTAGTAATCGCTCCATTAATAGGGACAATTTACAGAAAAGGTTGGACAAGTTATTAGAAGAAGATCTGAATGAGGCGGCATTAGAAGAAATTGTTAATGTCAAACTTGCGCTTAATATGGAAGCTGACAAAGAAGAATTGTACTGGGAGTAACGGGCAAGGGCCAACTGGATTCGAATGGGTGATCACAATACTGGTTTTTCCATAGATTTGCTTCTCAGCGAAGGAAAAGGAATGCTGTTAAAAAGCTGAAGAACAAGGAGGTAATTGGATTGAGAGGGATGTGGCTGTTTTAGAGTAAGCTTCCTTATTTTTAATAAGCTGTTCATTGTCGAATTGCTACATAGCTATGAAGAATTGAGGAATATTATTCAACCATGTATTTCTAGTGCCATGAATGATGAGTTGTGTCAAGTTTTTAGAGAAGACGAAGTGTTTGAGGCGTTGAAAAGTATGGCACCCATAAAAGCATCTAGGAAGGACAGTTTTCCAACTGAGCCCCTGTCTTTTTATCATTTGTGCCGAGTGTTTTTCTAGATTGCTAAATAAGGTAAAGCAGGAAGGGAAAATTACAGGTGCAAAGGTGGGAAGAGGGGATTTATCTATCACACAGTTATTCTTTGTAGATGATAGCATTTTATTCGGGGAGGCTTCGTTAGAATGTCTGAATAATATGAAGGAGACGATTAAGAAGTATGAGGGGGTGTCAGGGCAACCGGTAAATTTTGATAAATCCCTTATTTATTGCAGTAAAGGAATAGCAGATGAAGTGAAGATGCAGTTAGGTGAGATTTTAGGGGTCCCAATATCCAACAACTTAGAAAGGCATCCAGGATTACCCACTATGATTGGAAGAAGGAAAAAAGGTGCATTTATTGAGTTGAAAGAGAATTTTTTGCAAAAAATAGAAAGTCGGAGCTGTCGCAATTTGTCCATTGGAGGCAAGGAAGTGTTTGTTAAGTCAGTATTGCAAGCGCAACCAATTTACTTCATGCAGTGCTTTAAGTTACCCTTGACCATTTGTAAAGAGTTTAAAAACATAATGAGCAGATTTGGGTGACGTAATTTGAAAACCAAAAGAGAAATCCATTGGTGCTATTGGTCGACTATGTGTAAGCCAAAGGTGTTTGGGGGTTTGGGGTTTAGGGATCTAGATTTGTTTAATACTGCCCCACTTGCTAAGCAGGGATGGAAGCTAATCACCCAGTCCGATAGTTCGATTGCGCATCTTTTAAAATTAAAATATTATCCACGTAATAATTTTTATGGAACGATGCTTGGGTGCCCTTACCAGGAAGAAAAAGATTTCTGAGTCAACCCATTAACATTCGTTACACTCGAGTATTAAACTTAATTAATACAAACGAGTTCACTTGGAAATAGAGTGTTGCGCGAGACTTACTAGATAATGACCAAGCTGAAGCCATCCTCTCCATTCTGCTGATCAGCAGGGATCACCAGGTTGCTCGTGGAAGATAAGTCAGGAGATTACACGGTTCAGAGTGGATACAAATGGTTAATTACAGAGAAGCTAAAGTTGTGGGACTCCAATGCTACAGATGTGCTTGAAGTAAAAAGCTACTTTACAAACCTATGGAATTTATCAATCCCCAGTAAACTAAAGATAAATATTTGGTGCTTAACAAACAAATTTCTCCCTATGCTCAATTCTCTATAGAGAAGAAGAATAAGGGTGAGTGCATCTTCCTTAATATGCGCAGAAGATGATGAGACGATGGAACATCTCTTTTGTGACTGCATTTTCACCTGTGAGGTCCTTCAGAAGGCCAGAGTGGACATCTCGAATGTATAAACAGAGGAAAATTGATCAGTTTGGATCGAAAACTTTTTGGTAGTTGCAATAATCAACAAAGTATTCATTTACCAATCTCTTTGTGAGCTATATGGTTTAATCAAAATAAGCTTTTACATGATGGGAAAAGAGGATGGGTAATGGAGGTAGTAGGCTTCATTCAGGTGTATGTTATGGAAATAACCCAGATCTATTTGAGATCCGAGCCTAGTATTTCTTATAGTTTAAATTTTTGGAGTCCTCCCTTAACAGGACTGTTCAAAGCCAATTTTGATACGTCGTTCTCAGCCCCAAATGGGGATGCCAATGCAGGCATGATAATACGAAATCATGAAAGGCTAATTATGGGTTCTTGTTCTTACACGTTGGGGAGAGTTGGGGACTCAACTATGGCGGAAGCATTGGTGTGTCTCCAGGCAAACAGATTTGGGGAAGATCTAGGGCTTCGGGCACTGGTGGTGGAAAGGGATTCATTAACTATCATCAAAAGAATCAACTCGGTGGACGAGGATAGATCGGCTATAGGAAATATTGTCAAGAAAATTAAGAAAATGTGATACCGGTTCCTTACCCTAGAATTCTAGTTCGCCCATCGGAAGGCAAATGAAGTGGCTCACTTGCTAGCTAAACAGAGAGGAGATGTTCTCCTTCCTTGTTACTCGGTAGAAGAGGCACCACCAGAGGTTGATAATATAGTCACCAATGACCGTGGAAGGATTCTGGAAAGATGAGTTTTGTCCTTCAGGTGTCTTGAGTCCGAAGCTGTTCTTACTCCGATGAACTCAGGGTTTGGAGCTGGCTAGTTTCCTAAATGTTTAAAGCTTTGTCATAAACGAATGGCCAAGAGGCTCCATGGCGGCACCACTTGCAGAGAAAGGGAAATGTATTTTGTTTCTTGTCTATTGATTTCATTCTTTTTTAGGGTTTCCTATTTTCATTTATTGTTAGGTAGACATTTATGACATTTCATTATTTGCGTTAGGGGTTACCGATGCACCGTTTCGGGAACCAATAGTTTTGAGCAGCTGGTTGGACAACTGTGACGTTTAGTTTCCTTGTTAAACATTTCCCTTCCTTAAATGCAATCAGTTTTCTTTTCAAAAAAATAAAAAAATAGATCATTTGCATGCGGTGAAATTTTAGCCCATAACATTTGCATCAGATTATATTTTAATTTTGTCACTTATTTAAAGCTTTATCTTAAAATGTATTGTACATTTTAATTATATTATGCACATTTTCTTATCTCTA
Source organism: Kokia cookei (assembly GCA_039519145.1). NCBI lineage: Eukaryota > Viridiplantae > Streptophyta > Magnoliopsida > Malvales > Malvaceae > Kokia > Kokia cookei. Next base: position 30,726,668 of record CM076907.1, on the reverse strand, counting down.
TCAATTGTATATATTGAAATAATTATTCATTGAGTTGATATCATTAGTTAACTCAAGATTAATTATATTACCATGATAAATAATTCTATCACATTTAATATTCTTAAGTTGACGTATTTACACTGATCCTTAGCTTAGTTGACATTGTTGCTCTTCCAACAACTATAAGTATGCGGGTTTGAGCGTGCTTAAGTGCGTTTTTCCTCTAGGGAAAGTATGGGTAAAAGTAAGCGTTGTATAAAAAGAGAGCTAATTGCACTAGACATTCCCAAACTATGATCTTCATTTTTAATCGGTCCCCAAACTTCAAAATGTTCTAATTACATATCTAAACTATCGATGTTATATCTATCATGTTCCTTTGTTATTAAAATTATTAATTTAACCGTTAAATGACATATTAAATCTTATATTGCTAAATTTAAAAAGAAAAATTTTAAAATATGAGAGTAAAATAGAAAAAAAAAAAACAAAAAGATTGAATGATAAAAAGAGGCAATTTGGCTTCAAGAGTTGCTTGGTGAACTGGATATTAAATAGAAGTATGTTAAAGTGCATTGCAATAGTCAAAGTGTTATTCAGTTAGCAAACAATCTAGTTTATCATGCAAGCACATTGATGTCCGATATCATTTTGTACGAGCAATTATGGAAGAAGGTGGAGAAAAGATCCAAAAAATTTCAACCATTGAGAATCCTGCATATATGATGATGAAGGTTGTAATTGAGATCAAGTTTTAAATAGAGGTGGCTTCTCCACCTTTAAATCATCCCAAAGTTTTCTGTTTCTTTTATAAGACAATCTTTCCCTCTTTCTATTTTTAATGTTTCACTTGTATCTTTCGCAGTGAAATATATTTGGTAGTGTTCAAGGATGTAGGCGTAATTTGATGAACCTTATTAAAATTCTGGTGTTTTTTATTGTTTCTCTTTTAATATTTTGTAGGGTACATTTGTAGTGATATATTGGATAAAATTTCTGTCTAGAAAATTGGATTTTAAGTGCAATCGTGTGCAACCCCTCCAATCTTTCTTAGAAATTGAACTTAATGTGATTTACTCTCTTTTATCCCATTTGCACAACACTAATAACATTGTCATGTTTTCTTCCCTTTAATCCAATATAATACTTGGATTCTCAACTTCTGCACTCACATATGCATAAACAACCTATAGGGTGTGAATAAATCAAAATTTTTAAAAGAAACACTCTCTTATTATTCCCCACTTAATTAATTGATTTAACTTTAAAATTAAAAGGAAATGGTATAATTTGTACTTGATATCAGAAATGACCTACCTCCATGGACCTTCAAGAGACTACTTTTGAATAGAAATTACAGAATTAATTGATTTTGGATGATTTATTCCCTATCTAATGTAAGAAAGAGTAATTTGTAGACAATCAACTATTCACATTAATGTACCAAACATTTTTTTATATATGAACAAATGAATTTGTAAAATTCATATAACACAACCTTTTTTCAACCTAATAGAAATTATAAATTTTAAATATCTATATAAAATCTCTTTTTTTTCACTATCACCTTCAATATTTTGATACGTTTTTTTTTTCTTGTGTTCGTAGATCTTTGAAGGGTCGTATTCATATAGGTGTCGAATATTGGTATTTACTAAGAGAAATGTAGATTCAAGATCTTTATTTATTTATTTTTTTTTTTGTCTTGTATAACTTTTTTAAGTAGTTGTTAATTGGATTTCCATTGCAATGGTAATAGACTTTTGTTCATTTGTTGAATTGTGGTTTTTACTGTAATTTCTGTACTTTGATCTAATTGTTGCAGTGATTTAATCTTTTTTGAACAGTTCAATAACCTGTATGGCTGCCATCTCTCTTTTCCTGATGGTTCAATGAGAGCTACTAATGTCACAATTTCTGGCAAGAATGTTGATCTTCTGTGGATATGGTGATGTTCACAAGGGTTGCGTTGCAGCAAGCTCCCCTACAAAAAAATAGATAAATTAACCCTTATATGTTAGATGAATGAGCAAGACATAAAGTTATTTATAAATCGGACTAGGATACAAAATGAATTTTTTCTTAATACTTCAATGGACGTTTTTTTTCTACATGTGTTGTAAAAATATACAAAAGTTATAACAAAATGAAATCGAAATTCTCTAACCTCTATCTAAGGCTCGGTTTGCTCACTCATCTAAATACAAAGATTAATTTATAAAGTTAAAAATTAATTCAACAAAAATAAAATACTAAAACTAAAATTAAAATCTCTAAAGCAAAAATAAAATATATATAAGAAATCAATGTTGTTGAGGTTAATGTGTTCCATTCTTACTAATACAGTTAGTTGTTGAGGTTCGCTTAACACTAATTATCTTTTTATATGAATCACTTTCCAAAACTAATTCAAGCTTATATCAAACACCACAATGAAATCTTTATTTGTCTATTCAAATCGGTACTAAGGGTAAACCGATACTCTATACTAAGAGTCAGATTGTATTTTATTTCTCTACTAAAAAATGAAAACATTAATCAGTATATGTTAGATCAAAAAATAAACTGGTCATTGCTTTAAAATATACATCCATTTCTACTTTTAAGTGATGACTATTAAAATTGAATGTCGACAATAAAGAAATATCACAAAGAAAACGAAAAAAAAAAAAAGAAAGAACACAGATTTTACGTGGAAACCCTTTCAAGAAAAAAACCATGGGTAGAGAAGAAAAAAATTCACTAATGTTGAAAATCGAATGATTACAAGAGGAGATAACTACATCTTTTTATAGGTTGAAAAACCTTATTTTAATCAATAACTAATAGAAGAAACGTAGTAAGGTTGAAACACTTTATTCTAATCAAAATAAAATAGATGACTTATTCTAATTAAAATAAAATAAAAGAAGTCTAGTTCTATTTGGACTTTACTTTTATTTTATTTTATCATTGTATTTTATTTTAACAAGAATTCTAGTCACCCAAGTCTAACAATCTCCACCATGACAAGAATTCTCAATGAACAAGTTCTTCACCATGAATGCTCAACGAACAAGTTCTCCACCTCTCCATGAAACCTCTTAAGGGGTATTCTTCAACAATGAACACTAACCAAGTCCAAGCAATGCTCAAACTTGGTTATAGGAAGTGACTTAGTCATCATATCTGTAGGATTTTCATAAGTACTAACTTTGCTCACAACAATATCTCCACGAGCAATAATATCACGCACAAAATGATATTGAACATCAATGTGATTTGTTCTCTCATGGAACATTTGATCTTTCATAAGGAAGATAAAACTCTAACTGTCTCAAAATACTGTATTGATCTTGTTGAAGCCCAAATTTTGACCGGGCCCGAACTCCCTTTAAATTTATTTTAAAAATTAAATTTGTTTAAAAATTTAAATTTATTTTAAATTTAAATTTATTTTGAATTTAAATTTAATTTAAGTTTAAATTTATTTTTAAATTTAAAATTACTATAAATTTAAATAAAGCTAAAATACAAAAATTAAAAAGTCCAGAATAATTACAAAAGTCCAAATTACATTCTTAAGCCCAATTGGGCCCAAACTCAAATAACCCAAAAACTAAACCAAACATAGGGCCCAATTACAAATGACCCAAACCAAGACACTAAAACTAAGTCAGAAACCCTAAGCTTCAACTTGTACTGCTGCTGCCTCTCTTTCAGCCCATCAGAATGTGCCACGTCAACTGTGGTCACTCCACTTGCTTCTGCCGCAGCCACCATCCTCGACAGCTGCCACCGCCACTGCCATTGCCGAACCTGCAAAAGAAGACAAGATGGACATTTATTTGAGAAAAACAAAACAGAATGATTGTGAAACAGGCTATAAAAGCCGAATTGATTCTCAGTTGTAAGGGTTGGATTTTAGAGATTCGAAAATCAATATACAGACAGTTTTTCGAGAGATCAATAGAAACAGTAGGCATTTAAAAGCTGAAAGTAAGAAGCAGATAATATTAATCAGAGAACAGATCGAAGCCTAAACCCGAATACTCAAGCATTAAAATCAATCAGGTACCTTCAACGTGTATTTATTGCCATTTGCATTTTAAATTTCCAAACCCATCAGTTTCTAAGTAGGCATTAACGCATGTATTTAACACGTTAGTTGACATTTATTATTTTCATTTTTCAAAACGCATCAGTAAATGTCATTAAGGTTAATATTGATTATTATATTATTAATAATATTTATATAATAATAATTAATAATAATTAATAATAATAATGACACTAATAATAATAATTTTTAATAATAACATTAATGATAAGAGAACAGTTTTCAAAATTTTTATTAATAATAAATATTTCCTTAATTAATAATTAATAAATTAAAAAAAAGGAAAAGTCAAAAGACTTATCCTCGGTCGGCCTGCCGTTGTTGGTCGTCGTTGCCGAAAGTCCAACCCCGAACGAACACCGTTTACACGTCGTCGCACACGGACCTACAAAACCCAGAGAAAACCAAGGGATTAAAAAACGAATTTTCTAATAATAGAGAGCAAGAACATTTTCAACCCCAAACAGAATAGGTCTGGTTTTTTTTTTAAAAAGGAGAAAATCGCTTAGATCAAGGCTAGATCTAGACCTAGATATGTTCTTTTTTAAAAAGAAAGATGAAGGAATAAGTTTTTTTTTACCTTTAAACCGTGGTCGACGATCGAAGACAGAGGCGAACGATCGCGCGTGACCGATGAGGGCAGCGGCGCGTGCACCGGAGAACCCCAGGCGACGTCGTGCGATGACCACGCGCGGGGATCGACGGCACGAGTAGAGCCCCATGCAACGGACGATGGCTAGCTTGACCGGCCGGAGTTTGGCCGGCCATGGAAGGCTTTCGAGAGAAAAGGGGAGGGGGCTTTGGCTTTTTTTTTTGAATTTTGAAAAAATGAGAGAGGGGTTCAGTTTTGCAAAGGCTCGAGGGTTTAAATACCCTTACCAAAACGGCAACGTTTTGGTAGGGGTATTTCGTACAAAACGACATCGTTCTGAGCTATGGCCCGAATCCGACCTGACCCGCCTGAAGGATCCGCGTGTTTTCGAAAAAGGGAATATTTGTGCATTTGGTCATTCTGCTTTTTTTCAAATTTTCAATCAGGTCCTTCTCGTGCTTTTAATCAATTTTAAATTGGCCCTATAATTTTCATAGTTTTTCAATTTAGTCCCCTAACCTTTTAAAAGCACCAGGGGCTGCCACGTGTCATGATTTTGGCTTATTTTGCAAATGGTCCCCGTTATTTCTGATTTGTTTTAATTCAATCCTTAAATCAGGTTCACTTTAATTACAGAATTGCCCCATAAATTTTCCATGGTTTTCAAAATAGTCTTCTGACTTTCGGAGGCCTGAGAGGCTGCCACGTGTCACCGATTTTTTGGGTTTTATTATCCCGTAGTTCCCTAAATTGTCTAAAAATCCCATTTTTACCCCAAAACTTCTAAAAATCCCATTTTTAACCTCAAAACTTCCAAAAATCCCATTTTTACCCCCAAACTTCTAAAAATCCAATTTTTAACCCCAAAACTTCCAAAAATCCCATTTTTAACCCCAAAGCTTTTAAAAATCCTAATTTTAACCCCAAAGTTCTAAAAATTCCATTTTTACCCCCAAACTACCAAAAATCCCATTTTTTACCCCGAAACTTTCAAAAGGTCCATTTTTACCCCCGAACTTCTAGAAATCCCATTTTTGACCCCGAATTTTCCCAAAATTACCGTTTCATCCCCGAGAATCCAAAATTATCACTTTTGCCCTCGAGAATCCGAAAAATCTCATTTTTGAACTCCGATTGCATCATTCTTATTTCTTATCAATATTTTCATTTAATTTTAAATTATTAATGCACTCGTATTTTGTATTTTTTATTCTTCTTCGCAATTAATTTATCTTCTTATTTATCTTACTTCGCATTTAATATTCATTATTAACTGCTTATTCATATTTAACTCGCATGCTTGTCTTTGAAATTGTCTTTTTTTCATAAAAAAAAACTTTAATATCAAGGTAATATTCTTTCATTTAGGGTTTCAAAAATTTGTGCCTTAACTCACTAGGTGTAATTTTTTCTTCAAATCAAAATAATCGAATACCCTTAATCGAGGCAATGTTTTCTTATCTTCGATTCCGAAATATTGCGCCTTAACTTACTAGGTGCAACCTTTCTTCAAATCGAGATAATCAAATATCCTTCTCGCAAAGATTTCAAAAGGTTTTACAAAGGAAAGCTCGTTATGTCTGGATCTTGAAATGTTATGTCCTAACTCACTGAATGTAACTTTCTTCCTCGATCACTTTGAAATATCGAGATTTAACAACTAACCCGATTTCTTTTAAATTTAATTCATGTATTCAAGGATCGAATTTTTAACTTTATTCGAGCTCTTAAGCGTTACAAATCAAGACCCAAAAATAATCAATACGGTACCAATTTTGGGCGTATGAGGGTGCTAACCCTTCCTCATGCGTAACCAACTCCCGAACCTGTTTTCTGGATTTCGAAGACCTACGTGTTTTCAAAACGGCATTTAAAACATTTTGTGGTGATCCAATCACACTGAATAAAAGATTGGTGGCGACTCCCATTATTTTTCGATTTTAATGATTTTTCGATACTAGTCGCTTTCAAAAAAAAGGGATGGTTTCGACAGCTGGTGACTCCACTGGGGAGTTTTAAATAAACGAGAGTCAAGCCAAAATTGATTATTTTCGGGTATTCTTTAGAAACTTTTAAAAGCTTCAGTTTTGTTTAATATGCGATCCTCGACACCTTTTGTAACATTATATTATGTGATATTGCTAGTGTATATTTGCATACATCCGCATATGATATTACCCTAATAAGTGGAAACCTGAAACTACTCCTTCGTGAGGTCTTCACCTCCATGCAGGATAGTGGATTACTTTCGGGATTACAAAGTACCCTTGTTTTCGTGAAGTTTTCACTTCCGTGCAAACATGTGGGAAATGCGTCCCCCTAAACCGAACTCATCCGTATGATCCTGTAATGGGTGAGGATTGAGGAATCTGCTGGTTTGGGTACCTCTACTTTAGAGCCTAAAACCACATGTAGTAAGACGTAGAAACTTGCTTTAGAAGGAGCCGTGTTAAACCATTTAGCAATCTTCCAAATTAGACTCTTAGGTTCTATGCTATACTTGTATATTGATATTGTTGCATTTCGCTAATTGGTTTATTTTGTCTCTTTTTGCATCGCATTTCATCATCATATAAAGAGAAGGTATAGACTCAAAAGTTTAGTTACCGATAAGAGAATTAATCATTGAAAAAAAATACTTTGATAAAGTGGAGGACAATATGGTCGTGCGCATGTGATCGGAGGAGACTCAACGCCAAAAGTGTGACAGTCTAGTGGAAGGATATGAGTTCGAGCTTTGGGATTACACCAGGATTAGCATGGCTCAAAACAATATGCTGGAATTTAAGGAGATCTGGGATAGTTGGGACAACAACATGAAACAGACCTTTTTCCAAGAATACGGAGATCTGCCATACTTGTGCAAAATTAATGTGGACAAATCCCTCTTTAGAGCCTTAACACAGTATTGGAATTCGGCCTACAATTGCTTCACCTTCGGGAATATAGACATGACACCGACGATAGAAGAATACACCACTCTGCTCCGTTGTCCGAGGATATCAATAGATAAGGCCTACTCTAGAGCTCCAAACCTCCCAACCATGGTTAAAAGATTAATAAACATTATGGGCATGAGCGAACAGTGGGTTGCAGCTCGAGTTAAGGTCAAAGGCGATAACAAGTGCATCACGTAGAAAAGCCTGCGAGATTTGATATTGGCTCATCCAGACGCGAAGAAGAAGATCGACATTTTATCCCTAAGTATCTACGGGTTGGTCATTTTTCCAAAGGCCTTGGGGCATATAGAAGACGCGGTGATAGATTTGTTTGATAGATTAAGTAAAAGAGTGACACATGTCCCGGCTATCCTAACTGAAACTTTCAGATCCTTAAATGCATGTAGAAAGGAGGGCGAGGGTCGATTTATCGCCTGCGCACCGCTACTGATGGTATGGTTTCATAGTCACTTTTGGAAAACAAAAAAAGTCTCCTATCAATACTTGTCTAAAGATTACTCCCCTTTGAAAGAGTTCGTGGCCACGCAGAGACAAGAAAACTTCTCAGAAGAAAAGTGGATGGCCATACTCCAAAGCCTCAAAGACGAAGACATAGAGCGGCGAGCACCATGGTTTATTCCTGATGAAATATTATATCGATGCGGAGATCTCGACTGGGTCCCATTAGCCGGAATATGGGGAGCAACTGGATATGCATCTTTGCTAGTTTCAAGACAATACAGATCAAGACAGTTCATACCCGTGACGCAGGGGATAGCTCAATGTGAATTCGTGTACCGGGGAGAAAACAATAAGAAAAGGATTAGGGAAATTTCGAATGCATGGAACCAGGTTCGAAAAATGAAAACATTCAACGCCAATCCCATGATGACTGCAGAATATGATTGGTAGAGAAACAGAAGGATCAACGATAACATTCCCGTGCCGAACCCAGAGATTGTCCGCCCAATTGAAAAACACTTGCAGGTAGTTCCGACTGAATTGGAGATAATTAAACAGGATTTTGAAAAGGAAAATGCCGAGATGGAGAAAGTGATAGAAAAACTGGAGGAAGAAAAGGTGCTCTTAGGACTAGATGTTGATGTTCAGAAGCTGGAGGCGGAAAAATTAAGGAAAGGGAAGAATAAGGCTGAGGAAGATCTGAGCAGCCTAAAGAAGGATTATAAAAAACTTCGATTGTCAATTAGAATCGTCGGTTTGGGTAAGACATCAGAGCAATGGCAGCAGGAAGTCCGCGAAGAGAAAAATAAAACAAGTCACTTGAAAAACAAATTCCAAGACGCCCAAGTCCAGGAAAATGCTATGAAGAGCAGCCTTCTGGAAAATCAAGCCGAAGTAGCTAAATTAAAAGCTCGTAGGAGAATTGGAGGAATCCTTGTATAGGCAGCGTAGCCGAAATTCAGTAATGGAGTTAAAGGCAAGCCGAGCTGAGATCGAGAGACTAAATGAGAGGGTGGAAGAATTAGAGGCCTCTTTGCAGAATAGTGAAATACGAACGGAGATTCTGGAAAGGACGTTGGAAACAAATGATTGGCATCTTCAGCAAACTCAAAAGGAAGTCAGAGAAAGGGATTACGTTATGGGTGAAGCTTTAAATCAAATCTGCAAAGTAGCTGACCACGTGCAGATATTGGCAGTCGAAGCAGAAGAGCTAAGCATACAGTACGAGTTAAAGACGGAAAGAGGACAAAAGCTGTCAAAACTCCTTAAGAAAGTCAAGACTCTGAGCATCAAAAAACCGTTTATGTAATTTACTTTATGTTAAGGAACTTGTTATCCAAATGAAGTCCTCTAAATGGGAAGTAAATTATAAGTCAATACCTTTCTCTTGCATACATGCATCATATTCATGTCACAATTTGGCATACTTCTACATAACAATCCTAACTTATTAAAATTTACCAATCAGCTACATCAGTAACCATTGAAAACTCACACTGTTATAATACTCGAAAGAAAACTAAAGCCATGGAACAGAGACTTGAACAAATTCAAAAGGAGTTACAAGACCAGATGCAAGAGTGCATCCAAGAGCAAATGAGCATGGTGTGCCGAGAAGAGCCTACTGAACGAATTAGCGCAAGTAAAACAATGCATGGCTGACAAAGGAAAAAGCCCAGCCATTGAGGAGGAAGAGGACCCGATGGTCCCACCAGTCTTTACTCCCCTTCATAACCCAGCGTCACAAGAACTGCCGATACGGGAACCCACCATTACTGTAAGGGCACAGCAACTAGCCACAGGCACGTCACGACCGGCTAATTATCCAACTGGATCAGGGTCAAATCCAGAGGATAATGCCGCAAATCTGGGTGTTCTAGACTTTGACGAAATGATAAGAGAAGATCTTCCCAGACAAATAGAAGAAAAATACAAGTGTTTGGAAGAGAAAATTGACGCAATGCAAGGCGTTGAAATTGCCTATGGGGTAAATGCCAAAGAACTAAGTTTGGTTCCGGAACTAGTGCTCCCTCCCAAATTTAAAGCTCCGAAATTTGAAAAATATAGCGGGACGAGCTGCCCTGAAGCTCACCTAACCATGTTCTGCAGAAAGATGGCAGGGCATGTACATAATGACTAACTGTTAATTCATTGTTTTCAAGACAGCTTGGCCGGGTCAGCGATCAGATGGTACAATCAGTTGAGCCGATCAAAAATCCATTCGTGGAAAGATTTGGCACAAGCTTTTTTAAAACAATACGACCATGTAATAGAAATAACCCCTGACCGGCTTACATTGTAGAACATGGAAAAGAAGTCAAATGAGAGCTTTAGAACATATGCGTAGAGGTGGTGCAAGGTGGCAACACAAGTACAGCCACCGTTAACAGAAAAAGAGACAACAATGTTGTTCATCAATACACTCAAGGCTCCTTACCTAAATCATCTGCTAGGAAATGCTACCAAAAGTTTCTCCGATATGGTCATGTCAGGAGAAATGATTGAAAATACGATTAAAGCCGGTAAGATTGAGATCGAAGAAAGCCCTAAAAGGCTTACCCCTAGAAGAAGGGATAACGAGGTCAACAATGCAAGCATATACAGACCTGGTTACACCAGACCTTTCGTGACAAGTCAGCCAAAGACTCCAATAGGCAATTATCAAAATGCCTCGCGGCAGGAGGCAGGCACTAGGCTGAATAGGGGAAAAATTCAATATACCCCCTTCCAATGTCATATGGGAAACTCTACAAAATATTATACGATGCGCATGAGGTAGCTCCTCAACATGTAAGACCATACAAACCCCCATTCCCGACTTGGTATGATGCAAAAGCTCACTGCGAATATCATGCAGAGGCAAAAAGGTATTCGATTGAAAACTGCCCCGCCTTTAAAAGACGAGTCGAAGGACTCATAGAGCACGGGATCGTGAAGTTAGAAGAGCCAGCAAAATCCAATATAGCTGGAAATCCTATGTCTAATCACCCAGAGCAAGGGGTGAACGCCTTGCTGGAAGAAGGAGCCCGAAAAATTAAGAGAAATATTGAAGAAATCCAGTCTCCACTTCGGTGGGTATGGCAGGAGTTGGTTAAAAAGGGATAATCTTGAGCGATAAAGAAAGTGTGATAATCGGGGATGATGAACATTGCGAGTTTCACGCCGTCAAAGGGCATAAAATTCAAAGTTGCGTCGAGTTCAAGGCCGTGGTCCAAATGATGATGAACAATCAAGAGCTGGAATTCTTTGAAGAGGGAGTGGAAGCTAATGATGTTTGCGCCTCTGAAGACGAGACATCTAAGACTTACAGAAGTAATCGTCCCAGGGTGATTATTCGTGTACGACAAGAAAACAAACAACTCCCCGTATTATCATACAAAAGCCCGCGACGTTTCCTTACAAAGACAGCAAGAGGGTCCCATGGAGTTACAATTGCAACGTGACTACACCAAAGGAAGGGGAACCCAGGAAGGACGTTAACCTTGTTACCCGAAGCGGTAAGAATTATGACCCTGTGAATGAAGAAAAAGAAATCAATAAAGGAAAAGCTAGAATGTGTGAGCCTAAGAAAGGAACGACTAACAAGTCGGAAGCACCCATCACCGAGCTTGTGACTGAGAATGAGGCAAAGGAGTTTTTAAAGTTCTTAAGACACAGTGAATATAGTGTAGTAGAGCAACTACACAAACAGCTTGCTCGTATATCAATCTTGTCATTGCTCTTAAGCTCGGAAGCTCATCGAAGCGCACTAATAAAGGTACTAAACAAAACCTATGTAGCAAATGACATCTCCGTCAGCAAATTAGATCGATTGGTCAATAATGTGAGTGCAGATAACTTCATTTTCTTCAGCGATGATGAAATACCAACAGGAGGAGTAGGGTCCACCAAGGCTCTACACATCACTACCCGTTGTAAAGGGTATACGCTACCTGGAGTACTCATAGACAATGGTTCAACCCTGAATGTGCTACCACTAACTACACTGCAAAGATTGCCAATCGATAGCTCTCACATGAAAGGGTGTAATAATGTAGTAAGAGCATTTGATGGGACAGAAAGGAAGGTAATGGGGAAGATTGAAATACCCCTTCAAATTGGGCCAAATACGTATGAAGTAGATTTTCTAGTAATGGATATTAGGCCCACTTATAACTATCTGCTGGGAATACCATGAATCCATTCAGCTGGGGTAGTACCTTCCTTTTTGCACCAGAAAGGGAAGCTAATAAATGAAGGACTGCTGATCACGATTAATGTTGAGGAGGAAATAATCGCGTCCATAACAAGCGATTCACCATACGTCTGAATAGACGAGGAGGCTGTGGAATGCTCGTTCCGTTCACTAGAGTTTGTCAACGCAACCTTCATTTCAGAAGGAAAGAAAATACCTGTGCCTACAATATCATCGACCACCAGGATGGGTTTGAAATTGACAGTCGAAAAAGGAGCGAGACTTGGAAAAGGACTGGGAAAATACCTCCAAGGAAGAGTTAATGTGCCGATGCTAATAGAAAAATGGGATCGTTATGGCCTGGGGTACAAGCCAGACGTAAAACAAAAGAGAAAGGAGTTGGAGAAGAGGCAAGAGAGAAGGAGGGTCAGACTCGTTGGAAGGGATATCTCGTGGGAACCCATGGTTTTCCCGCACATCTACGAGACTTTCGTCTTAAGAGAGGTGATCACCCAGCAGGGAAAGAAACGAGTGACAATTGGAATTAAAGACGGCATTGTAAAAGATCTAAGCATTAATGCTATATCAGATGAAGAAAAGGAAAGGGATCCATCGAGGATTAGCCCGTGTGCGTCAGGAAGCACCTTGAATAATTGGACCATGGAAGAACTCCCTATAATTTTTAAGATTTCCTCAGAGTAATGCTCGAAAACACCTATTGCTTTAGGCTCGAAAGCAATATGGATCTTTTTGTAAAAGGGGCCCATGGTCATTATTCAGTTATTTTGAATGAAGTGCACTTTTCATTTTATACTCTTTCCATAACTACTCTTTCATTTCTTAAATTCGGCTTAATAAACCATTCGTTCATATTTAATAAACAAGGTTCAATACATGCATACACATACATATACCACATAGTCATTCTTTCGCAAATTCATTTCGCTCTTTGGACCTTCCTTTCATTCTTTGACAGATCCTCGGATATCAATAATATGAGCAATCCTGACGCTAACTTAGAACCCCACTTCGAGCAAGATATGTGTTTGGAAGAACTTCAGGACCTTGAAGATAATAAAGATTGTGATTTACCTTCGGATCTGTTAAGAATGATGAAACAGGAAGAAAAACAGATCCTGCATCATTCTGACCAAGTGGAAGTTATTAATCTAGGGCACGAAGATGAGGAGAAAGAGGTGAAAATCGGGACAAGTATCTCCGTAGAAACCAGAAGGAATTTGATCAAGCTGCTTCAAGAGTTCCAAGATATTTTTGCATGGTCTTACCAAGAAATGCCCGACTTAAGTACTAACGTTGTGGTGCATAAACTCCCTATAAAGGAAGAAAACAGGCCTGTGCAGCAAAAACTTCGAAGGATGAGACCGGATGTGTTGTTAAAAATAAAAGAAGAAGTCAGGAAACAATTTGACGCCGATTTCCTCCAGGTGGTTAAATACTCTGAATGGGTAGCTAATATAGTCCCCATTCCCAAAAAAGATGGAAAGGTGCGTATGTGTGTGGACTATCAAGATTTAAATAAAGCTAACCCAAAGGATAATTTTCCTTTGCCCCACATCGACACTCTAGTCGACAACACGGTAGGACATTCACTGTTTTCCTTCATGGATGGCTTATCTGGATATAACCAGATAAGGATGGATCCTGAGGATATGACCAAAACCACTTTTGTCACGCTATAAGGAACATTTTGTTACAAAGTGATGCCCTTCGGACTCAAAAATGCAGGGGCAACTTATCAGAGGGCTATGGTGACCTTGTTCCATGACATGATGCACAAAGAGATTGAGGTTTACGTCGATGACATGATTGCAAAATCTCAGACGGAGGAGGAACACGTAAGAATCCTGAGAAAGTTATTTGGAAGGCTAAGGAAATATCAACTAAAGTTGAATCCCGTAAAATGCACTTTCGGGGCCACATCAGGAAAATTGTTAGGTTTTGTGGTCAGCAAAAAAGGAATTGAAATTTACCCGGATAAAGTCAAAGCTATACAAGAATTACCACCACCCAACACTCAAAAAGAAGTTCGAGGGTTCTTAGGAAGACTAAATTACATTGCTCGGTTCATCTCACAGTTTACTAAGAAATGCGATCCTATCTTCCGCCTGCTTAGAAAGCGCAACCCGGCTGTATGGGATGATGAATGTCAGGAAACCTTTAATAAGGTCAAAAACTATTTATCCAAGGCTCCCATCTTGATAGCTCCGATTCCTAATAAGCCGTTGATCATGTACTTAACGGTCTTTGAAAATTCCATGGGATGTGTACTAGGCCAACATGATGAATCCGGAAAGAAAGAAAGAGCGATATATTATCTCAGCAAGAAATTCACTGATTGCGAGACACGATATTCACCTATTGAGAAATTATGTTGTGCACTCGTCTGGACTACACGTAGATTAAGACAATACGTGCTATATCACACCACTTGATTGATTTCAAAATTGGATCATTTGAAGTATTTGATGGAGTCAGCAGCATTGAATGGGAGATTAGCTCGATGGCAAATCTTGCTCTCTGAATTCGACATAGTCTATGTCAACCAGAAAGCAATAAAAAGAAGTGCGATAGCAGATTTCCTGTTAAGTAGGGCTTTAGAAGACTATGAGCCTATAGACTTCGATTTCCCGAATGAGGATTTAATGTATGTTGCGGTTACGGAAGGGGCAATCACGAAAGAACGACCTTGGAGGATGAATTTCGATGGAGCTTCAAACGCCACAGGCAATGGGGTCGGGGAAGTCTTGGTATCACCAGAGGGAGATCATTACCCTTTCACCAGCAAGCTTGATTTTGATTGCACAAACAATATGGCTAAATATGAAGCATGTATATTAGGAATCCGTGCAGCCATAGAACGGGGAATTAAAATTTTGGAGATTTATGAAGACTATGCACTGGTAATCTATCAACTAAAAGGAGAATGAGAAATAAGGGATTCCAAGTTAATGGATTATCGTAAATTGGTCCTCAAGTTGATCACCGAATTTGATAACGTCACATTCCATTACCTCCCACGGGAAGAGAACCAGATGGCAGACGCTCTTTCCACTCTAGCCTCAATGATTAAGGTGAGTAGGACAGAAAATGTAAAGCCCATTCAGATGAGTATCTATGAAGCTCCTGCTCATTATTGCGGTATTGAGACAGAGTATGGAGAGGAAAAAGATGATCACCCGTGGTACCAGAATGTTCTTCAGTTTGTGAGAGATCAAAAGTATCCCGAGCAAGCCTCAGAAAATGAAAAAAGGACACTACGAAGACTAGCCAGTGAATATGTCCCGGACGGGGAAATCTTGTACAAAAGGAGAAAAGATCAAGTGTTGCTAAGATGTGTCGATGTAATTGAAGCTAAAAAGATCTTAGAAGAAGTTCACGAAGGCAATTATGGGACACACGCTAACGGTTTCACGATGGCCCGACAAATAATGAGATTTGGGTATTACTGGTCTAGTATGGAGGGAGATTGCATCAATTATGCCAATAAGTGCCATAAATGCCAGATCTATGGAGACAAGATCCATGTACCTCCATCACATCTTCATGTCATGACCTCTCCCTGGCCTTTTTCTATGTGGGGCATGGATGTTATCGGGCAAATTTCTCCAAAGGCTTCCAATGGCCATAGATTCATCTTTGTGGTGATTGACTACTTCACTAAATGGGTAGAGGTAACCTCATATGCGAATGTTACCAAGTCTGCAGTTAGCAAGTTCTTGAAAAAGGAAATTATTTACCGATATGGGATGCTCGAAAGGATCATATCCGATAATGCCCTCTATTTGAACAACAGCACGATAGTAGAAGTTAGTGAACAGTTCAAAATTAAGCATCATAATTCCTCTCTCTATCGCCCAAAAATGAATGGAGCTGTGGAGGCAGCCAATAAGAATATCAAGAAGATTGTGGCCAAAATGACTGAGACTTACAAGGACTGGCACGAAAAATTACCCTTTGCCTACAGAACTTCAATCAGAACCTCTACTGAGGTAACACCATTCTCGTTGGCATATGGTATGGAAGCAGTCTTGCCTATTGAGGTCGAAATACCTTCCCTTCGAGTCTTAATGAAGCTTCAACTTGACGAGGCTGAATGGGTCCAAGCTCGATATGACCAGTTGAATTTAATCGAGGAAAAGAGATTAAAAGCCATTCGCCATGGCCAGATGTACCAGAAAAGAATGATGCGAGCTTACGACAAAAAGGTTCGCCCCAGGGAATTCTATGCGGGAGATCTAGCTTTGAAAAAGATACTTCCCATACACAAAGATTTCCGTGGGAAATGGATGCCCAATTGGGAAGGACCTTATGTGGTAAAAAAGGCTTTCTCAGGAGGAGCTCTCATCTTAACAGAGATGGACGGCAAGGAGCTGTACAACCCCGTCAATTCAGACTCGGTAAAAAAATACTTCACCTAAAACAAAGTGGGAGTTGAGATGAAAACCCGCAAAGGGTGTAAAAAAAAAAGGTTCAGGACGAAAACTCGCAAAAGGGCATCCTGGAACCAAGGGAACTTTGGGTTGAAAACCCACAAAGGGCGGCTCAAGTCCAAAGAACAGGTCGATGAGAAAGAGGAATGTTACAACTTGAAATATCAACAAAGCACTCTAGATCTTCTAGACACACATCAGAGATTAGGAGTGATTCTCAAGCGAGTTGGCGCAGAGTAGCTCATTTTAGCGATAGCTGGGGCAACCAATTATTCTTCCTTGTATACTCGGCAACTTTCAAACTAATGATTGTTTCCTTTGATCCTTTTCTTAATTTCGTCTCCTTTAAATTTTTGAAATACGACTTCGTCCAAGCATTTTGCATCTAAATAACGGGTAATGAACTAATAAATCATACAAAAAGTTACGAGCATTATTCTAGAGTTTTCAAAAATTACAAGAAGCCCGAAGCAAGACCATCAACTGGAAGACAAGCTTGAAAACAAGCATTTCCAGAACAACCCAGAAAGGACGGAGCAACAAATCAAAAGTATAATTTGGACAGACGACAAACCATGCTGACCGGATTAATAATAAACAAATCTGACTTTCATCATGCACATTCATGCAAGTTAGGAGCATTTAATTCATTCTAATCATGACTTCCTCATAGAGGCCCATGGAAGCATATTTCGCAGGACACATTCCCGCCACATGACGGGATGAATCATTAAGACCACCGAGGAAAAAGTTGAAGAGATAAGGGAATCCAAAACTTTACCCCAATCACGGGGTAGATTACGATACCCACAAACGACGCGGTCATCTTCCTAGTGAGATGCTGAGAAGAAGACCAAATTAGGGCCTACGCTCAAAGCAAGCAAAATCTTTGAACCCTAGCTTCCTGATGAGATACCGAGAAGAAGATCGAAGAAATAGACGGTTAGCTTCCTGATGAGATACGGAGAAGTGAACCAAATCCGTCTTCCCGATGAGATACAGAGAAGCGGATTGAAACAGCGATGTGATCATCTTCTTGATGAGACACTAAGAAGAAGACCCAAATGAGGCTCAAAACGAGCGAAATCTTCAAAACCCAGCTTCCTGATGAGACACTGAGAAGCAGGTGGAAGCAATAAATGGTTAGCTTCCAGATGAGATACGGAGAAGTGAACCAAATCCGTCTTCCTGATGAGATACAGAGAAGCGGAATGAAACAGCGATGTGATCATCTTCCTAATGAGACACTGAGAAGAAGACCCAAATGAGGCTCAAAACGAGCGAAATCTTCAAAACCCAGCTTCCTGATGAGACACTGAGAAGCAGGTGGAAGCAAAAATGGTTAGCTTCCAGATGAGATACTGAGAAGTGAACCAAATTCGTTTTCCTGATGAGATACAGAGAAGCGGATTGAAACAAGCGACGCGGTCATTTTCTTGATGAGATACTGAGAAGAAGGCCAAGTCAAGGAAACCAGACTCAAAGACTACGGTGACGAATCCCAAGGAATAGGAAAAATCACAGTAGCAAATTTTGTCTTTTTGAAGATCACTTTATGACGAGATGGAGTCGTAAAAGAGAAGCTGATGTAGTGGAATTAAGCGACAGACGTAAAGCAAAGGGTGAACCAGTTGAAGAAAGAGCAGCTAAGAAATAGAACTTGACAAAATTGGGCTTTCTTTTGGATCTTTACTCTGTTCCCGTTACACAACAACGAGCAAAGAGGGGCAGCTATTGAAGCCCAAATTTTGACCGGGCCCGAACTCCCTTTAAATTTATTTTAAAAATTAAATTTGTTTAAAAATTTAAATTTATTTTAAATTTAAATTTATTTTGAATTTAAATTTAATTTAAGTTTAAATTTATTTTCAAATTTAAAATTACTATAAATTTAAATAAAGCTAAAATACAAAAATTAAAAAGTCCAGAATAATTACAAAAGTCCAAATTACATTCTTAAGCCCAATTAGGCCTAAACTCAAATAACCCAAAAACTAAACCAAACATAGGGCCCAATTACAAATGACCCAAACCAAGACATTAAAACTAAGTCAGAAACCCTAAGCTTCAACTTTTACTGTTGCTACCTCTCTTTCAGCCCATCAGAATGTGCCACGTCAACTGTGGTCACTCCAATTGCTTCTGCCGCAGCCACCATCCTCGACAGCTGCCACCGCCACTGCCATCGTCGAACCTGCAAAAGAAGACAAGATGGACATTTATTTGAGAAAAACAAAACAGAATGATTGTGAAACAGGCTATAAAAGCCGAATTGATTATCAGTTGTAAGGGCTGGATTTTAGAGATTCGAAAATCAATATACAGACAGTTTTTCGAGAGATCAATAGAAACAGTAAGCATTTACAAGCTGAAAGTAAGAAGCAGATAATATTAATCAGAGAACAGATCGAAGCCTAAACCCGAATACTCAAGCATTAAAATCAATCAGGTACCTTCAACGTGTATTCATTGCCATTTGCATTTTAAATTTCCAAACCCATCAGTTTTTAAGTAGGCATTAACGCATGTATTTAACACGTTTGTTGATATTTATTATTTTCATTTTTCAAAATGCATCAGTTAATGTCATTAAGGTTAATATTGATTATTATATTATTAATAATATTTATATAATAATAATTAATAATAATAATAATAATAATGACACTAATAATAATAATTTTTAATAATAACATTAATGATAAGAGAACAGTTTTCAAAATTTTTATTAATAATAAATATTTCCTTAATTAATAATTAATAAATTAATTAAAAAAAACGAAAAGTCAGAAGACTTATCCTCGATCGACCTGCCGTCGTTGGTCGCCGTTGCCGGAAGTCCAACCCCGAACGAACACTATTTACACCTCGTCGCACACTGACCTACAAAACCCAGAGAAAACCAAGGGATTAAAAAACGAATTTTCTAATAATAGAGAGCAAGAACATTTTCAACCCCAAACAGAATAAGTCTGGTTTTTTTTAAAAAAAGGAGAAAACCGCTTAGATCAAGGCTAGATCTGGTTTGATCTAGACCTAGATCTGTTCTTTTTTAAAAAGAATGATGAAGGAATAAGTTTTTTTTTACCTTTAAACCGTGGTCGACGGTCGAAGACAGAGGCGAACGATCGCGCGTGACCGATGAGGGCAGCGGCGCGTGCGCCGGAGAACCCCAGGCGGCAGCGTGCGATGACCACGCGCGGGGATCAACGGCTCACGTAGAGCCCCACGCGACGGACGACGGCTGGCTTGACCAACCATGGAAGGCTTTTGAGAGAAAAGGGGAGGGGGCTTTGGCTTTTTTTTTTCTGAATTTCGAAAAAAGGAGTGAGTGGTTCAGTTTTGCAAAGGCTCGAGGGTTTAAATACCCTTACCAAAACGGAAATGTTTTGGTAGGGTTATTTCGTACAAAACGGCATCGTTCTGAGCTATGGCCCGAATCCGACCTTACCCCCCTAAAGGATCCGCGTGTTTTCGAAATAGGGAATATTTGTGCATTTGGTCATTCCACTTTTTTTCAAATTTTAAATCAGGTCCTTCTCGTGCTTTTAATCAGTTTTAAATTGGTCCTATAATTTTCATGGTTTTTTAATTTAGTCCCCCAACCTTTTAAAAGCACCAGATTCCACGTGTCATGATTTTGGCTTATTTTGCAAATGGTCCCCGTTATTTCTGATTTGTTTTAATTCAATCCTTAAATCAGGTTCATTTTAATTACAAAATTGCCCCATACATTTTCCATGGTTTTCAAAATAGTCCTCTAACTTTTGGAGGCCTGAGAGGCTGCCACGTGTCACCGGTTTTTTGGGTTTTATTATCCCATAGGTCCCTAAATTGTCTAAAAATCCCATTTTTACCCCAAAACTTCTAAAAATACAATTTTTAACCCCAAAACTTCCAAAAATCCCATTTTTAACCCCAAAGCTTTTAAAAATCCCAATTTTAACCCCAAAGTTCTAAAAATTCCGTTTTTACCCCTGAACTACCAAAAATCCCATTTTTATCCCCAAAACTTTCAAAAGGTCCATTTTTACCCCCGAACTTCTAAAAATCCCATTTTTGACCCCGAATTTTCCCAAAATTACCGTTTCATCCACGAGAATCCAAAATTATCACTTTTGCTCTCGAGAATCCGAAAAGTCTTATTTTTGAACTCCGATTGCATCATTCTTCTTTCTTATCAATATTTGCATTTAATTTTAAATTATTAATGCACTCGTATTTTGTATTTTTTATTCTTCTTCACAGTTAATTTATCTTATTATTTATCTTACTTCGCATTTAATATTCATTATTAACTGCTTATTCATATTTAACTCGCATGCTTGTCTTCGAAATTGTCTTTTTTTCGTTAAAAAAACTTTAATATCAAGACAATATTCTTTCATTTCGGGTTTCGAAAATTTGCGCCTTAACTCACTAGGTGCAATTTTTTCTTCAAATCGAAATAATCGAATACCCTTAATCGAGGCAATGTTTTCTTATTTTCTATTCCGAAATATTGCGCCTTAACTTACTAGGTGCAACCTTTCTTCAAATCGAGATAATCAAATATCCTTCTCGCAAAGATTTCAAAAGGTTTTACAAAGGAAAGCTCGTTATGTCTGGATCTTGAAATGTTATGTCCTAACTCACTGAATGTAACTTTCTTCCTCGATCACTTTGAAATATCGAGATTTCCCAACTGACCCGATTTCTTTTAAATTTAATTCATGTATTCAAGGATCGTATTTTTAACTTTATTCGAGCTCTTAAGCGATCAAGACCCAAAAATAATTAATACGGTACCAATTTTGGGCGTATGAGGGTGTTAACCCTTCCTCATGCGTAACTGACTCCCGAACCTGTTTTTCTGGATTTCGAAGACCTACTTATTTTCAAAACGGCTTTTAAAATGTTTTGTGGTGATCCAATCACACCGAATAAAGGATTGGTGGCGACTCCCATTATTTTTCGATTTTAATGATTTTTCGAGACTAGTCGCTTTAAAAAAAAAGGATGGTTTCGACAGATCTGAAGGTCTTTATTGAGTTTACCAAGGAGTCCTTTTAACCAAATAGCTTCTTTACAAGCCTCAGTAATCGTCATGTACTCAGATTCAGTGGTAGACAAAGCAAATGTAGTTTACAAAGTGACTTTCCAACTAATTGCACAACCCCCAATTGTAAAGACATACCCTGTGGAAGATCTTCTTCTAACAAGGTCTCTAGCAAAATCAGCATCAACATACCTAATGACTCTATCTCTGGTTCTTCCAAACAATAAGCAAACATCAATAATACCTCGTCAGTATCTCAAAATCCACTGAATTACTTTCCAATGTTCTTTATTGAGATTCGCCATGTTTCTACGAACTACATTGATTACATATGATAAGTCTGGACGTGAGCAAACCATAGCATACATGAGAGATCCCACTGCATTAGAATATGGAACACCTGACATGTAATCAATCTCATCAACTAATTGTGGAGACAAACTCGATGAGAGTCTGAAGTAGGCTGCTAATGGAGTACTAACAAGCTTGGCAGTTTGCATATTGAACCTGCAAAGAACTTTCTCAATGTACCCTTTCTAACTTAGGTACAATTTACATGCCTTTCTATCTCTAAGAATCTCCATCCCAAGCGTCTTCTTTGCTGCTCCCAAATCTTTCATCTCAAATTATTCACTAAGTTGGGCTTTGACTTTTCTTATCTCTCTTTTATCTTTCGCTGCTATCAACATGTCATCAACATAGAGGAGTAGATACACAAAAAAACCATCACTATTTTTCCTAAAATAAACAATTGACAAAGCTGTTTCTTTTGAAATCATGGGTAGTCATAAATTAATCAAATCTCTTATACCACTGCCTTGGTGACTGTTTCAAACCATAAAGAGACTTTTTCAACAAGCAAACATAGTCATCATTTTCTAAGACTATAAAGTCGTCTGATTGTTGCATGTAAATATCTTCCTCAAATCCTCAATGCAAGAACGTTGCTTTTACATCTAACTAATCAAGCTCCAAATCGTACATGGCCACAATACCAAGTAAGGCTTAAATCGAACTATGTTTCACAACTGGAATTTGACTGTAACCTTTTGTAACAAGCCTTGCTTTATATCTATGTTCTTCAATTCCTAAAATCTCTTCTTTCCTCTTGAACACCCATTTACAACGAACAACCTTTTTACCCTTTAGAAGTTACACTAGGTCCCACATTTTATTCTTATTGAGTGATTACATCTACTCTTGCGTGGAAATCATCCACTTTTTCGAGTCTTCACAACTAACTGCCTTAGATAAGTAGATGACTCTTGATTTGCATCAATATATTCAGCCACGTTTAAAGCATAAGCCATAAGATCAGCCTCGACATACCTCTTTGGAGGTTGAATTTCTCTTTTAGGTTTATTTTTGGAAATAGAATATTGTGGTGAAGAAGTGACTTTATTTTGAACTTCTGTACTAACTTGAGGAGTCAACTCCATTATAGATACTAGATCAATCTAAAACTCCACCTGCTTTTGTTGTTCTTTATTGGAAAAGTCTTTAAGAGATAAGTTAGGTAACATAATAGTTTTATCAAAAACATCTCTGCTAATCACAACTTTTCTTTTTTCAGAACACAATAACTTATACCCTTTTACACCAGCCTTACAACAAAAAAAAACACATTTAATGAATCTTGGTTCCAATTTTCCATTATCAACATGAGCATATGCAGGACACCCAAAAATCTTTAAATCAGAATAATCAGTAGGCTTACCAAACCATATCTCATGTGGAGTCTTTTTCTCAATGGCAACGGATGAAGATCGATTGATCAAAAAACATGCAGTAGAGGTTTCTTCAGCCTAAAATGAATTCGGTAAATTAGAGTTCGACAACATTCATCGAACCTTCTCCATTATCGTTCTGTTCAATTGTTCTGCAACACCATTTTGCTATGGAGTATAACAAACTGTCAAATGTCTCATGATCTCTTCCGATTCACACAATTTGTTAAACTCATCAGAATAGAACTTCATGCCATTATCTGTGCAAAGGTGTCTTATCTATTTTCCTATTTTTTTCAACCATAGTTTACTTCAATTTGCTAATGTCTTGCCCATTAAGAAGTTCTCTTTTGCTCAGTTCTACCATGCCATTTTCACAAATATGCCAAAGTCTAGTAACATCATCATCTGATAAGCAAGAGGAAGTGGCTACTGCATCACCAATAATAATTGAACCTTGTAACTTGGCAGTCTTTTTTTGCCCTTTCGTCACAACAAGGGAATCCTTGCTAATCTTTAGAACCCCATGTACAGTCGTGTACTTGTACCTTTTCAAATCAAGAGTACTCAACAAAATCAAATTCCTCTTCAATTCTGGTACATGTCGCATGCCACTAAGAGTTCTAACAACTCCATCAAACATCTTTATTTTGATTTTACCAATACCTGTGATTTTACATGAAGCATTATTTACCATTAAAACAACATCTTCAAACCTAGCTTCATATGTTGCAAACCAATCCCGATTGGGACTCATATGGAAGGCGCAACCAGAATCGAGGATTCACTCCTCCCTCACTTTAGAATTATCGACAGAAGCAACTAAGAGTTCACCATCACTGTATTCTTCTGCTACATCAGCTTCATCAGATTGTTCCGGTTGTTTTCCCTTTTGATTTTCTACCTCTCTTTTGATCTTATTTTGTAACTTGCAGCATTCTTTCTTAATGTGCCCTTTCTTCTTGCAGAAGTTACACGTTTTACTTCTGTTTGAAGATTTCAATCTACCTTTAGATTTACTGCGGGAATTTCATTCTTGTGTCCTCCCATGATATTCATCACTATTTCGATCTTTTCTCCCACGAACAATGAGACCCTCTCCCTGAGAGTCAGATGTAGCCACAAGATGATTCATCTTGTCATATGAGGCTAAGGAAGCATAGACTTCATCCACTGTGAGAGATTCACGACTATATAAAATTGTATCTCTAAAGGTTGAATAAGACGGTAACAAAGAACAAAGAAGAATTAACCCTAAATCCTCTTTATCATACTGAACCTCCATGGCCTTCAAATTCGAGACACTCCTAAAATTTCATTCGACAGATGTAGTAGCTGTTGCAATTTTTGTATTTTTATTTTTAGGAATTTAGTTTCTTTATTTTTTAAATTTCAAAATTTAGATCTAACTATTAACACTCCTAAAATTATTTTCTTAAATTTAAGTTCATTACAACATCATTTTTTAAGTTATATTGTTGTTATGTGTATTTTTTTATTTCAAAATTTAGATATAACTGTTAATACTGTTAAAATTATTTTCTTAAATTTAAGTTCATTATAGTATCATTCTTTTTAGTTATATTGTTGTTATGTGAGTATTTTTTTATTTCAAAATTTCATACCAACAAATTTAACAAAAAACTAAAAATATTAATAATTAGACATGAATTTCGAAATCTGAAAGGTAGAGGAAACAAATTCATAAAAATAAAAATACAAAACTAAATTTCAAATTTGAGAACAGTATAAAAATTTGACATATTTTAACTCATTAAAAAATTTCCATTTAAATGTTAACATAACCAAAAAAAAAAATTAGTCATGGTACTCAAGGGGTAATATACTATTTGGTATCTAAGTTTGGTTTTCATGTTTAATTTGGTATCTAAGTTTTTTTTTTTTCTAATTTGGTATCTAAGTTTAGCTTCAATGTTCATTTTGGTACCTAAACTGTTTTTTTTTATTTGATACTCGAATTTTTTTTGTCCCAACTAAGTATCTAAGTCAATGTTCAATTTGGTACTTGAGCTTTTTTTTCTTGTCATAATTAATTACCAAAATTTTTTACTCGAGCACATGTGTAAAACATTCATTGGGTCACATAACATGTTTTGGTTTGAATACCAAATTAGACATTGAAACCAAACTCAAGTACCAAATGATATATTAACGCTAAAATTTATATAGAACTAAACTCTCTAACTTCAATATTTAATTTCAAATATAAAGAAATTACAAATTACATAGCTTATTGAGAGGGATTGATGTACATACAAATGTGTGTGAAAATTTTGATCAAATTCTTGATTTTTTTACATGATTTAAGACAATTATGAAGACAAAATCAAAACATATCTAAATTTGTAATTTCAATCTTTTTTCAAAATAATTGAAAATGTTTTAGAGAATTTTTTTTTTGGAAGACCAACTTCGGATTCAAAGAGTAACTTTTCCTTCTCAAATTCTTTAAATGAAATAGAAATATTATGAGATTATAAAAGAATATTAGATATTTGATAGTAGAAAAATAATATTTTCAATCAATTCTATATATAAAAAAATTCAAATCCAAGAGTTTTTTTCCTTAAACTTTTGTAAATAAAAACTGTTTTGATATTAATTTATTAATTAGAGAAGTGGGATATTTTATAATAATTCACGAGGGTTTGGTTTTCCTTTTCATGAAAAATAAATCTAAATTTCAATTTTCTAACTTTCTTCGAGCTTTTATGTTAAATTAATTTAATAGAAGCCTAAAACTTTTAACAACCTTTTATCTTAAAAATAAATATTTATAAAATTTAGAGAGTATGATTGATAAGTGCTAAAAGTAACATATTTTAATTTCATTCTTAAAGAGTTTTGGGTGATTATTCGATTTAAAATAGTGAATTTTATGCTCCTAATCCTTTAATTTCATGTTTCTATACTTAGGTGAGCATTTGAGAGTAAAAATAACGAAAATCGAAAAATTTGAGTAGATTTTAAGAGCCACACCGATTGTCACACGGTCATGTGTCAAACTGTGTGGAAATCGCAAATTGCACCCAAACACATGGAAAAACACAATTTTTAGGTTTTTCAGGCATTCTATGACCTATACATACCTTGTATAAAAAGAAAGGAGTAAGACATTATAGAATTCAAGGAAACAACTCGAAAAACATCATTAAAGCCGTCTCTGAAGCAAATTTCCATCAAGATCGAAGATCTCCTTTTAATTTCTTTGAAGTTTATTATGAGTTTCTTTATTTATTGTGGTTATATTATCTTTGGGATGTTTTTATTTGCTAGTATGAACTAATTTTATAAATACCTCGGGAGAGATGAACCCTATGATAAATTCTGTTTTTTAATTTCTGTTTTACGCAATAAATATATAAATCTTGTTCTCAATTATGTGTGCCTTAATCTTTAGTTTAATAATTCTAAGCTATTAATCCATGTTTGATATTGATTTTGACTGCATCAATGATATTCATTAACAATTTTTTACAGTATATATTCTTTTTTTATTTAGTGAGTTTTAAAACTCAATTTTCTAAGTGTTTTAAAAATATTCATTAATGTAATTTGTTAACCCTACACAAAAAGAATAGCACTGTCAATTCCATATAAAAATCAAAGGGATATACCATTTTTTCTTTTGGTTACGTTAACATTAAAATGGAAAATTTTTAACGCTTTAAAATATATCAAATATTTTTATTTTTTTTTTTAAATTTAAAATTTAAAATTTATATTTTTATTTCTATGAAATTAGCTCCTTCATTTCTCATATTTTAAAATTTATGTTAAATTATTAACATTTTTATTTTTTTTAAATTTGTTGGTATGATACAAAAAATCTTTTAAGATCGGAAGTCATTTTCTCAATAAAAATAAAATCCTTTTAAAACATTCATCTACATTAGTCTAATTACATGGAATGAAATTTGAAAATTCAAATTTAAAAAGCTTTTGATTCTTTCATTCATTCATAATTGTCTCATATCACGTAACAAAAAAAGTCATGAATGTTATCAAAATTTCCACACGTATGAACGTTCAATCTCTCTTGACAAGTTATGAAATTTGCACTTTTTCTTTTCCATTTTAATTTAAAAGCATAAATTGTGTTGAATTGATTATTAATATATGACTTTTAATGTAGAAGTATTGTTTGGGTTGAATTGATGTTATTATTAACCACACAATAATATTAATTGCTGAGGTTAAAAAGTCTTGTTTTGTATAAATCTCATACTTCATTTTATGTGATTCAAGTCTCATTCTTACTAATTAGACGCATATCAATCCACTATACTTTGCATGCCTCATACTGTAACCTCCCTAACTCGGCTTAGATGTTAGGTCTAAATTTGAAAGATTACATCAGCTACTGAGATGATCTAACAAGATTATCAGAGTCTTTGAAAATAGTCTAAAATAAAATATTACAGTCTTGAATAGTAAAATAAGTCAAAAGAATAAGCCTTAATAAATTGAAAGTAAAATAGATTGTGCCAAGACCCCCTCGAATGTCTTGCCCGCATCTTAACTTGGTGGGTTATTTGTAAAGATGTCAATTTAAGGGGGGCTGAGCTTTGACACTCAGTATGAGCCCATTTACAATAAAATCAATATGGCAGATATTATGACAAATTAATTAACATTGCATAAATTAATCATAGATGGCAATTCAGTTCAAAGTATCAGATTTTCAAGTGCAATCATCATTAATATGTCAGAACTCACAATAACAGTTTTCAAAATTAACAGAATTGAATAATAACTGTCATTTTGGCTGTGGGCACACACCAAGTCCTCGCGGTTGGAATCCGCCTTTGGCTGTGGGTTCACAGCAAAAGTCCTATAGATGAAACATGATTTTTGACTGTAGATTTTACAGTACAAACCCGCTAGTGAAAACTACCTTTTGCTGTGGATACAAAGTAGTGCCGCGCAAATGGAATCTGCCTTTGGCTGTGAGTACACAACAATTTACAAATAAGAACTACAACATGACTATGACTTGCACCGCCATTTTTCTTGCAAATAAACTGTCTAATCTTCCTCCGTACATATTGTCCCAACCCATGCAATGCATTATAACATATTGAATACAGACAAAATATGATAGTGTTTAATGTTCTAACACATGACAAATTAATAGGGAAGTTATGCTTTTATAAGGTATCCAGGTAAACAGTATCATAGAGCATGTCGTACATACACTCGCCAATATAGATACCATAGTAACATATATTATTCACTATTCATGCAAATATTCATAAATATAAATAAATACCACAATAATACTATCAATCATGGATTTTAGAATATTTCATATCATCAATAACTTAATTGCATAATGTAATTCTCTAAAAATAGTTCGAAACTTATTCAAAGACTAATTGCATAGTTTGGACTGTGGCATGGGTTATTTTCACTTGGATTTTGCATGCATGGTACTATTGTTAAAAGTTGAACAAACTTAATAACTTACTCAAATATGATTTTCTAATAACTTTGAAACTAGACGACTAAATTTAAACGAACATTTTCCTAAGATGGGATAAACTAAAAAGTGTTTATAAATTGAATTGAAACAATTTTTAGAAAGCAATCTCTCTCAAATCTGGCAAAAAGTATCCAACTTGGGCATCTAGTATTGATACTTGAACAAATAAAAGGTTTTCAAAATTAACAGAATGTCAAATTGGTATCGTTTTCAAAATTAACAGAATGTCAAATTGGTATCGATACTTATAAAAGTATCAATGTCGATTGATAACATTTGGGTTTTCGAAATTGATAGAATGCCTAAACCGTCTCAATACTTAAATAAGTATTGATACTCTTACCCTTTGGTACCGACACCCTTCAAGAAGGTTTTAAACTTAGTATTTTAAATTATTTCTAGCTCAAACCATTAAAATTGTTTCCTAAATGATCGTTTAGATTATGTGTCCTAAAATTAAAGATTTTATAATTTCAAATCGCCATAAAATGAGTTTTTACTTTCTCTCTGATTTTATCGAAAATTGAATTGTTTACTAGGCCATTTCGATGGCCAATGTAGTCTACATGATTCGACCATAATGTCTGGGTTGGATTAGGGAGGTTACATTTACTTCAAAACATCATGTCTAAATTGGATATTTAATTATCAAAAGTATTTTTTGACCAGCTATAGCAACATTACACTTTAATAGCAAAGTGTCTAGTAAAACCGCTTTTTTTATGTTTTATTTTGACCCTCTATAACAATTTTTCACTTATATCAACAACATCCATAGTTATGAAATTTCTTCTTTATTAAATTGATTCACTATAGTAGTATATTGTCTAAATTTTTAAGTAAGTAACCTTATTAATTATCATTTATTAAATGAAAATTATCTTAATTAAAAGATTATTTTAGTAAAATGATTAAATTTCACGTGAAAATCTATTAATAATATTGTCGAAACCATCCCCTTTTTTTGTAAAGCGACTAGTCTCGAAAAATCATTAAAATCGAAAAAAAATAATGGGAGTCGCCACCAGTCCTTTATTCGGTGTGATTGGATCACCACAAAATATTTTTCTTCTTAAAAAACGTTTTGAAAACACGTAGGTCTTCGAAATCCAGAAAAATAGGTTCAGGAGTCGGTTACGTATGAGGAAGGATTAGCACCCTCATACGCCCAAGATTGGTACCGTATTGATTATTTTCGGATCTTGATTTGTAACATTTAAGAGCTCGAATAAAGTTTAAAATACTATCCCTGAATGCATGAGTTAAGTTTTAAAGAAATTGGGTTTGTTTGGAAATCCCGCTATTTCAAAGTGATCGAGGAAGAAAAGTTACGTCCAGTGAGTTAGGACACAACATTTCAGGATCTAAAAATGACGAGCTTTCCTTCGTAAAACTCTTTTTCCAATTTTTGGGAAAAGGATATTCGATTATCTCAATTCGAAGAAAGGTGACACCTAGTAAGTTAAGGCGCAATATTTCAGAATCGAAGATAAGGAAACATTGCCTCGATTAAGGGTGTTCGATTATTTCGATTTGAAGAAAGAATGAACCTAGTGAGTTAAGGCACAAATTTTCGAAACTCGAAATAAAGGAATATTTCCTCGATTTTTTTTAAAATAAAAATAAAAGAAATATTTTGAAAACAAGCATTCGAGTTAAATATGAATAAGTAGTTAGTAGTGAATATTAAATGCAACGTGAAATAAATAGGAAGATAAATTATCCACGAAGAATCAAGATGCAAAATACGAGCGCGAAAAAGAAGTTAATGAGAGAGAAGAATGATGTAATCGGAGTTCAAAACGAGGCTTTTCGGACGCACAAGGGCAAAATGGTAGCTTTGGAAGGTTCAGAGTTAAAATGGGATTTTTGGAAGTTCGAGGGTAAAATGGTAATTTTCGAAAGGTTCGGGTCAAAAATGGGATTTTTGGAGGTTCAGGGGTAAAATAGTAATTTTTAGAAGGTTCGGGGTCAAAAATGGGATTTTTGGAAGTTCGAGGGTAAAATGGTAATTTTCGGAAGGTTCGAGGTAAAAAAATAGGATTTTTGGAGGTTCGGGAGTAAAATGGTAATTTTAAAAGGTTCGAGGTCAAAAATGGAAATCTTGGAAGGTTTGGGGTCAAAAATGGAATTTTTGGAAGTTCGGGGAGAAAATAGTAATTTTTAGAAGGTTTGGGGTAAAAAAATGGGATTTTTGGAAGTTTGGGGGCAAAATGGTAATTTTAGAAGGTTTGGAGTCAAAAATGGGATTTTTGGAAGTTCGGGGGTAAAAATGGTAATTTTTAGAAGGTTCGGGGTCAAATATGGGATTTTTGGAAGTTCGGGTGTAAAAATGGTAATTTTTATAAGGTTTGGGATCAAAAATGGGATTTTTGGAAGTTCAGGGGTAAAATGGTAATTTTTAGAAGGTTTAGGGACCTCCGGGGTAATAAAACCAAAGACGAGTGACACGTGGCAGCCCCTCAGGCATCCTGAAGTCAGAGGACTATTTTGAAAACCATGAAAAATTCCTGGGGCAATTTTGAAATTAAAGCGAACCTGATTTAAGGATCAAATTAAAACAAATTAGAAATAAAGAGGACCATTTGCAAAAATAAGCCAAAATCATGACACGTGGCAGCTCTTGGTGTTTTTAAAAGGTCGATGGGCTAAATTGGAAAACCATGAAAATCATTGGGCCAATTTAACAGTAATTAAAAGTACAAGAAGGACCTGATTGAAAATTTTGGAAAAAGCGGATGGATCAAATGCATAAATAACCCTTCCTTCAAAAACACGTGGATCCTAGGTCGGGTCGAATCGGATTTCGAGTTGGATTCGGGTAATAGCTCAGAACGGTATCGTTTTAAGGCTGAAACTCAGCCTTCAGAACGACACCGTTCTGAGGGCCTATAAAAAGCTAGTTTCAGAGAAAAAAAAACATTTCCTTACCCCTTATAAAAAAAAACCTGAAACCCTCTCCACAAATCCTCTTGTCCTTTCCCTGCCGGCCATGCCTCGGCCAGTCAGGCTGGTCGCCGTCCGGCGCGCTTAGTGCCGCACGTGCATCGTCGGTCCCGACGCGTGGCTATCGCTCGTCGTCGCCTAGGTTTCTTCGGTGAGTCGTCGAGACCCCGTCGCACGCGCTTCACCAACCGTCACGCGTGGTCAACGTGCACTGTCCTTCATCTATCGATCGATGTCCGATGTTCCCCTGCCCGTCACGCGCTATCCCTGGAGGCCGTCCGGTCGTCGTCCGACAGGAATCGGAGGTAAAAAATGTCCCTCTGTTCTTCTTTTCCTTTTTTTTTTTAAAAAAAACAACATAGATCTGGACCGAAATCCAGATCCTAAAAAGTTCTAGTACCATTTTTTTAAAAAAACCTTTAAATCTTCTTTAATCCTTACCTTTTTTGTTTTAAAACGAAACCTAAATCCGGTTTTTTTGTTTTTAACCTGCGTTAGTGTTTTCTTTGCAGATCCGTGTATGACGGGGCGCGGGTAACGTTCGGGGTCGGACTTTCGGCGACAGCGATCAACAACGGCAGGCCGACTGAGGATAAGTCTTCTGACTTTCCCTTTTTATTATTATTATTCATTGATATTATTAATATTATTAATATTAAAAAAATATTTATTATTAATAAATATTATGAAAACCGCCCACTTGTCCTTAATGTCATTATTTACTACTGTCGTCCATTATTAATATTATTCTTATTAACTAATATTACTATTAATATTTATCACTGCAATTAATATGTATTGACAACACGCATAATAACAATAAATTATAGTAATAATATGCATGAACGGATATTAATGGATATATGTGAAATAACAAAAACAGTTTAAAACTAAAGGGCCAATCACTGACGAATGAATACCTACTAGTGGATGCGTATTTTGCTTGGTATGATACGTTTGGTATTCTACCCTCTTATCCTGCGAGTGTTGATATCCTTCCTTAATAACTGACTGTTTCTATTTGCATTGATTTTTTTTCGAGAAAACGTAACCCTTTACAACTGAATGAATTCGACTTTTATAGCCTATATCGTTATCATTCTTTTTTGTTTTACAGTATTTAATGCCTGTCCACTCTTTCTTTTTGCAGGTTCGGCCATGGCAGTGGCGGTTGGAGCAGCCGGTTGCAGTGCAAGTTGGAGCCGAAGATGGTGACAAGCTGTTGATGACGTGGCGACCTCTGGTTGGCCGAAGGGGAGGCAGCAACACTTAGTGGAATTCGGCCGAAAGTAGTTTGGGTTTTGGGTTTTTTTAGGCAATTTGGGCTGCTTTGTAATTGGGCCATTTTGGTTTAGTAAGAGTTATTTGAGTTAGGGCCCAATTGGGCTTAAGAATGTAATGGACTTTTGTAATTATTCTGGACTTTTGTATTTGGGTTTTATTTTAATTTTTAAATTTTAAATTTGAAAATAATTTTAAACTTAAATTAAATTTAAATTTAAAATAAATTTAAATTTAAATTTTAAACAAATTTAATTTTAAAATAAATTTAAAGGGAGTATGGGCCAAGTCAAAATTTGGGCTTCAACAGCTGTCCCTCTTTGCTCGTTGTTGTGTAACGAGAACAGAGCAAAGATCCAAAAGAAAGCCCAATTTTGTCAAGTTTTATTTCTTAGCTGCTCCTTCTTTAATTGGTCTATCCTTTGCTTTACGTCTGTCGCTTGATTCCACTGCATCAGCTTCTCTACATTCTTGACGTTGTGATTTCATCTCGCTCTTAGATAATTTCAAAAAGACAAAATTTGCTACTGTGATTTCACTCCATTCTCTTGAAATTTCAAAGAGATTGGAGTTTATCACCATAGTCTTTGAGCCTGGTTTCATTGACTTAGCCTTCTTCCCAGTATCTCATTGGGAAGATGATTGTGTAGTTTGTTTCAATTCGCTTCTCTGTATCTCATCAGGAAGATGAATTTTGATCAACTTCTCCGTATCTCATCAGGAAGCTAATCGTTTTATTATTTCGCCCTGCTTCTCAATATCTTATCATAAAGATGGGGTTCGAAGGTTTATTCATCGTGCGTGGGTTTGGTTTGGCCTTCTTCTCAGTATCTCATCGGGAAGATGACCGCATCACTTGTTTCAATCCGCCTCTCCTCATCTCATTAGGAAGACGAATTTGGTTCACTTCTCAATATCTCATCTGAAAGCTAACCGTTTATTGCTTCGACTTGCTTCTCGGTATCTCATCAAGAAGCTGGGGTTCGAAGATTTTGCTCGCTTTGAGCGTAGGCTTGATTTGGTCTTCTTCTCAGTATCTCATTAGAGAGATGACCGCATCGCTCGTTTCAATCCGCTTCTCTGTATCTCATCAGGAAGGTGGATTTGGTTCACTTCTCAGTATCTCATAAGGAAGCTAACCTTTTATTGCTTCGACCTGCTTCTCAGTGTCTTATCAGGAAGCTGGGGTTCAAAGATTTTGCTCGTTTCGAGCCTCATTTGGGTCTTCTTCTCAGCATCTCACTAGGAGAATGACCGTGTCGTTTGTGGGTAACGCAATTTGCCCCATGATTGGGGTAAGGTTTTGGGTTCCCGTATCTCCTCAACTTTTCCCTTGATGGTCTTAATGATTCATCCCGTCCGATGGCGGGGATGCGACTTGCGAAATATACTCCCATGGGCCTCTATGAGAAAGTCATGATTAGAATGAATTAAATGCTCCTAACTTGCATGAATGTGCATGATGGATGTCAGATTTGTTTATTATTAATCAGGTCAGCATGGTTTGTCGCCTGTCCAAATTCTACTTTTGATGTGTTGCTCCGCCCTTTCTGGGTTGTTCTGGAAATGCTTGTTTTTCAAGCTTGTCTTCCAGTTGATGATCTTGTTTCGGGCTTCTTGTAATTTTTGAAAACTCCAGAATAATGCTAGTAGCTTTTTGTATGATTTATTAGTTCATTACCCGTTATAGATGCAAAATGCTTGGACAAAATTGCGTAAGAGACAAAGTCGTATTTCAACAATTTAAAGGAGACGATATTTAAAAAGAATCAAAGGAAACGATTATTAGTTTGAAAGTTGCCAAGTATACAAGGAAGAATAACTGGTTGCCCCAAATATCGCAAAATGAAATACTCTGCGCCAACTTGCTCGAGAATCACTCCTAATCTCTGATGTGTGCCTAGAAGATCTAGAGTGCCTTGTTAATATTTCAAGTTGTAACCTTCCTCTTTCTCGTCGACCCATTCTTTGGGCCTGAGCCGCCCTTTGCGGGTTTTCAACTCAAAGTTCCTTCGGTTCCAAGATGCCCTTTGCGAGTTTTCATCCTGAACCCCTTTTTTTTTTTGAACGCCCTTTGCGGGTTTTCATCTCAACTCCCATTTTGTTTTAGGCGAAGTATTTTTTTACCGAGTCTGAATTGATAGGGTTGTACAGTTCCTTGCCGTCCATCTCTGTTAAGATGAGAGTTCCTCCTGAGAAAACCTTTTTTACCACATAAGGCCCTTCCCAATTGGGCATCAATTTCCCACGAAAATCTTTGTGTATGGGAAGTATCTTTTTCAAAATTAGATCTCCCTCATAGAATTCCCTAGGACGAACTTTTTTGTCGTAAGCTCGCATCATTCTTTTCTGGAACATTTGGCCATGGCGAATGGCTTTTAATCTCTTTTCCTCGATTAAATTCAGCTGGTCATATCAAGCTTGGACTCATTCAGCCTCGTCAAGTTGAAGCTCTGTTAAGACTCGAAGGGAAGGTATTTCAACCTCAATAGGCAAGACTGCTTCCATACCATATGCCAACGAGAATAGTGTTGCCCCAGTAGAAGTTCTGACTGAAGTTCTGTAGGCGAAGAGGGCAAATGGTAGTTTTTTGTGCCAGTCCTTGTAAGTCTCAGTCATTTTGGCCACAATCTTCTTGGTATTCTTATTAGTTGCCTCCACAGCTCCATTCATTTTTAGGCGATAGGGAGAAGAATTATGATACTTAATTTGGAACTGTTCACAAACTTCTGCTATCGTGCTGTTATTCAAATTGAGGGCATTGTCGGATATGATCCTTTCGGGCATCCCATATCGACAAATGATTTCCTTTTTCAAGAACTTGCTAACCGCAGACTTGGTAACATTCGCATATGAGGTTGCCTCTACCCATTTAGTGAAGTCGTCAATCACCACAAAGATGAATATATGACCATTGGAAGCCTTTGGAGAAATTGGCCCGATGACATCCATGCCCCACATAGAAAAAGGTTAGGGAGAAGTCATGACATGAAGATATGATGGAGGTACATGGATCTTGTCTCCATAGATCTAACATTTATGGCACTTCTTGGCATAATTGATGCAATCTACCTCCATACTAGACCAGTAATACCCAAATTTCATTATTTGTCAGGCCATCGTGAAACCATTGGCGTGTGTCACACAAATGCCTTCGTGAACCTCTTCTAAAATCTTTTTAGCTTCAATTGTATCCACACATCTTAGCAAGACTTGATCTTTTCCCTTTTTGTACAAGATTTCTCCGTCTAGGACATACTCACTGGTTAGTCTTCGCAGTGTCCTTTTTTCATTATCTGAGGCTTGCTCGGGATACTTTCGATCTTTTACAAACTGAAGAACATTCTAGTACCACGGGTGATCATCTTTCTCAATACCGTAACAATGAGCAAGAGCTTCATAAATACTCATCTGAATGAGCTTTACATATTCTATCCTACTCACCTTAATCATTGAGGCTAGAGTGGCAAGAGCGTCTGCCATCTGCTTCTCTTCCCGTGGGAGGTAATGGAATGTGACATCATCGAATTCGGTGATCAACTCAAGGACCAATTTGCGATAATCCATTAACTTGGAATCCCTTGTTTCCCATTCTCCTTTTAGTTGATAGATTACTAGTGCAGAGTCTCTATAAATCTCTAAAATTTTGATTCTCCGTTCTATGGCCGCACGGATTCCCAATATACATGCTTCGTATTTAGCCATATTGTTTGTGTAATCAAAATCAAGTTTGCTGGTGAAAGGGTAATGATCTCCCTCTGGTGATACCAAGACTGCTCCGACCCCATTGCCTATGGCATTTGAAGCTCCATCGAAATTCATCCTCCAAGGTCATTCTTTCGTGACTTCCCCTTCAGTAGTCGTAACATACATTAAATCCTCATTCGGGAAATCGAAGTCTATAGGCTCATAGTCTTCTAAAGCCCTACTTGCCAGGAAGTCTGCTATCGCACTTCTTTTTATGGCTTTCTGATTGACACAGACTATGTCGAGTTCAGAGAGCAAGATTTTCCATCGAGCTAATCTCCCATTCAATGTTGCTGACTCCATCAAATACTTCAGAGGATCCAATTTCGAAATCAACCAAGTGGTGTGATATAACATGTATTATCTTAATCTACGTGTAGTCCAGACGAGTGCATAACATAATTTCTCAATAGGTGAATATCGTGTCTCGCAATCAGTGAATTTCTTGTTGAGATAATATATCGCGCTCTCTTTCTTTCCGGATTCATCATGTTGGCCTAGTACACATCCCATGAAATTTTCAAAGACTGTTAAGTACATGATCAATGGCCTATTAGGAATCGGAGGTACCAAGATGGGAGCCTTGGATAAATAGTCTTTGACCTTATTAAAGGTTTCCTGACATTCATCATCCCATACACCCGGGTTGCGCTTTCAAAGCAGGCGGAAGATAGGATCGCATTTCTCAGTTAACTGCGAGATGAACCGAGCAATGTAATTTAGTCTTCCTAAGAACTTTTTTTTGAGTGCTGGGCGGTGGTAATTCCTGTATAGCTTTGACTTTATACGAGTCAATTTCAATTCCTTTTTTACTGACCACAAATCCTAACAATTTTCCTGATGTGGCCCGGAAAGTGCATTTGGCTAGATTCAACTTTAGTTGATATTTCCTTAGCCTTCCAAATAACTTTCTCAGGATTCTTACATGTTCCTCCTCCGTTTGAGATTTCGCAATCATGTCATCGACGTAAACCTCAATCTCTTTGTGCATCATGTCATGGAACAAGGTCACCATAGCCCTTTGATAAGTTGCCCCTGCATTCTTGAGTCCGAAGGGCATCACCTTATAACAAAATGTTCCCCATAGCGTGACAAAAGTGGTTTTGTTCATATCCTCAGGGTTCATCCTTATTTGGTTATACCTAGAGAAGCCATCCATGAAGGAAAACAGGGAATGTCCTGCCGTATTATCGACTAGAGTGTCGATGTGGGGCGAAGGAAAATTATCCTTTGGGCTAGCTTTATTTAAATATCGATAGTCCACACACATACGCACCTTTTCATCTTTTTTGGGAACGGGGACTATATTAGCTACCCATTCGGAGTATTTAACCACTTGGAGGAAACCGGCATCAAATTGTTTCCTGACTTCTTCTTTTATTTTTAACAACACATCCGGTCTCATCCTTCAAAGTTTTTGCTGCACAGGCTTGTTTTCTTCCTTTATAGGGAGTTTATGCACCACAATGTCAGTACTTAAGCCGGGCATATCTTGGTAAGACCATGCAAAAATATCTTGGAACTCTTGAAGCAGCTCGATCAGATTCCTTCTAGTTTCTACGGAGATACTTGTCCCGATTTTCACCTCTTTCTCTTCATCTTCGTGCCCCAGATTAATAACTTCCACTGGGTCAGAATGAGGCAGGATCTGTTTTTCTTCCCGTTCTATCATTCTTAACAGATCCGAAGGTAAATCACAATCTTTATTATCTTCAAGGTCCTGAAGTTCTTCCAAACACATATCTTGCTCAAAGTGGGGTTCTAAGTTAGCGTCAGGATTGCTCATATTATTGATATCTGAGTATCTGTCAAAGAATGAAAGAAAAGTCCAAAAGGCGAAATGAATTTGCGAAAGAATGACTATGTGGTATATGTATGTGTATGCATGTATTGAACCTGATTTATTAGACATGTAGGAATGGTTTAGTGAGTCGAGTTTAAGGAATGAAAGAATAATTATGGAAAGTGCGCTTCATTCAAAATAACGGAATAATGACCATGGGCCCTTTTACAAAAAGATCCATATTGCTTTCGAACCTAAAGCAATAGGTGTTTTCGAGTATTACTCTGAGGAAATCTTAAAAATTACAGGGAGTTCCTCCATGGTCCAATTATCCAAAGTGCTTCCTGGTGTACACGGACCAATTCTCGATGGATTCTCTTCCTTTTCTTTATCGGATATAGCATTAACGCCTAGGTCTTTTACGATGACTTCATTGATTCCAATTGTCAATTGCTTCTTTTCCTGCTGGTTGATCACTTCTCCTAAGACGAAAGTCTCATGGATGTGCGGGAAAATCATGGGTTCCCACGAGATGTCCTTTCCAGCTATTCTGGTCCTCCTTCTTTCTTGCCTCTTCTCCAACTCCTTTCTCTTTTGTTTTGCGTCTGGCTTGTACCCCAGGCCATAACGATCCCGTTTTTCTATTAGCATCGGCACATTAACTCTTCCTTGGAGGTATTTTCCCAGTCCTTTCCCAGGTCTTGCTCCTTTTTCGATTGTCAATTTCAAACCCATCCTGGTGGTCGATGATATTGTAGTCACAGGTATTTTCATCCCTTATGAAATGAAGGTTGCATTGACAAACTCTAGTAAGCGGAACGAGCATTCCACAGCCTCCTCGTCTATTCCCACGTATGGTGAATCGCTTGTTATGGATGAGATTATTTCCTCCTCAGCATTAATCGTGATCAGCAGCCCTTCATTTATTAGCTTCACTTTCTAGTGCAAAGAGGAAGGTACTGCCCTAGCTAAATGGATCCATGGTCTTCCCAGCAGATAGTTATAAGTGGGCCTAATATCCATTACTAGAAAATCTACTTCATATGTAATTGGCCCAATTTGAAGGGGTATTTCAATTTTTCTCATTACCTTCCTTTTTGTTTCATCGAATGCTCTTACTATGTTATTACACCCTTTCATGTGAGAGCTATCGATTGGCAACCTTTGCAGTGTAGCTAGTGGTAGCATATTCAAGGCTGAACCATTGTCTATGAGTACTCTAGGTAGCGTATACCCTTTACAACGGGTAGTGATGTGTAGAGCCTTGGTGGACCCTACTCCTCCTGTTGGTATTTCATCATCGCTGAAGAAAATGAAGTTATCCGCACTCACTTTATTGACTAATCGATCTAGTTTGCTGACGGAGATGTCATTTGCTACATAGGTTTCGTTTAGCACCTTCATTAGTGCGCTTCGATGAGCTTCCGAGCTTAAGAGCAAAGATAAGATTGATATACGAGCAAGCTGTTTGTGTAGTTGCTCTACTACACTATATTCACTATGTCTTAAGAACTTTAAAAACTCTTTTGCCTCATTCTC
This sequence comes from Kokia cookei, assembly GCA_039519145.1. Classification (NCBI taxonomy): domain Eukaryota; kingdom Viridiplantae; phylum Streptophyta; class Magnoliopsida; order Malvales; family Malvaceae; genus Kokia; species Kokia cookei. The sequence goes on along the minus strand of CM076907.1, from coordinate 30,686,402 downwards.
AGTCACAAGCTTGGTGATGGGTGCTTTTGGTTTGTTAGTCGTTCCTTTCTCAGGCTCACACATTCTAGCTTTCCCTTTATTGACCTCTTTTTCTTCATTCACATGGTCATAATTCTTACCGCTTCGGGTAACAAGGTTAACGTCCTTCCAGGGTTCCCCCTCTTTTGGCACGGTCACATTGCAATTGTAACTCCATGGGACCCTCTTGCTGTCTTTGTAAGGAAACGTTGCGGGCTTTTGTATAATAATGCGGGTAGTTGTTTGTTCTCTTGTCGTGCCACGAATAATCACCTTGGGACGATTGCTTCCGTAGGTCTTAGCTGTCCCGTCTTCAGAGGTGTAAACGTCATTAGCTTCCACTCCCTCTTCAAAGAATTTCAGCTCTCGATTGTCCATCATCATCTGGACCATGGCTTTGAACTCGACACAACTTTGAATTCTATGCCCTTTGACGGCGTGAAACTCGCAGTAGTCATCATCCCCGATTATCATACTCTTTTTATCGCTCGAGATTATCCCTTCTTTAACCAACTCCTGCCATACCCACTTGAGTGGAGATTGGATTTATTTAATATTTCTCTTAATTTTTCGGGCTCCTTCTTCCATCAAGGTGTTCACCCCTTGCTCTGGGTGATTAGGCGGAGGATTTCCAACTATATTAGGTTTTGCTGGCTCTTCCAACTTCACGATCCCGTGCTCTATGAGTCCTTCAACTCGTCTTTTAAAGGCGGGGCAGTTTTCAATTGAGTGCCCTTCTGCTCCTGCATGGTATTTAGCAGTGAGCTTTTGCATCGTACCAAGCTGAGAATGGGGGTTTGTATGGTCTTACGTGTTGAGGCGCTACCTCATGCGCATCGTATAATATATTGTAGAGTTCCCCATATGACATTGGAAGGGGAGTATATTGAATTTTTTCCTTATTCAGCCTAGTGCCTGTCTCCTACCGCGGGGCACTTTGATAATTGCCTATTGGAGTCTTTGGCTGACTTGTCACGAAGGGTCTGGTGTAACCAGGTCTGTACATGCTTGTATTGTTGACCTCGTTATCCTTTTTTCTAGGGGCAGTCCTTTTAGGGCTTTCTCCGGTCTCAATCTTACCGATTTTGATCTCATTTTCAATCATTTCCCTCGACTTGACCATATCGGAGAAACTCTTGGTAGCGTTTCCTAGCAAATGGTTTAGGTAAGGAGCCTTGAGTGTATTGACGAACAACATTATTGTCTCCTTTTCTGTTAACGGTGGCTGCACTTGTGTTGCCACCTCGCGCCACCTCTGTGCATATGTTCTAAAGCTCTCATTTGACTTCTTTTCCATGTTCTGCAGTGTAAGCCGGTCAGGGGCTATTTCTATTACATGGCTGTATTGTTTTAAGAAAGCTTGTGCAAAATCTTTCCACGAATGGATTTTTGATCGGCTTAGCTGATTGTACCATCTGATCGCTGACCCTGCCAGGCTGTCTTGAAAACAATGAATTAACAGTTGGTCATTGTGTACATGCCCTGCCATCTTCCTACAGAACATGGTTAGGTGAGCTTCAAGGCATCTCGTCCCACTATATTTTTCAAATTCCGAAGCTTTGAATTTGGGAGGGAGTACTAGTTCTGGAACCAAACTTAGTTCTTTGGCATCTACCCCATAGGCAATTTCAACCCCCTGCATTGCGTCAATTTTCTCTTCCAAACGCCTGTATCTTTCTTCTATTTGTTTGGGAAGATCTTCTCTTATCATTTCGTCAAAATCTGGAACACCCAAATTTACGGCATTATCCTCTGGATTTGACCCTGATCCAGTTGGATAATTAGCCGGTCGTGACGTGCCTGTGGCTGGTTGCTGTGCCCTTACAGTAATTGTGGGCTCCCGTGCCGGCATTTCTTGCGACACTGGGTTATGGAAGGGAGTAAAGCCTAGGGGGACCATCGAGTCCTCTTCTTCCTCAATGGCTGGGCTCTTCCCTTTGTCAGCCATGCTTTGTTTTACTTGCGCTAATTCGTTCATCAGGCTCTTCTGTACTTCCAGGAATTGATTCTTCATTTCTCTGCACATCATGCTCATTTGCTCTTGGATGCGTTCTTGCATCTGGTCTTGTAACTCCTTTTGAATTTGTTCAAGTCTTTGTTCCATGGCTTTAGTTTTCTTTCGAGTATTATAACGGTGTGAGTTTTTAATGGTTACTGATGTAGCTGGATTGTGAATTTTAATGAGTTAGGTATTGACTTATAATTCACTTTCCATTTAGAAAACTTCATTTGGATAACAAGTTCCTTAACATAGGAAATTACATAAACGGTTTCGCCTTGATGCTCAGAGCTTTGACTTTCTTAAGGAGTTTTGACAGCTTCTGTCCTCGTTTAGTCTTCGTCTCGTACTATATGCTTAACTCTTCTGCTTCAACTACCAGGGCCTGTACGTGGTCAGCTACTCCACGGATTTGATTTAAAGCTTCACCCATGATGTAATCCCTTTCTCTGACTTCCTTTTGAGTTTGCTGAAGATGCCAATCATTTGTTTCCAACGTCCTTTCTAGAATCTCAGTTCGTATTTCACTATTCTGCAAAGAGGCCTCTAACTCTTCCACCCTCTCATTTAGTCTCTCGATCTCAGCTCGGCTTGCCTTTAACTCCATTACTGAATTTTGGCTACGATGCCTATACAAGGATTCCTCCAATTCTCCTACTCAAGCTTTTAATTCAGCTACTTCGGCTTGGCTTTCCAGAAGGCTGCTCTTCATAGCATTTTCCTAGACTTGGGCGTCTTGGAATTTGTTTTTCCAGTGACTTGTTTTATTTTTCTCTTCGCGGACTTCCTGCTGCCATTGCTCTGATGTCTTACCCAAACCGGCAGTTCTCATTGACAATCGAAGTTTTTTATAGTCCTTTTTTAGGCTGCTCAGATCTTCCTCAGCCTTATTCTTCCTTTTTCCTTAATTTTTCCATTTCCAATTTCTGAACATCAACATCTAGTCCTAAGAGCACCTTCTCTTCCTCCAGCTTTTCTATCACTTTCTCTATCTCAGCATTTTTCTTTTCAAGATCCTGTTTAATTATTTCTAATTCAGTCGGAACTACCTGCAAGTGTTCTTTAATTGGACGGACAATCTCCGGGTTTGGCACAGGAATATTGTCATTGATCCTCCTATTTCTCCACCAATTGTATTCCGCTGTTATCATTGGGTTGGCGCCGAATGCTTTCATTTTTCGGACCTGATTCCACGCATTTGAGATTTCCCGAATCCTTTTCTTATTGTTTTCTCCCCGGTACACGAATTCACATTGAACTATCCCCTGCATCGCGGGTATGAACTATCTTGATCTGTATTATCTTGAAACTGGCAAAGGTGCATATCTAGTTGCTCCCCATATCCCGACTAATGGGACCCAGTCGAGATCTCCACATCGATATAATATTTCATCAGGAATAAACCATGGTGCTCGCCACTCTATGTCTTCGTCTTTGAGGCTTTGAAGTATGGCCATCCATTTTTCTTCTGAGAAGCATTCTTGTCTCTGCGTGGCCACGAACTCTTTCAAAGGGGAGTAATCTTTAGACAAGAACTGATAGGAAACTTTTTCTGTTTTCCAAAAGTGACTATGAAACCATACCATCAGTAGCGGTGCGTAGGCGATAAATCGACCCTCGCCCTCCTTTCTGCATGCATTTAAGGATCTAAAAGTTTCAGCTAGAATAGTCGGGACAGGTGTCACTCTTTTACGTAATCTATCAAACAAATCTATCACTGCGTCTTCTATATGTCCCAAGGCTTTCGAAAAAATGACCAACCCATAGATACTTAGGGCTAAAATGTCGATCTTCTTCTTCGCATCTGGATGAGTCCATATCAAATCTCGTAGGCTCTTCCACGTGATGCACTTGTTATCGCCTTTGACATTAACTCAAGCTGCAACCCACTGTTCGCTCATGCCTGTGATGTTTATTAATCTTTTAACCATGGTCGGGAGGTTTGGAGCTCTAGAGTAGGCCTTATTTGCTTATATCCTCGGACAACGGAGCAGAGCGGTGTATTCTTCTATCGTCGGTGTCATGTCTATATTCCCAAAGGTGAAGTAATTGTAGGCCGAATTCCAATACTGTGTTAAGGCTCTAAAGAGGAATTTGTCCACCTTAACTTCGCACAAGTATGGCAAATCTCCGTATTCTTCGTAAGAGGTTTGCTTCATGTTATTGTCCCAACTGTCCCAGATCTCCTTCAATTCCAGCATATTGTTTTGAGTCGTGCTAATCCTGGTGTAATCCTAAAGCTCGGACTCATATCCTTCTACTAGGCTGTCACCCTTTTGGCGTTGAGTCTCCTCCGACCACATGCGCACGACCATATTGTCCTCCACTTTATCAAAGTACTTGTTTTCCATGATTAATTCTCTTATTGGTAACTAAACTTTTGAGTCTATACTTTCTCTTTATATGATAATGAAATGCGATGCAAAAAGAGATAAAATAAACCAGTTAGCGAAATACAACAATATCAATTTACCAGTAGCATAGAAGATTGCTAAATGGTTTAACACGACTCCTTCTAAAGCAAGTTTCTACGTCTTACTACATGTGGTTTTAGGCTCTAAAGTAGAGGTACCCAAACCAGCAGATTCCTCAATCCTTACCCATTACAGGATCATACGGATGAGTTTGGTTTAGGGGGACGCATTTCCCACATGTTTGCACGGAAGTGAAAACTTCACGAAAACAAGGGTACTTTGTAATCCTGAAAGCAATCCACTATCCTGCACGGAGGTGAAGACCTCACGAAGGAGTAGTTTCAGGCTTTCACTTATTAGGGTAATATCATATGCAGATGTATGCAGATATACACTAGTAATATCACATAATATAATGTCACAAAAGGTGTCGGGGATCGCATATTAAACAAAACTGAAGCTTTTAAGGGTTTCTAAAAAATACCCGAAAGTAATCAATTTTGGCTTGACTCTCGTTTATTTTAAAGTCCCCAGTGGAGTCGCCAGCTGTCGAAACCATCCCTTTTTTTTATAAAGCGACTAGTCTCGAAAAATCATTAAAATCGAAAAAAATAATGGGAGTCACCACCAATCCTTTATTCGGTGTGATTGGATCACCACAAAACATTTTTCTTCTTAAAAAACGTTTTGAAAACACATAGGTCTTCGAAATCCAGAAAAACAGGTTCGAGAGTCGGTTACGTATGAGGAAGGATTAGCACCCTCATACGCCCAAGATTGGTACCGTATTGATTATTTTTCGATCTTGATTTGTAACATTTAAGAGCTCGAATAAAGTTTAAAATAATATCCCTGAATGCATGAGTTAAATTTTAAAGAAATTGAGTTTGTTTGGAAATCCCGCAATTTCAAAGTGATCGAGGAAGAAAAGTTACGTCCAGTGAGTTAGGACACAACATTTCAGGATCTAAAAATGACGAGCTTTCCTTCGTAAAACTCTTTTTCCAATTTTTTGGAAAAGGATATTCGATTATCTCGATTCGAAGAAAGGTGACACCTAGTAAGTTAAGGCGCAATATTTCAGAATCGAAGATAAGGAAACATTGCCTCAATTAAGGGTGTTCGATTATTTCGATTAGAAGAAAGAATGCACCTAGTGAGTTAAGACACAAATTTTTGAAACTCGAAATAAAGGAATATTGCCTCGATTTTTTTAAAAATAAAAATAAAAGAAATATTTTGAAAACAAGCATGCGAGTTAAATATGAATAAGTAGTTAGCAGTGAATATTAAACGCAAAGTGAAATAAATAGGAAGATAAATTATCCACGAAGAATCAAGATGCAAAATACGAGCGCGAAAAAGAAGTTAATGAGAGAGAAGAATGATGTAATCAGAGTTCAAAACGAGGCTTTTCAGACGCACAAGGGCAAAATGGTAACTTTGGAAGGTTCGGAGTTAAAATGGGATTTTTGGAAGTTCGTGGGTAAAATGGTAATTTTTGGAAGGTTCGGGGTCAAAAATGGATTTTTGGAGGTTCGAGGGTAATATGGTAATTTTTAGAAGGTTCGAGGTAAAAAATGGGATTTTTGGAAGTTCGAGGGTAAAATGGTAATTTTTGAAAGGTTTGGGGTCAAAAATGGGATTTTTGGAGGTTCGAGGGTAAAATGGTAATTTTAGAAGGTTCGAGGTTAAAAATGGAATTTTTGGAAGTTCAGGGAGAAAATGGTAATTTTTATAAGGTTCGGGTAAAAAAAATGGGATTTTTGGAAGTTCGAGGGCAAAATGGTAATTTTTAGAAGGTTTGGGGTCAAAAATGGGATTTTTGGAAGTTCGGGGGTAAAAATGGTAATTTTTAGAAGGTTCGGGGTCAAAGATGGGATTTTTGGAAGTTCGAGTGTAAAAATGGTAATTTTTAGAAGGTTTGGGCTCAAAAATGGGATTTTTGGAAGTTCGAGGGTAAAATGGTAATTTTTAAAAGGTTTAGGGACCTCCGGGGTAATAAAACCAAAGACAGGTGACACGTGGCAGCCCCTCAGGCATCCTGAAGTCAGAGGACTATTTTGAAAACCATGGAAAATTCCTGGGGCAATTTTGAAATTAAAGCGAACCTGATTTAAGGATCAAATTAAAAAAAATTAGAAATAAAGGGGACCATTTGCGAAAATAAGCCAAAATCATGACACGTGGCAGCTCCTGGTGTCTTTAAAAGGTCGAGGGGCTAAATTGAAAAACCATGAAAATCATTGGGCCAATTTAAAAGTAATTAAAAGTACAAGAAGGACCTGATTGAAAATTTTGGAAAAAGCGAATGGATCAAATGCATAAATAACCCTTCCTTCAAAAGCACACGGATCCTAGGTCGGGTCGAATCGGATTTCGGGTTGGATTCGGGTAATAGCTCAGAACGGTATCGTTTTAAGGCTGAAACTCAGCCTTCAGAACGACACCGTTCTAAGGGCCTATAAAAAGCTAGTTACAGAGAAAAAAAAACATTTCCTTACCCCTTTTTTAAAAAAACCTGAAACCCTCTCCGCAAATCCTCTCGTCCTTTCCCAACCGGCCATGCCTCGGCCAGTCAGGCTGGTCGCCGTCCGGCGCGCGTAGGGCCGCACACGCATCACCGGTCCCGGCGCGTGGCCATCGCGCGTCGCTGCCTTGGTTTCTCCGATGAGCCATCTAGACCCCGTCGCACGCGCTTCCCCAACCGTCGCGCGTGGTCGACGCACCACTGTCCTTCATCTATCGATTGACGTCCGATGTTCCCCCGCCCGTCACGCGCTATCCCTAGAGGCCGTCCGGTCGTCGTCCGACACGAATCGGAGGTAAAAAATGTCCCTCTGTTCTTCTTTTCCTTTTTTTTTAAAACAACATAGATCTGGACCGAAATCCAGATCCTAGAAAGTTCTACTCCATTTTTTTTTTTAAATCTTTAAATCTTCTTTAATCCTTACCCCTTTTGTTTTAAAATGAAACCTAAATCCGATTTTTTTGTTTTTAACTTGCGTTAGTGTTTTCTTTGCAGATCCGTGTATGACGGGGCGCGGGTAACGTTCGGGGTCGGACTTTCGGCAACAGCGATCAACGGCGGTAGGCCGACCGAGGGTAAGTCTTCTGACTTTCCCTTTTTTATTATTATTATTCATTGATATTATTAATATTATTAATATTAAAAAAATATTTATTATTAATAAATATTATGAAAACCGCCCACTTGTCATTAATGTCATTATTTACTACTACCGTCCATTATTAATATTATTCTTGTTAACTAATATTACTATTAATATTTATCACTACAATTAATATGTATTGAAAACGCGCATAATAACAATAAATTATAGTAATAATATGCATGAACGAATATTAATGGATATATGTGAAATAACAAAAACAGTTTAAAACTAAAGGGCCAATCACTAACGAATGAATACCTACTAGTGGATGCGTATTTTGCTTGGTATGATACGTTTGGTATTCTGCCCTCTTATGCTGCCAGTGTTGATATCCTTCTTTAATAACTGACTGTTTCTGTTTGCATTGATTTTTTTTCGAGAAAACGTAACCCTTTACAACCGAATGAATTCGGCTTTTATAGCCTATATCGTTATCATTCTTTTTTGTTTTACAGTATTTAATGCCTGTCCACTCTTTCTTTTTGCAGGTTCGGCCATGGCAGTGGCGGTTGGAGCAGTCGGTGGCAGTGCAAGTTGGAGCCGAAGATGGTGACAAGCTGTTGATGACGTGGCGACCTCTGGTTGGCTGAAGGGGAGGCAGCAACACTTAGTAGAATTCGATCGAAAGTAGTTTGGGTTTTGGGTTTTTTTAGGCAATTTGGGCTGCTTTGTAATTGGGCCGTTTTGGTTTAGTAAGGGTTATTTGAGTTTGGGCCCAATTGGGCTTAAGAATGTAATGGACTTTTGTAATTATTCTGGACTTTTGTATTTGGGTTTTATTTTAAATTTTAAATTTGAAAATAATTTTAAACGTAAATTAAATTTAAATTTTAAACAAATTTAAATTTAAAATAAATTTAAATTTTAAGCAAATTTAATTTTAAAATAAATTTAAAGGGAGTATGGACCCAGTCAAAATTTGGGCTTCAACAAATATTTTATTAAATTTAAAAAATCTTCAATTAGTGGAATTAAAGATATCAATTCATTGAACTATTATGTCGCTTGTTTAAATATTCTACATGAATTTGGAACATCGTAAACTTATAAATTGATAACTTGAATTTAGTAACTCATGATAAATTAATTAATTTAATTTGATAACTCATATTAATTAATTGAACTTGTTAAATTTATAAAATTTATAATCAATCATGTGAAAATATATAAAATAAAATATGCATAAAAGGAATAATACATGCTCCTATTGTTTGTCTTTTAAATTTGTTGATTTGATGCCCATTTTCTTTTCTTTTTTTGAACATAATTTATACTTTTTATTTAATGAAAATTCAGAATATAAATTCTATGTTTACAACAATTATCTCTTTATAACAGCATGTTGTCGAAACCATTTTTTGAAAAACGTGTTTTGAAAATTATTTTAGAATTGGAAAATAGGAGTCGCCACCAATCCTTTATTTGGTGTGATTGGATCACCACAAAACGTTTAAAATCCGTTTTGAAAAATATTTTGGTCTTCGCAATCCAAAAAACAGGCTCGGGAGTCGGTTACACATGAGGAAGGGTTAGCACCCTTATACGCTCAAAATTGGTACCACATTGATTATCTTAGGGTCTTGTTTGTAAAATTTTGAAAACTCGAATAAAGTTTAAAATACGATCCTTGAATGCATGAGTTATGTTTAAGAAATCGATTTTTATTTGGAAGTCCCACTATTTCGAGGTGATCGAGACAGAAAGTCACGTCTAGTGAGTTAGGACATAATATTTTGAGATCCAGAAATAACGAACTTTCCTTTGTTGTAAACTTTTAAACCTTTGGAAAAGGATGTTCGGTTATCTCGATTTGAAGAAAAGTCACACCTAGTAAGTTAAGACACAAATTTTCAAAACTCAAAATAAAAGAATATTGCCTCGATTTTAAAGTTTTTATGAAGATAATTTTGAAAACAAATATGTGAGTTTAACATAAATGAGTAGTTAATAATGAATATTAGATAACACCGAGCAAAATAATTAAGCAAGATAAATTATATACCAAAAATAAAAAATACGAAATACGAAGGCATAATAATTAAAATTTAAATATAAATATTGAAGGGGAAGAAAAATAAAACAATCGGAGTTGAAAACAAGATTTTTGGATACTCGGGGGGCAAAATGGTAATTTTGGGAAAGTTTGGGGTCAAAAATGAAATTTTTAGACATTTGGAGGTAAAAATGTTAATTTTAAAAAAACCGGGGTCAAAAATGGAATTTTTAGAAGTTTAGCTGTAAAAATGGTAATTTTTGGAAAAATCGAGGTAAAAAATGGAATTTTTGGAAGTTCGGGGGTAAAATGGTAATTTTTAAAAAATGGGGTCAAAATGGTATTTTAGGAAGTTCGAGGTAAAATGGTAATTTTTGGAAAAATCGAGGTTAAAAATGAAATTTTTGGAAGTTCGGGGGTAAAATGATAATTTTTAAAAAGTTTAGGGACCTTTAAGGCAATAAAACCAAAAATAGGTGACATGTGGTAGCCTCTCAGGCATCTTGAAGTTAAAGGACTAATTTAAAAATCATGTAAAATTTTTGGGCCAATTTTGTAATTAAATAGAACTTGATTTAGGGATGAAATTAAAATAAATTAAAAATAATAGGGACCATTTGCAAAAATAAACCAAAATCATGACACATGGTAGCCTCTAGGGCTTCAAAAGTGTCAAGGGACTAAATTGAATAGCAATGAAAATTATTGGGCTAATTTAAAATAAATTAGAAATATAAAAAGGACCAATTTGTAAAAATAGAAAAAGTGGAAGGACCATATGATAAATAATCCTTTTCTCAAAAACACGCAGATCTTAACTGGAGCGAGTCAAGTCGGGTCGGATCTGGCCATGGGTAAGCATGAAACGGCGTCGTTTTGAGGCTTAAAAGCCTTGACCAAAACGATGCCGTTTTGATCTTCTATAAAAGCAATTTGAACCCCTTTTTTTTTTCATTTTCTTTCCTTTCTTTCCAAAAAAGCCCAAAAAACCTCTCAAAGAAGGACTCTCCCCTTCTTTCTTTTAAACTCGGTCAAGCACGGAGGCGGTCGGAGCGGTGACTCCGTTCGAAGCACGACGACAGTGGGCAGATAAGTCCTTTCAAATCGCTTGTTATTATTGTATTATTTAATATTAATTGTTATTATTATTATTAGTAGTATTATTTATTTATTATTATTAATTATTATTATTAGTGCCCTATTTAATGTATTTTAAAAAGTAATAATAATAATAAATGATGACAGAGAAACATTTAATACTTATTAATGCACATTTTGGAACTGATGAAGTTTGAATATGCAATCATAAATGATGGTAACATATATTGAAAAAATACCTAAATAACTTAGTGTTCAGGGGCTGTGAATTTGACTTGTATTTTTGCTCTTGTATCTTGGTGCTATTCGAATACCTCTGCTCGATATTAACTGCCTTTATTTTTGATTGCCAAAAAGGCTTTGAAAGTCTATATTTGTATTGATTTTGTAAGATTCGAAAGAACAAAAAAAGTCCCTAAACTTATGTTTGAATTTGGTTTTTATAACCAGATTTACAATGATTCTAACCTGTCGTTTTGCAATTTAAAACTTGTCTCCTCTTTCTTTTTGCAGGTGCGGCGATAGAGGCTATGCAGTGGCGATGGCAGAGGTGCAACTTGAAGCTGAGGTGACACTGTTGCTGATGACGTGGCATGCCCTGGTTGGCTAGGATGGTGGTGGTGACAGCAGCACAACTTGGTAGCAGATTAGGCTTAGAGTATTTTAGGCTGTAAAAAGTTTGGGCTTGGGTCATTTTTTAAATTTGGGCCCAATTGAGCTTGTAACTGGATATTTGTATTTGGACTTTTATTTATTTAAATTTATAATAATTTTAAATTTAAATATAAATTTAAACTTAAATTAAATATAAATTTTAGAATAAATTTAATCTTAAAATAAATTTAAAATAAGTTGAATTTCAACCCGATCAAAATTGGGCTTCAACACATGTTGTTATAGATGTATAATAATCACCTCTCTATAACAACCAAAATCTGAACAGACAAATAAAATTATTATAAAAAAAGTTGATTGTTTTATTAAACTAAACTTTTAAAATTGATTGTTTTATTAAACTAAACTTTTCAAAATCACCTTTCATAAATATTTTTCTCAACATTTTTCCAATGCAACGAAAAACTAATCCTTAGACCACGCATACTATGTCACTATCATTGTCTTTCTTACTTAGTTCAATATTAGAAAAAGCAAAATTTCAAATTTAAAAAGTTTGAGAAAATAGAAGGTTTAAATATATTAGAAGTCCTTACACTATTTTAAAATGATTAAATTACACTAACAGTTACTCAACTTGATGCAACTGACAAAACAATCACTCTGATTTCAATTCAGTCACTCAACTTTTTAAAAAGTTTGAGAAAATAGAAGGTTTAAATATATTAGAAGTCCTTACACTATTTTAAAATGATTAAATTACACTAACAGTTACTCAACTTGATGCAACTGACAAAACAATCACTTTGATTTCAATTCAGTCACTCAGCTTTCGAAAAATAACAAATCAATGCTTTTAATCATTTTTCGTTACAAACGTAATGGAAAAATGATATGGCATTTAATGGACTCCGTTTTGTCATTAACTGGTCAGCTAGAGGGTAGCTGTCATTTAAACAGTTCCATTTAAGAGCCTTGTTGAGTAGTAGAAAAAGAATAGAAAAAAAGAAGAAGAAGAAGAGGAGGAGAAGAAGAAGAGAAAAATGGTCTACGGTAGTTTTGTTCTTCCAAGGTGAAGCCACCACTCAGTTTGTTATTGTCCCTTTGAACCTTTGTGCCCCAGATGACTCCATTGAATCTCTGTCCCTTTTTTCTTCTTATCTCTTTTTTTTTTTGCTTAACTCTAATCGTCGTCATTCATGGTCTTCTCTAGCCAACGGATTTTTGTCATCCATTGTCGAATCACCACCATGTTCGACCACAACTCTTCTTCGACCAACCATGACTCTTGATTGTTCGGATTATTGAACTAGTGACTCAATTTCTCCAACCTGTAAAACCCGAAATGTGTGTGGGTTTATTCCCTTTTAATTCTCTTTCTTTTTTAGTTTTTTTTTTACTTCTCTCTTTTGATGCATGCCAATTTGGGATTCTTGTTTTTTTTTTTTTCTGGTTTGATTTTGAATGTTGGCTATTTGATATTTTTGTTTTTGGTTGGGATTTCATGGATCTAGAATGCTTAGGGGTTGAGATTTTGTGGTTATGGTGGTGGTGTCTCGACAAAAGAGTAACAGTGAGTTATATTGGTGCGATGATTAAATGATAGTGGGCTTGTAGTAGTGGCCAACAGTGAGGGTGGTGGTGAGGGAGCCAAGAGGCATGAAGAAAATGGTAAAAAGCACCCTTTTTCTCTTTCTATTTTTTTGTTTACTGTTGACGTATGAGATGGACATGTGAAGGTGGCCAACAACGAGGGTGGTGGTGAGGGAACCCAGATGGATGAAGAAAAAGGGTGAAAAGGCCCTCTTTTTCTCTTTCTGTTTTTGGTATTTAATGGTGGTGTCTGAGAGAGGCTTGTGGAGGTGGCCAACGACGAGGGTGGTGGTGAGAGAGTCAAGATGGATGAAAAAAATGGTGAAAAAGCCCCCTTTCTCTTTTTGGTTTTTTTAATGGTGGCATGTAAAAGGGACTTGTGGTGGTGACCAATGGCGATGGTGGCGGTGAGGGAGTCAAGAGGGATGAAGAAAAATGGTGAAAAAACCCCCTTTCTCTCTTTGTTTTTATTGTTTAATGATGACATGAAAATTTCCAATCTGGTAAGTTAACTGGCCACATTAGCTAGTTAACTGCCACATCACCTATCCCGTTAAGCTTGTAATAGAAAAATGTTAAAGGGTGATTAATTTGTCACTTTTCAATAACGTTAGTGACCGATTTGTTATTTTAGAAAGTTGAGTGACTGAATTGAAATCAAAGTGACTGTTTTGCTATTAATTTGTCACTTTTCAATAACGTTAGTGACCGATTTGTTATTTTAGAAAGTTGAGTAATTGAATTGAAATTAAAGTGACTGTTTTGCTAGTTGCATCAAAGTTAAGTGATTGTTGGTATAATTTACCCTTTTAAAATTTAAAATTTAGTTCCTATACTTTCATTTTGAGACATCGAATCCTTCACTTGTTTTTACTTAAATATCATGGTCTCTCCATCCAATTTTTCTCTTAAATTTTTTAATATGATAATTATGAGAAAGGTAAAATAAATTTTTATACCTCGACCTTTGCAATTTTTATTAATTTGTTCCATACACTTTTAAAATACATAGAAATAAAAAATAATTTAAAAAGATAAAAATATAATTTATTAATTTAAAAGTTGAGAATAAAATTATATTAATATGATCTTAAAATATATAATTTTTAAGCACCAATAATAAAATATCATATCATCAATTTTTAAAACTGTAAAAATTTTATTATATATTTATTCATATTTAATATATTCTCTAACATAATTTAACTGTAAAAATTTTATTATATATTTATTCATATTTAATATATTCTCTAACATAATTTAACTTTACTTAACAAATTAAAAAATTTAATAAATAAACAAACATGTTTTCTTCTTTATAACTTTTAAATCATTTTAGTTTTTTTTAGAACTTGATTGTTTTTTATTTCTTTTCTTTCAAATCATGTTTTATTTTTATGCATTATTTTTAAAAAAAAATTATTTAAAGTTTTAGGCAGATAATTTTTCTTTTTTTAATTTTAATTTTAATTTTCTATTTCTATTTTTTTAATTTTTAATCAAATTTCAGATAAAACCGCCAGTGGTGGTTAGAATTTTTGAAATTTTGATTTTATTAGTGTTTTTTTTTTTTTAATTTTTAATGGTTGATTTTAGTTATTTTTAGTTTGTTCTTAAAGTTTTTTTTTAATTTTTAATTATTAATTTAAGCATATAGTTTCAATATTCCCTAAATTTTAATTATTTTAATTAAAATTAAATTAAATCATAAATGATATCATATGTGATTGAGTGTAGAATAATATCTGTATATTTTTTAAAATTGATGATATGATAGTATTTTATTGATATCTAAAAGTTTTATATTTTAAGTTCTCCTAATATGAATATGAAGATTTACGAAAATGAATTTAATAATTGAAACTTTTCTAAACATAATCTTGATTCTAAATACTTATTTAAATTTAATATTTGTATGTCTTTGAATTGGACGTTGGTTTTCCATAAAGATAAAAATTCTCTAACACGTTTTCAGTTACTTTGAAAAAAAGTTTAAAATTATAAATTTAAATATTTTTTTTAGTTTTTTTTTTTGTGATTGTTTTAAATTATGTAAAGAAAGTCGCGAATTTGATCCAAATTTCCACACAAATAAAGTTGACTGTTGGGGTTGAAAAGTCTTGGTTTGTATAAATCCTACACTTCATAAGAAAATTTAAAATTATTTGATGTTAATAAGAAGTCATCATCATTTCCATCGATCAAATTAGCAACAGCTGCATCTTCCTCATTATTCTCTGAATATTTCTCGTAAATAATTTACCAATAACATGTATATAAATATCAATTTATTCTCTTAACTCAATGCTTTTCAAATTAATTTACGAATTAATTTTGAAAAGAAAGAATTAATTTCAAAGTCCTTTGAGACATTCATCTACATTATTCTAAATCTAATTACAATGAATGAAGTTCTAAAATTTAAATTTAAAAAGCTCTTGATTTTTTTCTTCTCTTATGAGTGTCTCGTATCTAGTAAAAAAAAGTCATGAATATTATCAAAATTTCCACACATATTTGTATGTCCAATCCCTCTCTACAAGTTATGAAAATTTCAATTATTTTTCCAATTTAATTGAGAAGCAGAAATTGTGTTGAATTGGTTATTGATATATAACCTTTAATTTAGAAGTATTGTTTGGGTTGAATTGATATTATTATTAATAACCACACAATAAAGTTAGTATAAACTCCACACTTCATTTTATGTGATTGAAGTTCCATTCTTAGTAATTTAGACACATATCAGTCCACCAGACTTTGCATGCCTCACACTTAGGCAGGTTGGCTTCACGTTAATTATCTATTTTCCTTCTTTTTTCATAGATAACTATTCTCTACTTAAGTTATATTGTCTAATTTTTAAAAATTAAAAAAAAACTCACAACATAATTATTTTTAATAATTATTTAAAAATACATCATAGATGAATCTAGAAAAATGATTGTACAGGTTCACCTTGGACATGATTTTTTAAATAAATATAAAAACATTGTAGAGATTTATTTAAAAATTATTAAAATCTATACAAAATTATATATTTTTTAAAATTATTAAAAACAATGTCTAGAATGAATTGAGATAAATTGTTGTCTAGGTCCAAATGAGCTAAAACAACCATTTGTCCAAGATCAAGCTAGATGTTGTTTTTAAAAATTTAAGATTTTTTTTTATATAATTCTTAATCATTTTAAAATATTTTTTTATGTTTTCATATTTTTATGAAAATTCATGTTTAGGATGAAATGAATCAGGACAACCATCTGTGTGACTTTTTAAAAATTATAAAAAAATATTTATTTTTAAAATTTATTTTCAAAAAAATTAAAAATATTACCACATCAACATGAGGTACGTGAACATTTTAAAGTATGATTTCTTTGTGAATCATGTCATCATTTAACATTAGAAAATTTTATTTTTGTGAAGTAAGAATGGGGCAAAAGGCTTGCAATTTGCAAAGAAAAGTAGGAAGCATAGACTAAGACTTAGAAAATACAATCACATCATAAATTTCCTTTCACATGTTAACTTAACCAATAAAAGAAAAGGGTATGCCGGTTTGTAGACTTTTATATGAAATTGGGATAACCGATAAAAGAAAAGTATGATTTCTTTGTGAATCATGTCATCATTTAACATTAGAAAATTTTATTTTTGTGAAGTAAGAATGGGGCAAAAGGCTTGCAATTTGCAAAGAAAAGTAGGAAGCATAGACTAAGACTTAGAAAATACAATCACATCATAAATTTCCTTTCACATGTTAACTTAACCAATAAAAGAAAAGGGTATGCCGGTTTGTAGACTTTTATATGAAATTGGGATAACCGATAAAAGAAAAGTATGATTTCTTTGTGAATCATGTCATCATTTAACATTAGAAAATTTTATTTTTGTGAAGTAAGAATGGGGCAAAAGGCTTGCAATTTGCAAAGAAAAGTAGGAAGCATAGACTAAGACTTAGAAAATACAATCACATCATAAATTTCCTTTCACATGTTAACTTAACCAATAAAAGAAAAGGGTATGCCGGTTTGTAGACTTTTATATGAAATTGGGATAACCGATAAAAGAAAAGTATGATTTCTTTGTGAATCATGTCATCATTTAACATTAGAAAATTTTATTTTTGTGAAGTAAGAATGGGGCAAAAGGCTTGCAATTTGCAAAGAAAAGTAGGAAGCATAGACTAAGACTTAGAAAATACAATCACATCATAAATTTCCTTTCACATGTTAACTTAACCAATAAAAGAAAAGGGTATGCCGGTTTGTAGACTTTTATATGAAATTGGGATAACCGATAAAAGAAAAGATTAATAAAGTTTGAAATTCAAACCGGATTCAATTCACATAATTCTAATTTTTTTATTTATTTTAGATTAAAATTTTTAAATAAAAATTACAAGAATTTAGTATTTCAAAATTAAAGTATAGAAATTAAATTTTAAAGTTTAAAGAGTTCAAAAACCTTTAACATATTTAAAACTAAATAAAATGAATATGATAGCAAAATTTATATTATAATTATTTTAACATATAGATATAATATTTATACTTGTATTATAAATAATTATTTACCCTGATCATTATTTTATAAATATTTTTAATAATATTTAACATACAAATTTGAAATAATGTTATTTACATGTTGATATAAATATTTTAACTAATTAATGTATTATTTGAAAAATATGTTAATTATTTAGTGATATCGTGGGGATAAATTTTAGATTTTATTTTTGTGAAGTAAGAATGGGGCAAAAGGTTTTCAATATGCAAAGAAAAGTATGAAGCATAGACTATGACTTAGAAATCCCAACATAAATTTCCACTCAGATGTTAACCTAAAATTTCCACACGGATATATATATACATCAATCCCTCTAAATAAGTTATATAATTTCCACTCAGATGTTAACCTAAAAATTTCCACACGGATACCTAAAATTCCCACACGGATATATATGTACATCAATCCCTCTAAATAAGTTATATAATTTCCACTCAGATGTTAACCTTATAATTAGTCACATATCAGTCCATGCTCCACTATGCACTACTGGTTCGGCTTCAAAAGTCTTTACCCAATTTATACATTCTAATTCTGATATCAACTTTAAAGAATCATATCTGACCTCAAATCTCAATCTGAAATCTATATTTTTCTGAGTGGGATATCTTACAATTAAGCATAACTATTATATAAGCAAATATGTATAAAACTCAAGTTTTAAATTAGAAAAACTTAGATATAAAATTAAACATTGAAATAAAACTCGATATCAAATAATATATTAACACTAAATCCAATTATGAGCAAACAACATAAAGGTGTGATTGTTAAACACCCCTTGTTACCATCTCAGTGACCAGAGTTTAAACTCTATTGATTAATCCCTCGAGCAATGGTCAAAAGCCACTAAATCCAAAATTTTTTTTATTAAAATATAAGAAACCAGGAAATGGTGGAGTACAGAGGAAATCGTATTGTAGCAGTGCTTTTGATTTTCGTGTATTATTAACTTTTTGGGTTTGCAATTAAAGATTTTGTTCATTCATTTCTCCGAAATAATCCATTGAAACAATTAATTTAGAATAATTTTTCATTAATTCTGGGGAAAGTGTCAACCAAATTTGTGGTAAAATGACTAGAGTGTGGAATCATTTGCCTTAGATGAATGCAACTTTAATGACTGAATTGTGTGTAATATGAAGTTGTCGTCTATAAATATGGTGCATCTCAAACTCGGAATCTCCACACAATCTTCCCCTTCATTTTTGTCTCAACACCAACATGGAAAATCTTGGTATCCTATTTGCACTGTTTTTCCTCTTCTCCTCCTCCACTTCCCTTCACCCATCTTCTCATACTAGTCTCCAAAACCATTGCCTCGATGACCAGAGGTCTGCTCTGCTACAATTGCAGCAGCATCTCTACTATGCCCCAAACTTCACTTTCTCTTCCAAACTTGACCTTTGGGATCCCAACACCCATTGCTGCTCTTGGAAAGGAGTTACATGTGATGCTCCTGGTCATGTCATTGGGGTTGATCTTAGTTACAAAAACCTTTCAGGCAGCTTTCACTCCATTTTCAATCTCCATCATCTCCAACGCCTTAATCTTGCTGGAAACAATTTTAATATCACTCTGTTTCAGTATGGGTTTGACAATCTCCCAAATTTGACTCATCTCGACCTCTCGGCCTCATGTTTCCATGGTCAAATTCCAGTGGGGATTTCATACCTAACAAGGTTAGTCTCTCTAAACCTATCTTATCAAGATGATTGCTATCGGAGAAATGATAAAGGTTATTATCCATATGATGACCCTACTTTGAAACTAGAGAAACCGAACTTCAAAACATTGATAAAGAAAATAAGGTCTCTTAGAGAGTTGTATTTGGATGGAGTGAATATTTCGAGTCAAAGTAGTGAATGGTGTGAAACCACATCGCTATCACTTCCCAAGCTGAGTGTGTTAAGCATGTCAAGCTGTGGTTTGACCGGTCCGCTTTGTTCATCGATCGCAAATCTCAGTAACCTCGTGAGATTGGGTTTAGGGTATAACAATTTCAATGGTTCAATCCCTCCATTTCATATATCCGGAGTTCCAAAACTTGCATATCTGGATTTGTCATGGAACCACCTTTCTGGATCCATTCCACCATCGATCGCAAATCTCAGTAACCTCGTGCGATTGGGTTTAATGGAAAACAATTTCAATGGTTCAATCCCTCCATTTCATATATCCGGAGTTCCAAAACTTGCATATCTGGATTTGTCAATGAACCACCTTTCTGGATCCATTCCACCATCGATCGCAAATCTCAGTAACCTCGTGCTATTGGATTTAGGGTATAACAATTTCAATGGTTCGATCCCTCCATTTCATAGATCTGGAGTTCCAAATCTTGCATATCTGGATTTGTCAGAGAACCACCTTTCTGGATCAACACCTTCTTCTTTATTTACTCTTTCAACATTGCAAACCCTCTCTCTTGGATACAACAGCTTTAGTGATCCCCAATTAAAGCTTGACATGTTTTTCCAACTCAGCAACTTGAGCTTTCTCGACCTATCCAACATGAGCTTGTTAATTGGAAGCCACAACAAAAGTCATACTTTTCCCCAATTAGAGACTCTACAACTAAGCTCATGCAACCTTACTGAATTTCCAGAATTCATCAAAAGCCAAAACAAGTTGACTTCCTTAAGTCTTTCTAACAATCGAATCCACGGTTTTGTTCCAAATTGGTTGTGGAAGAGCACACTTGGAGTGTTAGACCTTTCTTTCAATGCAATTGATATTCCAAATCAGTTTCCTTTTGATGATGTGAATTCCTTATTTCCAATGTTCAGCTCGTTGTGGTTGCATTATTGTAATATAAGTACGTTTCCAGCATTTTTAAAGGGTCAAGAGAGCTTAGAATATCTTACCCTTTCAAATAACAAAATAAGTGGGGCAGTACCAAATTGGGTGTGGAAGAAAAGTTTGGTCCTTTTGGATATTTCCAACAATTATTTAACATCTTTGCACCAATTTTCATCTATTTGTAATTTGAGTCAACTTTGGGGGTTCAATGCATCCTTCAACAAATTGAGTGGCTCAATCCCAAGCTGCTTAGGCAATATCAGTACTCTCAACTATTTAGATCTACAGCAAAATAATTTCAGTGGCAGCATACCAGATTTTGGAGGAGCAACCCAACTGAACACTCTTCAACTCAATGACAATAATTTGGAAGGGAAGTTGTCGAGGTCATTAGCCAATTGCACACGGCTTTATGTTTTAAACCTTGGAAACAATACTCTGCACGACACCTTCCCTTTGTGGTTGGGAAAGTTGCCTGGCTTGAAGGCTGTTATACTGCGAGCAAATAGGTTTTATGGTCCAATTAAACATTTGGAAAATAATTTTCCAACATTGGATGTACTAGACATTGCTTTCAATTATTTTTCTGGTAAATTATCAGTTAAATTCTTTCATGCTACTCATCAGCTAAGGTCACTCAAAATCAGTGGGAACAAATTGGAAGGGAAGTTGCCTAGGTCATTAGCCAATTGCAAAAAGCTTGAAGTTTTGGATCTTGGGAAAAATATGTTACATGACACATTTCCTTATTGGTTAGTGAATTTGCCTTCTTTGAAGGTTCTTATACTAAGATCCAACAGATTTTATGGTTTGATTAAGTTTTTTGGAGATGAAAATGCCTTCCCAATGTTACATATATTGGATCTTGCTTCAAATAACTTTTCAGGTGAGGTGTCTATTGAATTTTTCCAATCATTGAGAGCAATGATGGTGATCGATGGCAACCTATCTAAGCCAAGTTATGTTGGAGATAATTATTATTATCAAGATTCAGTGACAATTGTGAATAAAGGGCTTGAAATTTTTTACCAGAAAATCTTAGCGCTGCTTACTTGTCTTGACCTCTCCAATAATAACTTCCATGGGAGAATATTCGAAGAAATACAAGACCTCAAGTCACTCCATGTGCTAAACTTGTCCTACAACAACTTCTTTGACTCCATTCCTTCAGCATTAGGAAGCTTGACAGAGCTTGAGTCCTTGGATCTCTCCTGCAACAAACTCTTCGGGAAGATTCCTCCACAGCTTACAAGCCTTACTTTTCTTGCAGTGCTGAATCTCTCTTACAACCAACTTGATGGAAGCATACCACAAAGCAACCAGTTTGGTACATTTTCAAATGATTCCTACATAGGAAACCCAAGATTGTGTGGGGTTCCTTTGACGAAGAAATGCAATGAAGTTGGTTCGCAAATGCTGCCGCCAAAGGAGGATGAAGATTCGTTGATAGATGGTTTATCTGTTTGGAAGGTCGTGTTGATTGGGTACGGAAGTGGATTGGTGATTGGATTTTCTATTGGATATATAGTTCTGAATGAGTATGGAAACAAATGGATGTCTAGTTTTATTCGGAACTGGAATCAGAAATGGAGAAGATCTAGGTGACTCAATCAAAACTGAAGTTCCAATGTCCTTTGGTAAGCATTTTAGAGTACTTAATAATTAAAAACTTTTAGGCCTCATTTTACAAGTTGCTTATATTTGTTATTGTAGCAATCATATTCTTTATATACTGACAACCTTTACTTCTTTCATTATCAATGATTTTGCAACTATTTGTGGTGCAGGAAACTAATACAAATCGTTGTATGTTAGCACAATCAGTAGACGTGTGGAGAACTGTGAACAGAGGAGTAAGTAACATAAGAGTTGCTGGAAGTACCGTAGGATTTTTATAGCGATTGGCAAAGGGGACAGGTGAAAGGGAGAGTAATGCAATGATGAGTCCAAGATAAGAATGAGGTACTGATTCCATCATCTTGGTGGAGATGAAGAGAGACATAGCGGTGAATTATTGTGGATCGAGGTTTCTGATCCATGAGACCTTTGGTTGAAGGAAACCCATTGTTTGTTACATTTATGGTTTTCTAATGGTTAATTTCAAATCCAAGTGCGTATGCTTCTCTGCAGTTGACAGGTTTTCCTCAAACACAATATCATATTTTGATTCTAAACTTCTGCACTCACACATGCATAAACAACATATAGGGTGTGAATGAAACAAATATTTTTAAAAGGGTCTAAAATTAAAAGAACCACATTATTAAAATATTGTCTACTCGATTAATTGATTTAATTTTAGCATTAAAATGAAATGGTAAAAGCTGCTTATTAGATGAGAAACCTTAATTTTCATTTGCTTAACTTCATCGGTTGTTCTTACTACATTGAGCTTATGTGTATAAAAGACTTGGTTGTATTTAGTATAAAAAAGTAACTTCATCCTTGCAATTTGTCACAAGCTTATGATCTCTGACTAACTAATCCATAATGAACAAATGAATTGTAGAATCCATATAACACAACCTTTTTGTTCAACCAAACTAGATGGCATCTCGGTGATCAATCCTCTTCGATGAATGAGTTCTATTTGAGGTAAACATCAGTCATGAGTTTGAATGTTTTAAATGAGTATCCCATTAAACGAAGTTATTTACATACTTTTTAGAGAAAAGAAATCTAATTTCGTCAGGACAGTATGGTGTAGTTGAAGACAATGGAAGTACTTGTTCATAACGGAAGCGATAGTTTATGACTCTGCCACCAAGAGGTAGGTACATTTTTTCCCAATTTCATTACTGCGTTACTTTTCAACTTTTTACTTGATGGATCTGGTGTATTTTTTTTATAGACCTGATGAAACTGATTTAGAAATGACAATTTTTTTGGGTATACTACTGTAGATTTGGTGTTTGCTTACTCTGTTTCACTATCATTATGTTGCAACTTTGGTTATGAACACTGAATTATGAACTGATGTTTTATCAAAAACTTCCATTAGTATTCACTTATCATAGATGTGTATGTGTGCAATTGTCACCTTCAATATTTTGATAAGTTTTTTCGTGCATTTGAAGGTCTTTATTGTAAATTATGTTGTCTGATCTAATTGCCGCAATGATTTGATCTTTTCGAGCAGTTTAGTAACTTGTATGTGTCCCTTAGTATGTTCTTATGTGGTTACGGTGATGTTGGCAAGGGCTGCGCTGATGCATTGAAGCAAGCCAGTGCATTATCGTCAATGAGATTAGTTCTGTCTGTGCCCTTCATGCTCTAATGGAAGGACTCTTGAAGATGTTGTCTTGGGGCTGATATATTTGTCACAACAGGAGTTAACAAGGACACCATCACGTTTAATTACATAGGGAAGATGAAGGACAATGCCATTGTTTGCAACATCAATCACTTTGATAAGGAAATCGCTATGCACGGTCTCGAGAAGTATCCTGGTGTCAAGTGTATTATCATCAAGTCTGAAACCGATAGGTTGATCTTCCTTGAAACAAATACCGACATCACTGTGTTGGTAGAGGGACATCTGATGAAGTTCTTGGCTTTGTTATGTCATGGTGGTTTAGGAACCAGGTGATGGCCCAACTCAAGCTGTGGAAGGAGTGAGTAGCATAAGAAGAGAATGATGAAGATACGAGTCCAAACATAAGAATGATATTGTTTGTATGTTCAGATTCTTTTCCAGTAAACTTCCTCAAGTCTTAATAGATTAAAAGGCTGCAATTGTGGATAAAATCTTGTTTTTAAATGAGCATCCTTACTTTTCATTCCTCCTCCGTTCTTTTGCTCGGTTTAATCTTTTGTTCTTTCTAGAAAGACTTGATGAAATGAATCCATTTTTCGAGTTCAAGTAGCTGATTATTCACTTAAAGATTGTATCCTTTCAGGAAATCTTAAAATTGAAAACAACCAAGTAGAATGGTTAATCCTAATATTTTTAATTACAATCCTTTTATTTATTATATTAAAACTAATGGATCAGAAAAGGCTTTTTAATAAAAAAATGAAATATCAATCAATGATAAAAGAAAATATCATTTAGGTCTTTATATTAACATAAACAGTCAATAATTAATTTGATCATTAACATACGCTAATGTGACTGACAAAGGCAACGAGAAACTAACACATGACCTTGGAAGTATGCTGACATGATATGCCATATCATCATTCATTTAAAAAGTAAAAATCATAAAATAATAATTTAAAAATGCACATAAATAATTAATTTGGACAACAAGACATCCAAGTTCATCTATATTTGAACTTTCATTTGTCTAAATTCATTCTAATTTTGGTTAATAAAAAATATTTTATTTAAATAATTTTTAAAAACTTTTTTACACTTTTGGAAATAATTTGTGATTTTATTAAAAAAACAAGAAATAAAATTCAAAGAGATGAATAAATTCGAAGTGAAAACCTAAAAATAAAAATAAAAAAGAGAATTCAAAGTTCCAGGTTTTGAAGTTTACCCAATTGAAATCTTTGACTCTTCCGAACAAAAGATTATCACAAGTTTCTTTTGTTTTTCAAGATTTACTTTGTTGAAGAACTTTTTGTTACGAAAGTTTTCTTTTTTTTATTTTTTTTCTTGTTGGGCTTTGGGAATATATGGCATAAAAATTTGGTTCAGTACTAAATAAAGAAAAATGTGATGTTTGGGAGAGAAACATTGTTAAAGTCAAATTTTATCCGAGTCCGAAAAATAAAACTTAAAATATAAAATTTTTTCTAAATTAAAATTTAATTTAATTCAAATGTCCAAATTACATTAAGAGGGCCCAAATTACAAAAGATCCAATCCAGACCTAAACCTAAACATACAAGCTCAAAAGATTAGCAAAGCAAAATGGAAACCCCAATTTGATTAGGGATTTATCGCCGTTGACCCATGCCATGACACATCAGACCTGTACACCAGACACGAGACCACCACGCTTCTGCCATCGTCAAATACCTGCAAAAGAGAGAAAAATGCAAAGACAAACAGCAAGAGAACAAAAACAAGAAGACAAACATAAAAAAGGTAAATGACTGTATTTCGACTATAAAACCATGAAAAATCCATTGTTGTGGGGGGTCTTCTTCCTGTTTCGATTTTTCAAGGAAGAATAAATACTGAGTAATAATAAAAATAGCAAAAAAAAGGTCAAGAAGAATATGTTGTTTATGTGTTATATATATATATTTATTATTTTTATATATGTAAAAACAAAAAAAATAAAAAAGGAAAAAGAAAGAAAAACGAAACAGATCTAAAAATAAAAGGGAATTTTAAGCTTTTTTTTTTTTTTTAAGAAGATCTGGACTCGATCTAGTTAGATGGAGCCTGAATCTACGTTCTTCAAAAGAAAAAAAAAGGAGATATTTTTTCTTACTTGACCACCGCGTATGGTGGTTCACGACGTCGGAAGTCGATGGTGACAACGGAGCGACGATGGATTGGAGGATGGCTTTATGGCGGACTGATGACTGGTGCAAGGACGCCTTTTGAGAGAAAAAAGAGAGAGCACAAGTTTTTTTTTTTTTTTTTAAAAGGGCAAATCAAAATGAATTTTTTTGTGAAAAAATCGGCTTTTATAAATAATGAAAACGATGCTGTTTTAGCATCTAGACTTAATGGCCAAAACAACGCAGTTCTACCTGACCTGATCGACCTGGATCCGCCCCGATTTAGATTCGCATGTTTCCAGAAAAATTGAAAATTGCGCTCTGCGATCCTCCTTCTTCTACAGTGTTTTGAATTTAGTCCTTTTGAACATAATTTAGACCTATACGACGGCGTTTTCAAGCTTAATATTGTAGCTTTGAAACGCTGCCGTTTGATAGCAGATCTTTGAAAAATAAAAAAGGGAAATTTCCTTTTAAATCCCTCTGAATTTTTGCTCATTCTAAATTAATCCATTTTCATCCTTAAATTTTTTTCAATTTAAACCACTTATTTTTATATTTCTTTAAAATCGGTCCATTTTGCTCTCACATTTCTTTTTTCTTTTTTTTTTTAAAAAAAATTAATAAACTAATTTTTCTTTCTTTTAAAATTTGGTCCTTGAACCGTTTTTTTTTTCTAATTTCCCTATTAAAATAGGATTGTTTTAATTTGTTTTTTTAAAAACTTGTTATTTTAAATCTTTAAATCTTTTTTGAACTTTCGCCTTTAGTTTTATTCTTCATTAGTTCACTATTATATGTATTTATTAAATATTATTTTATCGATTCCATGTATTATTCTTGCAATTATAAGTGTGTTATGCCATTAGTCTATTATTTTATGTATTGTCGTTATCATTGAATCGCGAATCATGCCCATGCAACTCTTGTAAGAAATTATCCTCATGCTTTGATACAACAATTTTCAAAATTAAGGTGATGTTCTTTGTTTCGTGACTTGAAAGATCGTATCTTAACTTACTAGGTACGGTTTCTCTTTGAATTGAAATAACCGAATAATCTCCTCTTTGTTTTAAAAATAATAAAATGCAAGATAAAAAATGGGAATGCTCGTGATTTTTTTAAAACATGAGGTATTGTGCCCTAACTTACTAGACATGATTTCTTTTCTCGGTTTTCAAGATGACAAGTGTTCCTTGAGAAATTTGATTTTGAAAAAAAAAAATTTAAATCTGTCATTCACGCACTTAACGATCATATTTCTAATTCATTCTTGAGTTTTCAAATTTTTAACAATTACGACCCTAAAAAGAATCGATTTGGTACCAAATTTTGGGCGTGGGAGGGTGCTAATCCTTTCACTCACGTAACCGACTCCCGAACTCGATCTTTTTGGATTTCAAAGACCAAAGCCATTCTTGAAAATTTTAAATGTTTTAAAGGTGCTCCAATCACACCATAAAAAAGGTTGGTGGCGACTCTATTTTCGACAAAAAAATTAAAAGTCAAGACGCTTATCAAAAACGTTTTGACATCTTGGCGACTCCACTCGGGACTTAAAAAATAAAAAGAGAGTCGAGCCAAAAGTCAATTATTTCAGGTCTTTTTGTTAAAATTTTTAAAATACTCGGTTTAATTTAATATGCGATCCTTTGCATTGTTTTTGTATGATGTCATGATAATATTGTGTTGATATTGCTAGTATAGACTTGTATTCATGTGCATTCTTCGTGAGGGTTTCACCTCAGTGTAGGATAATGAATCGCTTTCAGGATTCCGTCCGTACCTATGTTTTCATGAAGTTTTCACTTCCGTGAAAACATATGGGAAATGTGTCCCCCTAAACCGAACTCGTCCGTATGAGCTTGTAATGGGTGAGTATCGAGGAATTTGTTGGTTGAGGTATCTTTACTCTGGAACTTAAACCACATATAATGAGCCCTAAGTGCTTGCCTTAAAATAGAAATACATCGAACTATTAGCAGCTTCCCGAATGCATAGGTTCCTTGTTTTATATCTGTATTTTGTTATCATACTAACTTGTTTCCTTTGCTTTTGCTTTTTGCTTTTTTTTTTGTTTGCATTACATCTTCATATAAGGAAAGATATTGATTTAAGCTCGATTACTAAATAGAAAACTTGTCATAAGAAAGCGGGTTTCTTGATAAAGTAGAAGACAATATGGTCGTGCATATAAGGTCAAAAGAAGGACGAAAAAGAGAAATTGATGGTTTGCCAAACAAGTAAGACAGAGACAAATATCACACAACGAACCAAACTCTGATCCAAGTATAAGAAGTAACTAATCACTTGCAGGTTTTTTAACCACTTAAGTTGACATTTCAGAGTTAAAATCGGAGTCGAACCAGAGCAAAATTAGATGATTAAGGCTTTTAAACACTAAGGCACAACCATATATGTATCTGCCTTATGTAAAGTAATTTGTTTTCTAGTAAAGTTGTTCTAATAGAATTGAACTATGAGTCAATACCTTTCTTATGCATACATGCATTCATAAGCATTACATTTTATTTACTTGCATTTAATTCTATGAAATGAGCCCTAATAGCCTACCTTAAGTAGAACTGTGCCAAACCTTTAGTGGTTACCCGAATAAGGTAAGAGATACGACTATATTCTTGTTTTTTTGCTTTTAATTGCAATTTATTTTCATACTAACTTATTTATTTTGAATCTCTTTTGCATTGCATTTTCATCTAAAAAAGGGTGTTGATTCATGTTCTGTTGCTAAATAGAGAACTGGACATAAGAAAACGGGTTCCTTAATAAGGTAAAAGTCAACGTGGTCGTGTGTGTGTGGTCAAAGGAAAACAACGCGAGAAAGGTGATAGGCTGTCAAAGGGGCACATGTCAGAGTTTTGAGTTTACACTCAAATAAAACTAACCCACAACAAGTTTACAAGAGCTGAAAGAAGTATATACGATGAAACGAGACAGATGTTCAATCGCGAGTATGGTGACTTACTCAATGTTAAGGGGAATAAGCATTGATTCCAAGCTCTCACGTAGTATTGGAATCCAACTTCTATGTTTCAACTTTGAAAATGGTACTTACAATAGAAGGGTACATCACTTTGCCTTGTGGCTCGAGGACTCAAGTCGATAAAGCCTATTTTAGAGCCACTATTGTTTC
This sequence comes from Kokia cookei, assembly GCA_039519145.1. Classification (NCBI taxonomy): domain Eukaryota; kingdom Viridiplantae; phylum Streptophyta; class Magnoliopsida; order Malvales; family Malvaceae; genus Kokia; species Kokia cookei. The sequence goes on along the minus strand of CM076907.1, from coordinate 30,657,562 downwards.
GACTCTTTTTAAAGAGGTTGATGAACATAATCAAGATAAGCGAAAAATGAATCGTGGCTCGAATTAGAGGAAAAGAGATAATAAATGTACCACTTTGAAGAACTTGCATGACTCAATCTTGACACATCCTGACGTAAGGAAAAAGGACGTCTTTACCTTAAGCTTTTCTGGGTAAATCATTTCCCCTAAGGCATTTGGGCATTTATATGATGCGATTTCATATTTGCGATTAAGTTGAAAGATAAGTCAAACCAAGAATGAGAAATTAAAAGGTAAAAGAGCTTGAGGCCTCACTACAAAATTGTAAACTACGAGGTCAGAGATAAGGGCCATGTCACGAGCGAGGCTTTGGCCCAAGTACGAAAAGCGACTAATCACTTGCGGGCCCTAACCATCCAAGCAGACATGTTGAGCCTGAAATAAGAGTTGAATCGAGACAAAAGCTTAGCTTGGCTTCTTAAGAAAGATTAAGGCTTTAAGCATTAAGGCACAACCATATATGTATCTGCCTTATGTAAAGAAATTCGACTTCTAGTAAAGTAATTCTAATAGAATCGAACTAAGAATCAACGTCTTTATTGCATATGCATACATGCATTCATTAGCATTGCATTTCATTACATAGAAATAAAAAAAAACCTCTATACATCTAAAACAATCGTGTCAAGGGAGTGTTAGCAACTCTAAATAAAAACTGAGAGAAAACATGATAAATCAAGATAATATGAGAATGCTGAAAATTTGAGCAAAAGTCATATGAAGAGTGAAACCTATTGAGAGTTCATACTTACGCCCTTGGAAGTGTTTTGAACAACTAGATTTTGGAGGAGCTTCATGTAGTTTTTAGGACTTTTCTAGAGTAATATTCAGAATACACTTATTGCTTTAAGTTCGAGAGTGATAGGGATCTTTTTGTAAAGGGCACATGGTCACTATTTATTACTTCAATAAAAATAATGCATTGTTTTTGTCCCATTTGGCAAACATCGTACCATTCTTCTTGTTCATTCACACCACAATTAATCATTCTTTAATTTAGTTATTATTTGATCTGCTTTTGTCTTTATGTTGGGTCCCTTGGTCTCAAGGACACGAGCGACATTGCTGTTGACTTAGAGCCCTTTTGAGAATGACATGTGTCTAGAAAAACCTCAAGACTTCGAAGATGATCAAGAATGTAAATTGTCTCCTGATTTGCAATGAATGTTGAAGCAAAACAATAATCAAATATTACCTCACAAATAATCAACAGAAATCGGGAGTTTGGGGAATGAAAGTGAATAAGAGATAAAAAGGGTGAAAATTGGGAATGTATCATTGGAAAAATAAAGCGAGATCCCGTAGAGCTATTTTGAGAATTTGAAAAGGTCTTCACATGGTTCTATCAAAGAATGTCGGGTTAAGTACTGATGTCATGACACACAGATTCCCAATAAAGGAAGAATGTAATCCAAGTTCAACAGAGACTTCGAAGAATGAGGCTTGATGTGCTATGTTTTTAAAAAAAAGGGTGAAGATAAAAAACTTGCAAAGGGCATCTTGAAACCCAAGAAAAGAAAGAAAGAAAAAAAGAAAAAGTCAAGATAAAAACTCATAAAGGGCATCTTGAAAATTTATTATTCTCCTTCATCTTTTCACGTCGTGACCTTTTTCTATTTGATTCATGGACATAATCTAGCCAACTTTACAAAAGAGTTTCTAATGAGCATCAATTCGTCCTCATGATCATTAATTACTACTTCCTATACCAATCGACATTCAAGCAGATTCTTGAAAAAGAGAGATTATATGTCGATATAGAATGCCCAAAAAGATCATATCCAATGATGATTTGAATTGAGTAGCAGCACGATAGTAAAAGTTTATAGCTAATTTAAGAACAAGTATTAGAACTCAGCACCACATCGCCAAAAAGTGAATGGGGCATTGGAGGTGACCAATAAGAACATCAAAAGGATTCATAGCAGAGACCTATAAGGATTGGCATGAGAAATTATCATTTTCTCTCTACGCTTATTGAACATCAATCAAGACTTTACTAGGGCAACACCTTTCCTATTGACTTACAGAGTGGAATCAATCCTACATATTGGAGCCAAGTTTCCTTCCCTCTAGATTTTGTTAGATTTTATAACGTAGAATGGATCCAATCCAAATGCGGTCAGCTAAACTTGATCAAAGAAAAGATGCTAAAAGTCATCAGTCATGACCAGATGTACCAATGACAAGGGCTTATGACAAAGAAAGGTCAACTCTAGAGAATTCCACAAGGAAACCTTGGTTTTGAAAATGATCTTGCTTACAAAAGACTTCCAAGGAAAATGGATGTCGAATTTGGAAAGGCCTTATGAGATGAAGAAAACCTTTTTAGGAGAAGCTTCGATTTTGACCGAGATAGACGACAAAGATTTGCCCAACCTCATGAACTCAGACTTAGTGAGTAAAGATTTCACCAAAAAAAAGAGAGGTCGAGGTGAAAACCCGTAAAAGGCATCTTGGAACCTAAGGAGACTTGAGTTGAAAACCTAAAAAGGCGACTCAATTAAAAAAAAAAGAAGAGACATGAAGTGGTCTTCTCTTTCAAAAGTAACAAGGTGGAGAAACTTTACACCTTGAAGCATCTACAAAGTACTCCAAGTTTCATGGACACATGTCAAGTTCAGAATTGTCCTCACCAAGTTTGCTCAGTGAAGCTCATACTTTGATATCTGAGGCACCTAACTCCATTCTTTACTCATATTATATTTGACAACTTTTGACCAATATGGGTCATTTTTAATCTTTTCATTCATGCAAGCTCTGCCTTCAATCAAATTCAATTTCATCCACCTTACAACCTTGATTCAAGCATTCTTTGCATTTGAAATAACGGTTAGTGATTTAACGATATAGGGAATAAAAGGATTTCTGCATATCGTTCTAGAAAATTTATAAATAGTACAGGGACTTGAAACAAGACCACTAGTTGGAAATAACCAAACCCGAGGGTTAGAAGGGTCTTAAAACAAATAGTTCAAACTATGACTACCTCTTTAGCTTTCATGTCAAATGTACCATACCAAAAGAACATAATAGCACATCAGTGATAAGACTTAGACAAACGACGAAGGATGTCGACTAAGGACTAAAAATAAAATCATTCTAAAAGATGACATTTTTTCATTCTTCATTCATACCCATCTATTTAGGAGTATTTGACTCATCCTGATCATGGCATCCTAAATAATCTGGCCTACATAGAGGTCCATTAAAGCATATTCTATAGGTTTGATTGGGAACATTGAGGTAGCAAAGGCAAATTTGATACCCTAAAAATACGAAAGGAAAGGTTAAAGCCACAACGACAAGCCTTGTACCTTAGAAGAAGGATGGGAAAGATTGATGCCACAACGGTGAATCTAGTATCATGGAAATAAAGGGAAATGTTGAGCTGCAACGGCGAACCCTATACTTAAGAAGATGTGATGGGAAGGATTGAGGCCGCAACAACGAATCTAGTACCATGGAAATAAAGGGAAAGGTTGAGGCCATAATGGTGAACCTTGTACCTTAGAAGAGATGATGGGAAGGATTGAGGTCGTATTGACGAATCTAGTACCGTGAAGATATGAAGGGAAAGATTGAGACCGCAATGGCGAACCCTGTACCTTAGAAGATGTGATAGGAAGGATTGAGGCCGTAATAGCGAATTCGGTACCATGAAGATATGAAGGGAAAGGTTGAGGCCATAATGGTGAACCTGGTACCTAAGAGACGTTATGGGAATGATTGAAGTCGTAAGGCGGATCTGGTACCATGAAAATATAAAGGGGAAAGTTGAGGCTGCAACGACAAACCTTGTACCCTAAAAACATGATGGGAAGGATTGAGGCCGCAACGATAAATCTAGAACCATGAAGATTTACGGAGAAAAATTGAGGTCTCAACGGTGAATTTGGAACCACAAAAGTCTGAAAGGAAGGTTGAGGTCACAAAAGCGAGCCTTGTATCTTGAAAATATGGAAAGGATTGAGGCCGTAATGACAAATCTTATACTATGAAGATATGGAGGGAAAGAGGTTGAAACTGTAATGACAAACCTTGTACCCTAGAAATGAGGCGGGAAAGATTGAGGCTGCAACGACGAATCTTATACACTAAAGTTAAAGAGCTACAAATTGAAGCCACAATGGCGAATCCAATACCCCTGAGTTGCAGTGAGCCGGATTAAAACAACGAAGTAGATCTCAACGTCTCAGAGGATACAGTGGAGTGGAGTGAAACTTCAAATTCTATCTTCCTGGTGAGATACAGAGAAGTGGGTGCAAATAGTGAGTTGAATCAAAATAACAAAGCCAAGCTTAATTTCCTTGAGGATACAATGGAGTGGAGTGAAATTTCAAATCCCATCTTCCTGGTGAGGTATGGAGAAGTAGGTCAAAACGAAGTAGATTTAAACGTCTCCGAGGATATAGTAGAGTGAAGTACCAAATCCTATACCCTTGAGTTGTAGTAGGTCAGATTAAAACAACGAAGTGGATCTTAACGTCCTTGAGGATACAGTGGAGTAAAGTGAAACTTCAAATGTCATATTCCTGGTGAGGTATAGAGAAGTGGGTCAAACAACAAAGCATTCATCTTCCTGATGAGATATAGAGAAGTGGACCAAAATAATGAGGTAAAGCTCAAACATGAGTAAAACTTCAAAACCCTATCTTCTTGATGAGATACAGAGAAGTGGGTCAAACAACAAAGCGATCATCTTCTTGATGAGATATAGAGAAGTATACCAAATCAATGAAGTAGAGCTCATGTGAGTAAAACTTCGAAACCCCATCCTCTTGATAAAATACAGAGAAGTGGGTTAGACAACGAAGCGGTCATCTTCTTGATGAGATACAAAGAAGCAGACCAAAACAATGAGATGAAGCTCAATGCAAGTGAAACTTCAGACCCTATCTTCCTAATGAGATACAGAGAAGTGGGTCAAATAATGACACATTCATCTTCTTGATGAGATATAGAGAAATGGACCAAAATAATGAAGTGAAACTCAATATATAGAAAATTGGACCAAGATATAAAGCTATAATACCAAATCCTTGAAGTAACAGTGGACTGAATCCAAGACTACAACAGCGAATCTCAATCTCCCTGAAGTTGCAAGGGAATGGAGTGAAGCTACAGTAGTAAATATTGTCATCTTGAAATTTCCTTTGGGTAGGATGAAATCACGACACTAACTCACATCTTTCCAAAATTGTAGAGAAGCGGATGTAGTTAAATTAAACGACCAGTGAAGCCAAGAGTGATTTACTTGAAGAAAAGGTGCTAAATAAGCCAAATCCAGTGAGACCAGAAAAAATTGGTCCTCCTTTTAGTCTTTGCTTTGTTCTTATTACACAGCAACGAGAAAAGAGGGGCAGCTATTAGAGCCCAATTTTGTCTGAGCCCGAAAAATAAAACCCAAAATACAGAAAATTTTCCAAATTAAAATTAAATTTAATTTGAATGTCCAAATTACATTAAGAGGGCCCAAATTGCAAAAGATCCAATCCAGACCTAAACCAAGACATACAAGCCCAAAAGGTTTGCAAAGCAAAATGTAAACCTTAATTTGATTAGGGATCTACCGCTACTGACCCAAGCCCTGCCACGTCAGATTCGCACCCCGAGGTCGACGCACGCCCTTGCCATCGTACCAGACATGAGACCACCATGCCTCTACCATCGTCAGATACCTGTAAAAGGGAGAAAAACACAGAGACAAAGAGCAAGGCAACAAAAACAAGAAGACAAGCAAAAAAAAGTAAATGACTGTATTTCGACAATAGAGCCATGAAAAATCCATTGTTGTGGGGGGTCTTCTTCCTGCTTTGATTTTTCAAGGAAGAATGAATACCGAGTAATAATAAAAATAGCAGAAAAAAAAGGTCAAGAAGAATATGTTGTTTATGCGTTTTTTTATTTCAAATATATATGTACATGTATATATATATATAAATAGATATATATCTTGATTCATTTTATTATTTTTATATATGTAAAAACAAAAAAAATAAAAAGGGAAAAAGAAAGAAAAACAAAACAAATCTAAAAATCAAAGGGAACTTTAAGCTTTTTTTTTTTTTTAAGAAGATCCGGATTCAATCTAGTTAGATCGGAGCCTAGATCTACGTTCTTCAAAAGAAATAAAAAAGGAGATATTTTTCCTTACCTGACAGTCACGTGCGACGATTCACGGCACTGAAAGCCGATGGTGACGGTGGAGCGACGACGGATCGAAGGATGGCTCTACGACGAACTGATGACTGGTGCAAGGACCCCTTTTGATAGAAAAAAGAGAGAACACAAGGTTTTTTTTTTTTTTTAAAAAGAGCAAATCAAAATGAAATTTTTGTGAAAAATCGACTTTTATAAACAATGAAAACGACATCGTTTTAGCAACTAGGCTTAATGGCCAAAATGATGCAATTTTGCCCTAACCTAATCGACCCGAATCCACCTCGATTTAGATCTACGTGTTTCAAAAAAATAGAAAACTGCGCTCTACGATCCTCCTGCTTCTCCAGTGTTTTGATTTTAGTCCTTTTGAACATAATTTAGACCTATACAATGACGTTTTCAAGCTTAATATTGTAGATTTGAAACGCTCCCGTTTGGTAGCATATCTTTGAAAAATAAAAAAGGGAAATTTCCTTTTAAATCACTCTGAATTTTCACTCATTCTAAATTAATCCATTTTTATCCTTAAAGTTTTTTCAATTTAAACCACTTATTTTTATATTTCTTTAAAATGGCTCCATTTTGCTCTCAATTTTCTTTCTTTTTTTTTAAAAAAAATTAATAAACTAATTCTTCTTTCTTTTAAAATTTGGTCCTCGGACCGTTTTTTTTTTTTTTTTTTAAATTTCCCTATTAAAATAGGATTGTTTCAATTTATTTTTTTAAAACTTGTTATTTTAAATATTTAAATCTTTTTTAAACTTTCGCCTCTGTTTTAATTCTTTTTATTTCAATCCTACTTTAAGTATATATTTTCATTAACATATTAGTTTAGTTATCTCGAGTATTAAATGTGTACATTATTGTTTTATTCTTCGTTGAATCATTGTTATATGTATTTATTAAATTTTATTTTATTGGTTCCATGTATTATTCTTGCAATTATAAGTGTGTTATGCCATTAGTCTATTATTTTATGTCTTGTCGTTATCATTGAATCACGAATCACGCCCATGCAACTCTTGTAAGAAATTACCCTCGTGCTTTGATACAACAATTTTCAAAATTAAGGTGATGTTTTTTGTTTCGTGACTTGAAAGATCGTACTTTAACTTATTAGGTACGGTTTCTCTTTGAATCAAAATGACAAGTGTTCCTTGAGAAATTTTATTTTGAAAAGAAACATAATTTTAAATCCGTCATTCATGCACTTAAGGATCATATTTCTAATTCATCATCGAGTTTTCAAATTTTTAACAATTACGACCCTAAAAAGAATCGATTTGGTACCAAATTTTGGGCGTGGGAAGATGATAATCCTTCCTCTCACGTAACTGACTTCCAAATTCGATCTTTCTGGATTTCAAAGACCAAAGTCATTCTTAAAAATTTTAAATGTTTTAAAGGTGCTCCAATCACACCGTAAAAAAGGTTGGTGTTGACTCCATTTTTGATAAAAAAATTAAAAGTCGAAACACTTATCAAAAACTTTTCGATAAACATTATTAATAATTTAACAAATGAAAATGTTCAAAACTTAAAAGATTTACAAAAAAGAATTTAATAATTGAATTTTTTCTAAGCATAATCTCAAATCTAATTACTTTTGGGATGACGGCATATGCAATTTATTTACATTTGATTTTTTATATTTTGAAAGTAGACATTTGAGATTTTTTAGATTTAGATTTTTAAATTTTTTTATAATTTTTTTATTGAAAATACGGAAAACCAAAACAAATAATTTTGTTTATTTAGTTATAATCAAGTTGACAAAATTATTAACATTAGGATTAAAAAATATATATTTTACCTTTCTCATAATTTTTACACAGTAATTTTAATGGCAAAATAGGATGGAAGGACTAAGATTTTTAAATAAAAAGTATAGGATTTCAATATCTTAAAATTAAAGTATATAAATAAACAATTTAATATATGTTTAATGGAAGGATTTTTAAATAAGTTATATTGTAAAAAATTGTTAATGAATATTGTTTAACATAAAAGCTTCAAGGAAGTTTGAAAATTCAAATTCAATTTTTTTTTTGTGAAATTAAAAAAAAAATTATGTTGGAATTGTGGATCAAGTTTAAATTTTAAAATAGATATTAGAGGACTTTATTTGAATATCATCTTACCTAAACAAAATTATCTTTAAACTATCAAACGATAAAAATATTTATGATTATACCAAAATAAAAACCTCATGAGTTTGATAAAAAATTCTACTTCTTTAATTAATAAAATTATTATTTACTACATATTCCTCTAAAAAAACCTTTGGATTGGAAGTCATTCTCCAAAGAAATAAAAATTCCCTAAGACGTTCATCAACATGATTCCTATTACTTTGAAGAAAGTTTGAATTTTCACATTTAGATATTTTTATTTTTATGACTGCTAAAAGTAGCATTTTTTTAATATCAAATTTGCGTTTTTGGGAGATAGTTTGATGTTAATTATGAATTTTATGCTCTCAATACTTTAAATTCATGTTTTTATGTTTAATAGAGCACTTGGGAGCAAAATGAACAAAAAAGGTAAATCGGAGTAAGCTACAAGAGCCAAACGGCTAGACCACATAGGTGTGTGGTAAGTCATGTCGATTTCACGGAATTACGCACTAAATAGCGAAAATTCACAATTTTTAAGAATTTTGGGCATTATAAAACATATACATGACAAAAATAAGAATATAGGATTGAGTTGTCATAGAATATTGAAGAAATCAACTCGAAAAACACCATTGAAGTCGATTCCGAAGCAAATTTCTGTCAAGATTGAAGATTCTCCGTTGATTTCGTAGGAGATTATCTTGAATTTCTTTATTTTTTTTTGTTATGCTATATCTGGGATGTTTTTATTTTCAAGCATGAATTAATTTTCTAAATACTTAAAGGAGACAAACCCTATGATGGATTTTGTTGTTTGATTTTTATTTTTACGTAATAAATACCTAGTTCCTTGTTTTCAATTATGTATGCTTAATTCATAGTTTGATATTTCTAGATTATTAATCCATGTTTGATGTGTTTAAATCAATGGTTAAATAGACTTTTTTAGATCTTGCATAATTGAATGGAGTTGCATGCTATTCTAGAAATAGGACAACATGGATCTACCAGATTAGAGCCAAATCTAATAGGAGAATTCATAGTACGAGTTAATGCGATAATAGATGTTTTAATTAGAAAGAAATTTTAATTAATCAACCTAGAGTCAATTGCTCTTTTGTTCGAAAGAGATATTAGCATAATTTAGGGATTTATACAAATCAAGATACTAAGTAAATAAATTACGTTATTTAGATTGGTGGTGACAAATAAAATCTGGATGAATTCTTTAATGGGTATTGTTTCACTTATTGGTTGTTATTCGATTATTTTTGTGTTTTGTTCATTGTCGTGTTCGTTAGTAATTAATTTAATTAATTTTAGTTTTTAATCAATCACTCGAATTATTCAGTTAAATAATAGAAAGACAATAATTACTATTAATTGATCACCGTAACTATACTATTAATTGATAAGTACAGTTACCTTAATCAAATTTTTAATTAATTCTGTGTACATCATATTTCCTACATAATTGTCTTATATTGTGTAAAAAAAAGTCAAGAATTTGATAAAAAGTTCAACATGTATATGTGTCCATCAACTTCTCTCAACAAACTATGAATTTTGCAATATATATTATAAGAAAAAAAACTCTTTGAATCCGACGTTGGTTTTCAAAGAGAGAAAATTTCTCTAAGACATTTTCAGTTATTTTGAAGAAAGATTGAAATTACAAATTTAAATACTTTTTAAGTTTTTCTTTGTGATTGCTTTAAATCGGAAAATCGAAATCACACGGACGTGTGGAAGGTCATGTCGATTTCACGGAATCACGCAGTAAACAATGAAAAATCACGATTTTTAAGTTTTTTTGGGCATTCTAAGACATATACATGACAAAAATTAGAAGATAGGAGTGAGATGTCATAGAATATTCAAGAAAACAACTCGAAAAACACCATTGAAACCGATTTCGAAGTAGATTTCCATCAATATTGAAGATTTCTAGTTGATTTCTTAAGAGATTATATGGGTTTCTTTATTTTTTTGGGTTATATTGCACCTGAGATGTTTTTATTTTCAAACATGAATTAATTTTCTAAATATCTAAGGGAGATGAACCCTATGATGGATTCTGTTGTTTGAATTTTATTTTTACTCATTAAATACCTAGTTCCTTGTTCTTAATTATGTATGCTTAATTCTTGGTTTGATATTTTTAAATTATTAATCCATGTTTTATGTGCTTAAATCGATTGTTGAATAGATCCTGTTTAAGAGTAGATCTTACGTAATTGAATGGAGTTACATGCAATTCTAGAAGTAGGACGTCATAAATCTATCGGATTAGAGTCAAATCTAATAAGAGAATCCATAATACGAGTTAATGCGATAATAGAGGTGTTAATTAGAAAGAAATTTTAATTAATCAACCTAGAGCCAATTGCTCTTTTGCTAGAAAGAGATATTAGCATAATTTAGGGATTTTTATAGATCAAGATACTAAGTAAATAAATTGCGTAATTTAGATTGGTGGTGACAGATGAAATATATCGAATTAGAGTCAAATATAATATGCGAATCCATAGTACGAGTTAAATAAATTGCGTAATTTAGATTGGTGGTGACAGATGAAATATATCGAATTAGAGTCAAATATAATAGGCGAATCCATAGTACGAGTTAATATGATAATAAGAGTTTTAATTAGAAAGATATTTTAATTAATTAACCTAGAGTACTCTTATGCTCGAAAGAAAAATTAGCATAATTTAGAGATTTTTACAAATCAAGATGCTAAGTAAATAAATTGCATAATTTAGATTGGTGGTGACGGATGAAATCTAGGTGGATTCTTTCTTAAGTATTGTTTCTTTCCTTGGTTGTTACTCGATTATTTTCGTGTTTTGTTCATTGTCATGTTCGCTAGTAATTAATTTAATTAATTATAGTTTTTAATCAATCACTCGAACTATTCGGTTGAATAATTGAAAGACTAATTTCTAGTTCTTTTAGTTTTTGTTGGAACGATATTTTTACTTACCAAAACTATACTATTAATTGATAAATGCACTTGTCTTAACCAAAATTTTAGTTAATTAGATAGACATCATATTTCCTTCATAATTGTCTTATATTGAGTAGAACAAAAGGTCAAGAATTTGATAAAAATTTAGACATGTATCTGTGTCCATCACCCTCTCACAATTTTCAATTCCTTTTGTTTTTATTTTAAATTAGATGTACTGGTTGGCTAAAATTTACATGGATTTTAGAGAACAATATGTCAAAAATAGTGATAAGTGTAAAAAATAACATGTTTTAGCTTTATTCTTAGTGCGGTTTTAGATGGTTATTCAATTTAAAATTGTTAAATTTATGCTATCCTAATTGTTTAAATTCATGCTTCTATACTTAGTAAAGCATTTGGGAGCAAAAGGAGCGAAAATAAAAAAATTGGAGCAAAATTTTAGGAGCCACACAGGTTGGGCTATTCCACATCGCTTGGGCACATCGCTTGGGCACACCACTGTGTGAGCCACATGGGCAGCTACACGACCATGTGGAAATCGTGATTCGCATCCAAAACATGCGGAAAAATGCAATTTTAAGGTTTTTCAAGCATTCTAAGACCTATATATTCCAGATATAAGAAGAGGGGAGTGAGCCGTTAGAGGATATTCAAGAAACAACTCGAAAAACACCATTGAAGCGGACTCTGAAGTAGATTTCCATCAAGATTGAAGATCTCCTTTATATTTCTTTGAAGTTTATTATGAATTTCTTAGTTTCTTGTGGTTATACTGTATTGTGAATGTTTTTATTTGCGATTATGAACTAACTTTCTAAATATCTAGGAGAGATGAACCTTATGATGAATTCTATCTTTTGATTTATGTTTTACACAATAAATACTTAGATCTTATTTTCGATTATGTATGCTTAATCCTTGGTTTAATATTTTTAGGCTATTAATCCATATTTAATATGCTTAAATCAGAAGATGAAAAGTCCCTATTTAAGAGTAGATATAGCATAATTGAGTGGAGTTACATGCAATCCTAGAAATAGGACAACATAAATCTACCGGATTAGAGTCAATTCTAATAGGAGGATCCAAAGATCGAGTTAATGTGATAATAGAGATTTTAATTAGAAAGAAATTTCAATTAATCAACCTAGAATCAGTTGCTCTTCTCTCGAATTAGATATTAGAATAATTTAAGGATTTCTACGAATGAAGATACTAAGTGAAGAAATTGTTTAATTCAGATTGATAGTGACATATGAAATCTAGGTGGATTCTTTCCTGGATTGATAATGACATATGAAATCTAGGTGAATTTTTTCTTATGTATTGTTTCGCTTCTTGATTGTTAAACGTTTGCTTTCCTGAATTGTTCTTTGTCACGTTCGTAATTGATTTAATTAGTTAATTTTAATTTTTAATCAATCACCCTCAATTTATCGGTCAAATAATAGAAAGACAGTAATTATTAGTGCTTTTAGTCCTTGTGGGAACGATATCATTGCTCACCATAGCTATATTATTAATTGATAGGTGCACTTGCCTTAGTTAGATTTTTAGTTAGTTTACGACTGTATCAAATACATATTAAGGTTAGAGAGTTTTGGTACCAAATTGAACATTAAATATTGAAGTCAAACTAAAATATTTAATTATGACAAGAAAACTCAAATTTCAAATTAAAAAAACTTAAATACCAAATTAAATATTGAAATCAAACTCAAATATCAAATACAATAAATTAACCTTAAATCCAATGACGAGCTAACAATAAGGAAGCAATTGTTAAGGGCCCTTTGTTGGCATCTGAATAACCAGGGTTCAAGCACTTTTGATTAATCCCCGAGCACTGGTTAAAGGCAACTAAATCCATTTTGTTTTATATATATGATCTGGTGAGTGTTGAATTCAAGGAAAAATGAAGTATTAAAATAAAAATAAAAAATCACTAAAATAAAAATTAAAAAAAAAGCTAATGCATTATTTATTTATTCACGTTACACTCAATTATTAGTTTAATATTTAAAGATTTTTTTATCATTTGGTACTTAAAGTTTTCAACTATATATCACATTGCCCCAACTACATTTAAAAAAATTGACATGGCACGCTCCTAGTGCGTCACGTCGCAAAATCTTTATTTTGTTAGAATAAATTAAAAAATAAATAAATGGAAAATTCAAAAAATATCAAAATTTTTTAGAATCAGAAAAATATAAAAATAGTCTAGAAATTAAAAATATTTTTAATATATATAAATAATACAAAAGAAACGCAAAAATCCAAAAAAAATAGAAAAAAGTCAGAAAAATTCAATTTTTTGAAATAAAAAAAAAAAAATATATATATATATATATATTCATTTCTTAATACACATACTTTCCTTTTAAATATATAATACAAAAAAGGAAATTTAAAAAAATTAAAAATTTTAGAAAAATAAAATTGTTAATAACCACTATCAAAACCATTTTTTTTTTTAAAATAGATCTCGATTTATATCTTGAAAAACGAAAATGAAATCGTCACAAACCTTTTTTAAAATAGGTGTGATTGGATCATATTAAAAATTTTAAAATCATTAAAAAAAATTTGGTCTTTAAAACCATAAAAATTGGTTCGGGAGTCAATTACGCGTAAGGAAAGATTAGCACCCTTACACGTCCAAAATTCGTACCTTATTGATTATTTAAAGTCTAAGTTGTTGAAAATTAAAAGCTCGAGAAAAATTTAAATTGCGATCCTTAAATACATGCATGTCATATTTATTTTATTTTAGAAAAAAATTCGAAGAACACTCGTTATTTCGAATTAATCGAGGAAAAGTCACATCCAGTAAGTTAGGACATAAAAATTCGAATTTTCAAAAATAACAAGCATTCTTAATTATTGTCCCAAAATCTCATATTTTTTAATTTTAAATAGGGTATTCAATTATCTTGGTTCGAAGAAAAACACACACCCACTGAGTTAGGGAATGATTCTCTCAAATTTCCGAAATAAGGAATATTGCCTTCATTTTTTAAAACAATTTATGTATTTTTTAAAAAATAATTAAAATATCATGCAAAAATAAATGAATGAGTATGTACATAATTTACAATAATAATGGTAAAATAATAAAATACATGAATATAAATAATTAAATGAAGACAATCAAATACAATTAATAACATAATAAAAATATAATTATAGTATTAAATAAAATAACAATATAATCATAGTAAAAATGGAAATAAATATTACTTAATTAATAATGTAAGCAACAATAAATATATATATAACACAAATATGGGAAAACTTTAAAATAATTAAGTCAAAGATACAATAAGGCATGTAATTACTATAAAGGCACAAAATATGGAATACAAATAAATAACAAATCAATGAATAAATATATGAAACGCAATCATAAAAATATCTATCATAATTAATTTAAGGATTAATCAACATGTAATTAAATAAAAAGAAAAAACATAAAATTTAATGATAAACAAACAATAAAAGAGATAATAAAAGATATAACAATAAAATGGTATGAAAATAAATAAAAACAATATAAATAAAAAATAAAAATTAAATGCTAAAATAAACAAACAAATATAAACAATAAAAATAATTGAGATTAAACATGAAAATAAATGACAAATAATTAAATAAATAAATAATCAATAAATTAAATGTCAGAATAAACAATTAAATAAATAATAATAATAATAAAAAAGACGAACTTCGAGTAAATTCGAAAGAAGCCATGAGTCTAACATATCCAGAAGAAGCCAAATACGAATCAACATCAAAAGGTAAAAAAACTAAATCTATCTTTGTTGTTTTAGTTTCGAAAGAAGAAAAAAGAAAAAATAAAAATACAAATCGATACCTTCAAAAATTTTGCTTTGATTTTATTAATGCGTGTATGAATGCTCAAAAAATATCTCTCAATTTTATTAGAAAAATTCCTCTCTGAAAAAATAAAATAATCCCTTTTACATTTGATTTCATGTTTTTATAACACAAAATTTATTTCTTTTTGTGATTTTCTTTCCTAGTTCTGCAGATTCTCAAATATTAGAGATTCTTCAGGCAAGGGCAGTGGTGGCCATGCATCCAAGGGCAGCAGCTAAGTTTTTCCATCTTTTTTTTAGGTTTTTTATTTTTGGGCTTTGTAAAAAATTGAACTTAAAAGCCTAGAAGAAATTGGGCTGCAACAGCTGTCCCTCTTTGCTCGTTGTCATGTAATGAGAATGAAGCAAAGACACAAAGGAAGACCAATTTTGCCCAGTCTTTCAGCCTCCTGTGCTTCTCCGTTCTTTTGTCTCGCTAGTGATTCTACTCCACTGCACTTGTTTTACTACCATTTAGGAAGACAAGACGCAGCTTCAACTTCCCCCATTCATCCTGAATTTCTGAAACTTTAGTGTGGTTGCTGTTTGATTTGCTTCACTTCAACTTCAAGGAAATATAATTCAATCTATCTCTTCACCATTTTTTTAGGGTTGTAAGATTCGTCGTTGCGGCTTCAATATGTTTCCTCTTGATCATCATTTCATTTTTTTCAGAAGGTGTAAGATTCGTCATTGCAGCTTCAATTTGTTTCCTATTTGATTTTAAGGTGTTAGATCCGTCGTCGCGACTTTAATCTTTCCCTCTTCGATTTAAGGGTGTTAGGTCTGCCGTTATAGCTTCAACCTATCCCTCTTCAATTTTAAGGTGTAAGATCAATCGTTGCGACTTCAATCTTTCCCTTTTCGATTTTTGGGTGTTATGTTCGCTATTGCGATTTCAACCTATCCCTCTTTAGTTTTAAGGTGTTAGATCCGTCGTCCCAACTTTAATCTTTCCCTCTTTGATTTTAAGGTGTTAGGTCCGCCGTTATAGCTTCAACCTATCCGTCTTCAATTTTAAGGTGTAAGATCAATCGTTATGACTTCAATCTCTCCCTTTTCAATTTTTGGGTGTTAGGTCCGCTATTGCGGCTTCAACCTATCCCTCTTTAGTTTTAAGGTGTAAGATCCGCCGTTGCGACTTCAATCTTTCCCTCTTCAATTTTAAGGTGTTAGATCCGCCATTGAGACTTTTATCTTCAATTTTAAGGTGTTAGATCCGCCATTGAGAATTTTATCTATCCTTCTTCGAATTTAGGGTTTTAAGTCCATCGTTGCTACTTCAACCTATCCCTCTTCGATTGTAAGGTGTAAGATCCATAATTGTGACTTTAATCTTTCCCTTTTCGATTTTTGGGTGTTAGGTCTGCCGTTACAACTTCAACCTATCCCTCTTCAGTTTTAAGGTGTAAGATCTACTGTTACGGCTTCAATCTTTCCCTCTTTGATTTTAGGGTGTTAGATTTGACATTGCGGCTTCAATCTATCCCTTTTTGATTTTAAGGTTTTAGATTCGTCATTGCGACTTCAACATATCCCTCTTCGATTTATGTTTGGTTTACCGTTGAAGCTACAACCTATTCCTCTTCAAACTCTATGATTTGGTGTAACTTCACTACATTCCACTGTAACTTCCATAGAGATTGAAATGTGTCACTTGTTTTACTCCCCCTTCTATCTTCCTATGGAAGTTGTTCTGTCACATCATTCTCTGGGGATATGTCTTGTAAATCTGTCTTATGGGCCTCTATCTAGGTCATGCAACTAGGATGTCATGATCTGAATGAATCAAATGCTCATGTCTGAATGTACATAACTGGTGTTGATATGCATGCAAAGATGTCATATTTTAGAATGATTTTCTGTTTTGGTCCTTAGATTCACATTATTCATCATTAGCCTAAGTTCCATCACTAATATATCACCATGTCTTCTTTTCAAGTCTAGTGTCGTCAACATGAAATCCAAAAGGTAGTCATACTCTGAGCTACTATTTTAAGGTCCTTTCGACCTTCGGATTTGGTTATTTCAAACTGATAGTTCTGTTTCAGGTTCCTGTACTTTTTAGGAAATTTTCAAAGCAATATGCAAAAATCCTTTTGTACCTGATATCGTCTAGTCCACTAATTGTTATTCCAATGCAAAGAATGCCTTGAATAAAGTTATGAAACATGGATAAAACTGAAGTTTATCGAAGATAAGGCTTAAATAGGAATAATGAGAGTAAACAATGATCAAGAATATCAACATTAGTCAAAAAGTTGGTTTAATTAGATATTGGCCAAAAGATTACAAACATTGGCCAGATATAGCAAATGTCGGTAAAAAAAGGAAAACATCAATCAAAAGTTGTTAAAGTGAGCAAAACGGAATACAATTAGATGCCCCAAATATCTACATATGAGTTTCTTCAAGCAAACTTGACAAGAACCATTTTGAACCTAATGTGTACCCATGAAAACTGTTGTACTTCATCGATGCCCCAAATGTAACATCTCTCCATCTTATTACTTTTAAGAGAGAAGATCATTTTATGCCTAATCCTTTGGTCCAAATCTGAGCCACTGTTTGCGAGTTTTCGACTCAAATCTCCTTTAGGCTTCGAGATGCCCTTTGTAGGTTTTCATCCCGACCCCTCCTTTTTTGTTTTCTTTTTTTTTTCCCTTTTTTCTTTCTTTTTTTGCTAGTTTGAGCTGCCTTTTCAGGTTTTCATCTCGAACATTGTTTGCTAGCTTGAGCCGCCCTTTCAAGTTTTCAACTCAAACCTTCTTTTTTTAGGCGAAGTATTTCTTTATCGAATATGAGTTCATAGAGTTTGACAGATCCTTGTCATCAATCCCAGCCAGAATTAAAGTTCCTTCGAAAAAAGCTTTCTTTATCATATACGAGTCTTTCCAATTTGGCATCCATTTCCCTCGAAAGTCCTTTTATATAGAAAGAATCTTTTTCAAAACGAGGTCTCCTTCGTGGAATTCCTTAGGGTGAATGTTTTTGTCATAAGCTCACAATTAGCTTTTAGTACATCTGACCGTATCGGATGACTTTCAATCTCTTTTCCTCAATTAGGTTTAGTTGGTCATATCTTGATTGGATCCATTCTACTTCAGCTAACTTTACTTCTGATAAGACTCGGATAGAAGGAATCTCGACTTCAATGGGCAGAATTACCTTCATTTCATATACTAATGAGAATGGTGTTTCTCCAATAGAAGTTCTAACAGACGTTTTATAGGCGTAGAGAGCCAATGGTAACTTCTCATGCTAATCTTTGTAGGTCTTTTTCATTTTCCCAACAATATTCTTGATGTTCTTAATAGCAGCCTTCACTTCCCCATTCATTTTCAGGTGATACGGTGTTGAATTATGATGCTTGATCTTGAACTAACTGTAAACCTCTGCTATAGTGCTATTGTTCAAGTTCAAAGCATTGTCGGATATGATTTTTTTCTAGCATTCCATACCGACATATGATTTCTTTTTTCAAGAATTTGCTGACCATTGATTTTGTAACATTAGCGTAGGAAGCAACTTCTACCCACTTAGTAAAGTAATGGATGACCACGAAAATGAACCTATGCCAATAGAGGCTTTCAATGAAATTGGTCCAATGACATCCATGCCACACATAGAAAAAGGCCATGGGTAAATCATAGCATGAAGAGTTGAAGGAGGTACATGAATTTTGTCTCCACAAATTTGGCATTTGTGACATTTCTTAGTATATCTAATGCAATCTCCTTCCATTGTTGACCAATAATATCTGAATCTAATGATCTGTCTGACCATTGTAAAACCATTGGCATGCGTTCCACAAATGCCCTCATGGATTTCTTTTAGAATTTTTTTGAGCCTCAACAGCGTCAACACACCTCAACAAAACCTGATCCTTTCTCTTTTTGTATAGAATATCCCCATAAAAAACATAATCAATTGTGAGACTTCTCAACGTCCTTTTATTGTTCTCAGTGGCTTGCTAAGGGTATTTGCGATCTTTTGTGTACTGCAATATTTCCTTGTACCAAGGATGATTATCTTTTCCTCCCTCTTCAATGTTGTAGCAATGAGCTGAAACCTCATAAATGCTCATCTAAATGGGCTTCATGTCTTCTTATTTATTGATCATAATCATGGAGGTAAGGGTAGCCAAAGCATCAGCTATTTGATTTTCTTCTCATGGGAGATAATGGAAGGTGATGTCATCAATTTCTTTATTTAACTCGAGAATAATTTTCGATAATTAATCAACTTAGAGTCTCTCGTTTCCCCTTCACCCCTGAGTTGATAAATTACTAATGTAGAATCTCTATATACCTCCAAAACCTAGATCTTACATTCTATAGCTGCACTGAGACCCATGATACATGCTTCATATTCCGCCATGTTATTTTTGCAGTCGAAGTCTAGTTTGCTTGTGAGAGGGTAATGATCTCCTTTTGGGGATACCAAAACAGCCCCAATTCCTTTATCGGTGGCATTTGAAGTCATCAAAATTCATCTTCCATGGGGCCCTTCTTTTGCGGTCATAGCATACATTAGATCTTAATTTGGGAAATTGAAGTCTAATGGCTCATAGTTTTCAAAAGCTCTTCTAGCCAAAAAATCTGCTATTGCACTCCCTTTTATCGCTGTTTGATTCACATACACTATATCGAATTCAGAGAGCAGCATTTTCCATCTAGCCATTCTTTCATTTAATGCAGTTGACCCCATCATGAATTTAAGTGGATCTAATTTTGAAATAAACCAAGTTGTATGGTATAACATATACTGCATCAACCTTCAAGTAGTCCAGACCAGAGCGCAACACAATTTCTCAATTGGTGAATATCTTATCTCGCATTCAGTGAACTTCTTACTAAGATAATAAATTGCTCTTTCTTTCATTCCTAACTCATCATTTTGGCCAAGTACGCATCCCATAGAGTTTTCAAATAGAGCTAAGTACAGGATCAAAGGTTTATCCAAGTTTGGTGGCATTAAAACTGGAGCGTTGGACAAATAATGCTTGACTTTGTCAAATGTTTTTTGGCATTCATCATCCCATACTCCTGGGTTGTCTTCTTAAGATGACGGAAGATAGAATCACACTTCTCAGTTAGTTGTGAGATGAACCAAGCAATGTAATTCAATCTCCCTAGGAATCCTCAAACTTCTTTTTCAGTATGTGGTAGTGGTAACTCTTGTATAGCCTTGACCTTATCAAGATCGATCTCAATTCCTCTTCTACTAACTACAAAGCCTAATAGCTTTCCTGAAGTAGTCCCGAAAGTATATTTGTTTGGGTTCAACTTCAATTGGAATTTTCTCAGTCTCAAGAACAATTTTTTCAAAACCTTTACATGTTCTTCTCCTGTTCGAGACTTTGCAATCATATCATCGACATAGACCTCAATCTCCTTGTGCATCATGCCATGGAATAGAGTTACCATAGCCCTTTGATATGTTGGCCCCACATTCCTCAGTCTAAATGGCATCACTTTATAGCAAAAGGTTCCCTACATGGTAACGAATGTGGTTTTGTTCATATCTTCAGGATACATTTTTATCTAATTGTACCCGAAAAAACCGTCCATAAAGGAGAATAATGAATGACCTACTCTGTTGTCTACCAAGGTATCAATATGAGGTAGAGGAAACTTTTCCTTTGGGCTAGCTTTGTTCAAATCCCTATAATCCATGCACATTCGTACCTTCTCATCTTTCTTAGGAATCGACATTATGTTGGCTACCCATTCTGAGTATTTCACCACTTGTAGGAATCTAGCATCAAATTATTTTCTGATTGCTTCTTTTATTTTCAAGAGCACAGCAGGCCTATTCTTTGTAGCTTCTGTTGGACCGATTTGCATTCTTCTCTTATAGGGAGTTTGTAGACCACAATATCAGTACTTAGACCAAGCATGTCTTGATAGGACCACACAAATATGTTTTTGAACTCTCCAAGAAACTCAATAAGATCTTATCTTGTTTCTGCAGAGATACAAGTTCCAATCTTCACCTCTCTTTTTTTAGTTTCATTCCCTAAACTCACAACTTCTATGGATTCTTTGTGAGGTAGGATTTGCTTTTCGTCTTGCTCAACCATCCATAACAAATTAGTAGATAAATTATAATCTTGAACATGTTCGAAATCCTTAGAGTCTTCTGAATACACATCCTTCTCAAATGGAGGCTCTAGGTCAGCAACAACGTAACTCATATCATTGATATCAAGAGATCCGACTTATGAACGAAAAGGGATTCAAAGAACAAATGAATTTAGGAATTATGGATTATGGTATGAAATGAATGGAAAGAATAGTAAGATGTTTGCCAAATGGGATGAACAAAATGCATCGTTTTTATTGAAATAACATATAGTGGTCATGTGCCCTTTACAAAAGGATCCTTATTACTCTCGGGCTTAGAGCAAAAAGTGTGTTCTGAATATTAATCTAGAAAAGTCCTAAAAACAACAGGAAACTCCTCCATAGTCTAGCTGTCCAAAAACGCTTCTGAGGGTGTAGGGACGAATTCTTGCTAGGTTCTCATCTACATTCCCCTTTCTGGATATGGTTTTAACACTCAAAATATGAGAGAATTTTTATTTTTATTTTATCTTTTTTTCTTTGAAATTTAATGCATGTAATGAAATGCAATTCTAATGAATGCATGTATGCATATGCAAGAAAGGTATTGATTCTTGATCGAATTCCGATAGAATAACTTTACTAGAAAATGAATGTCTTTACATAAGATAGATTACATATAAAGCCTTGCCCTACTGCTCAGAGTCTTAATCTTTCAAAGGAGACATGCTAACTTTTGGCCCTTATCAGACTCTGATTCATACTCTAAGCTTAAAACATTGACTTAAATAGCTAACGTCTGCAAATATTCTGCCACTTCTCTTAGTTGACCCATGACATAGTGTCGATCTAAAACTTGCCTCTGAGAGTGTTGAAGTTGCTTATCATTTGTCTCTAAGGTTCTTTCAATGAACTCAATCCGAATCTCGTAATTTTGCAAAAAAGTTTCAAGTTCTTCTACTCTCTTCTTCAGCTCCTCATTCTCAGCCTGCCTTGTCCTAAACTCAATTACAAAGTTACGACTACGATGCCTATGCAAGGACCCCTCCAACTCAACTACTCGAGCTTTCAACTCAGCTTTCTCTAATTGACTTTCAAACAGTTTACTTTTCATGTCATTTTCTTGGACGCATCTTGAAACTTTCTCTTCCACTATTCCGCTCGTATCTTTTCCTCTTTAATTTCTTGTTGCCATTGTTCTGATGTCTTACTTAACCCAGTGGTTCTCATTGATAGACAAAGCTTCTTGTAGTCCTTCTTCAAACTATCCAATTCCTCCTCAACCTTCCTCTTTCCTTTTTCTCAACTTTTCTACCTTTAATTTTTGGATATAAACATCCAATCCCAATTGCATCTTTTCCTCTTTTAGATTTTCTATCTTCTTCCCTAACTCAAAACTCTTTTTCTCAAAATCTTGCTTTATGAGTTCTAATTCTGATAAAATTACCTGTAAAAGCTCCTGAATTGGGTGAACATTTTCTGGACTTGGCACAGGGATGTTTTCATTGGTTCTCCTATTTCTCCACTCATCTTTCTCTCGGGTTATTATGGGATTTGCAGCAAACGTCTTCATTATGCGAACTTGACTCCAAGCATTCGATATCTCTCGAACCTTCTTCTTGTTGTTCTCACCCTTATACGCAAACTCGCACTAAGCCAAACCTTGTGTCACTAGAATGAACTGCCTTGATCTATACTGTCTCATCACTGGCAAAGGGACATATCTTACAACTCCTCATATTCTAGTAGTGGTACCTAATCAAAATCTCCACATCGATAAAGTATTTCATCAAGAATAAACCATGGTGCTAACCATTTGATGTCCTCGTCTCGAAGACTATGGAGTATCATCATCCACTTCTCCTCAGAAAAATTCTCTTGCCTCAGCGTAGTCACAAATTCTCTCAAAGGGGAATAACTTTTAGAAAATACTCAATAAAAGACCTTTGCCACCTTCTAGAAGTGATTATGAAACCAAACCATCAGTAGTGGTGCGCTGCCTATAATCTTCCTTCGTCTTCCCTCTATCATGCATTCAATTGACCTAAAAGTCTCAGCCAAAATCATCGGAACAGGTGTGACCCTTTTTCTAACCAATCGAACAAATCAGTAATTATCTCCTCTATATGTCCTAACGCCTTAGGAAAGACAACCAATCCATATAAACTGAGAGCAAATATATCCACCTTTTTCTTCGCATCCAGATGTACTAAGATCAAATCTCAGAAGCTCTTCCAAGTGATACATTTGTTATCATCTTTTACCTTAATTCGAGCTATAACCCATTACTCACTCATACCCGTAACATTCATCAATTTCTTAAGAAAAGTTGGAATACTAGCAACTCTCGAGTAGATCTTATTTACCTGAATTTTTGGGCAATGAAGCAAAGCGGTGTACTCCTTAATCGTAGGCACCATGTCCATGTTCCCGAAGGTGAAACAACTGTAAGCTGGATTCTAGTGTTGTGCAAGGGCTCGAAAGAGATGCTTGTCTACCTTAACATCAAGTAAATACAATAAATCCCCATACACATAGTAAAGATTCTGCTTCATTCTGTCGTCCTATTGATCCCATATTTCTTTAAGCTCCTATTGATTATTTTGAATCACACTAATCCAAGTAAAATCCCAGTAATCTGATACATGTCCATTAGTCAAGCTATCACCCTTCTCAAGTTTCTTTAGCTCTGACCACATGCGCACGGCCACATTATCCTCCACCTTATCAAGATACCCTTTTCCATGACCAGCTATCCATTAGAAATCGAGCCTAAATCAATACCTTTCCTAATATGAAGATGCAATGCAAATGAGACAAAAATAAAACAAGTTAGTACAATCATTATAAAAATTTAACAACAAATTAAAAGCATAAACAAAGAACCTACGCATCTATTTCGGGTAATCACTAAAAGTTCGGCATGACTCTACCTAGGATAGGCATCTAAGGTTCACTATATGTAGTTTGAGTTCTAGAGTAAAGGTACCCAAACCAGCAGATTCCTCAATCCTCACCCATTATAGGCTCATACGGATGAGTTCGGTTCAGGGGGACACATTTCCCATATGTTTGCACCGAAGTGAAAACCTCACAAAAACATAAGTACGGATATATCCCGAAAGCGATCCACTATCCTGCACGGAGGCCAAAACCTCACGAAGGAGTAACTTCTCACTTCCACTTAGAAGGTGTAGTAATAAATGCAAATGTATGCTAAAATATAAATATTACATACAATAAAAATAAAATGCAAAGCAACATATATATAAAAAATAAAATGCAAAGGATCACAAATTAAATTAAACTGAATTTTAAATTTTCAACAAAAAGACCAAAAATAGAGTCGCCACCAACCTTTTTTAAAATAAGTGTGATTGGATCACCTTAAAAATTTTAAAATCATTAAAACAAAAATTTAGTCTTTAAAACCATAAAAATTGGTTCGGGAGTCGATTACGCATAAGGAAAGATTAGCAGCCTTACACGCCCAAAATTTATACCTTATTGATTATTGAAAGTCTAAGTTGTTGAAAATTAAAAGCTCGAGAAAAATTTAATTGCGATCCTTAAATGCATGCATGTCATATTTATTTTATTTTAGAAAAAACATTCGAAGAACACTCATTATTTCGAATTAATCGAGAAAAAATCACATCCAGTAAGTTTGGACTTAACAATTCGAATTTTCAAAAATAACAACATTCTTAATTATTATCCCAAAATCTCGTATTTTTTAATTTTAAATAGGGTATTCAATTATCTCGGTTCAAAGAAAAAAACACACCTAGTGAGTTAGAGAATGATTCTCTCAAATTTCTGAAATAAAGAATATTACTTTGATTTTTGAAAATAATTTATGTATTTTTAAAAAAGAATTAAAAGGTCATGCAAAAATAAATGAATGAGTATGTACATAATTTACAATTATAATGGCAAAATAATAAAATACATGAATATAAATAATTAAATGAAAACAATCAAATACAATTAATAACACAATAAAAATATAATTATAGTATTAAATAAAATAACAATATAATCATAGTAAAAATAACAATAAATATTAATTAATTAATAATATAAGCAACAATAAATATATATAAAACACAAATATGAAAAAACTCTAAAATAATTAAGTTAAAGATACAATAAGGCATGTAATTAATTTAAAGGCATAAAATATTGCATACAAATAAATAACAAATCAATGAATAAATATATGAAATACAATCATAGAAATATCTATCATAATTAAATTAAGGATTAATCAACATGTAATTAAATAAAAAGAAAAAACATAAAATTTAATGATAAACAAACATTAAAAGAGATAATAAAAGATAATAAAAGATATAACAATAAATGGCATGAAAATAAATAACAATAATATAAATAAAAAAATTAAATGCTAAAATAAACAAACAAATATAAACAATAAAAATAATTGAGATTAGACATGAAAATAAATGACAAATAAATAAATAAACAAAAAATCAATAAATTAAATGTCAGAGTAAACAATTAAATATAAATAATAATAAAAAAGGAAGACGAACTCCGAAAAGGTCATGCAAAAATAAATGAATGAGTATGTACATAATTTACAATTATAATGGCAAAATAATAAAATACATGAATATAAATAATTAAATGAAAACAATCAAATACAATTAATAACACAATAAAAATATAATTATAGTATTAAATAAAATAACAATATAATCATAGTAAAAATAACAATAAATATTAATTAATTAATAATATAAGCAACAATAAATATATATAAAACACAAATATGAAAAAACTCTAAAATAATTAAGTTAAAGATACAATAAGGCATGTAATTAATTTAAAGGCATAAAATATTGCATACAAATAAATAACAAATCAATGAATAAATATATGAAATACAATCATAGAAATATCTATCATAATTAAATTAAGGATTAATCAACATGTAATTAAATAAAAAGAAAAAACATAAAATTTAATGATAAACAAACATTAAAAGAGATAATAAAAGATAATAAAAGATATAACAATAAATGGCATGAAAATAAATAACAATAATATAAATAAAAAAATTAAATGCTAAAATAAACAAACAAATATAAACAATAAAAATAATTGAGATTAGACATGAAAATAAATGACAAATAAATAAATAAACAAAAAATCAATAAATTAAATGTCAGAGTAAACAATTAAATATAAATAATAATAAAAAAGGAAGACGAACTCCGAAAAGGTCATGCAAAAATAAATGAATGAGTATGTACATAATTTACAATTATAATGGCAAAATAATAAAATACATGAATATAAATAATTAAATGAAAACAATCAAATACAATTAATAACACAATAAAAATATAATTATAGTATTAAATAAAATAACAATATAATCATAGTAAAAATAACAATAAATATTAATTAATTAATAATATAAGCAACAATAAATATATATAAAACACAAATATGAAAAAACTCTAAAATAATTAAGTTAAAGATACAATAAGGCATGTAATTAATTTAAAGGCATAAAATATTGCATACAAATAAATAACAAATCAATGAATAAATATATGAAATACAATCATAGAAATATCTATCATAATTAAATTAAGGATTAATCAACATGTAATTAAATAAAAAGAAAAAACATAAAATTTAATGATAAACAAACATTAAAAGAGATAATAAAAGATAATAAAAGATATAACAATAAATGGCATGAAAATAAATAACAATAATATAAATAAAAAAATTAAATGCTAAAATAAACAAACAAATATAAACAATAAAAATAATTGAGATTAGACATGAAAATAAATGACAAATAAATAAATAAACAAAAAATCAATAAATTAAATGTCAGAGTAAACAATTAAATATAAATAATAATAAAAAAGGAAGACGAACTCCGAAAAGGTCATGCAAAAATAAATGAATGAGTATGTACATAATTTACAATTATAATGGCAAAATAATAAAATACATGAATATAAATAATTAAATGAAAACAATCAAATACAATTAATAACACAATAAAAATATAATTATAGTATTAAATAAAATAACAATATAATCATAGTAAAAATAACAATAAATATTAATTAATTAATAATATAAGCAACAATAAATATATATAAAACACAAATATGAAAAAACTCTAAAATAATTAAGTTAAAGATACAATAAGGCATGTAATTAATTTAAAGGCATAAAATATTGCATACAAATAAATAACAAATCAATGAATAAATATATGAAATACAATCATAGAAATATCTATCATAATTAAATTAAGGATTAATCAACATGTAATTAAATAAAAAGAAAAAACATAAAATTTAATGATAAACAAACATTAAAAGAGATAATAAAAGATAATAAAAGATATAACAATAAATGGCATGAAAATAAATAACAATAATATAAATAAAAAAATTAAATGCTAAAATAAACAAACAAATATAAACAATAAAAATAATTGAGATTAGACATGAAAATAAATGACAAATAAATAAATAAACAAAAAATCAATAAATTAAATGTCAGAGTAAACAATTAAATATAAATAATAATAAAAAAGGAAGACGAACTCCGATGAACTCCGAGCAAATTCGAAGGAAGCCATGAGTCTCACATATTCGGAAGAAGCCAAAGACGAATCAACATCAAAAGGTAAAAAAAAACGAACCAGATCTATCTTTGTTGTTTTAGTTTCGAAAGAAGAAAAAAGAAGAAAAAAGAAGAAATACAAATACAAATCGATACCTTCAAAATTTTTGCTTTGATTCTTTTAATGCGTGTTTGAATGCTTAAAGAAAATCTCTCAATCTTATTAAAAAATTCCTCTTTGAAAAAATAAAATAATCCCTTTTACATTTGATTTCGTGTTTTTGTAACACAAAATTTACATCCTTTTGTGATTTTCTTTCCTAGTTCTGCAGATTCTCAAATCTTGGAGATTCTCTAGGCAAGGGCAATGGTGACCATGCATCCAAGGGCAGCTACTAGGTTTTTCCATCTTTATTTTAGGTTTTTTATTTTTATTTTTGGGCTTTGTAAAAAATTGAACTTAAAAGCCCAAACGAAATTGGGCTGCATCAACTACCACACAATAAATTTAGTTTTAGAGGTTGAAAAGTATCTAGCCTTAATCTCATGCAACCTTACTGAGTTGGGTATGGAAGCATGCTCTTACTTAGGTATATCTTTCTTCCAATGCGATTGATATTCCAAATCAGCTTCCTTTTGATGATCCAAATTCCTCCTTTTCGATGTTGAGTTGGTTATTGGTGGGTTCTTGTAATATAAGTATGTTTCCAGCATTTCTAAAGAGTCAAGAGAGCTTAATCCAACTTGACCTTTCAAATAACCAAATAAGCGGGGAAGTACCAAATTGGGTGTGGAAGAAAAGTTTGAGGTCTTTGTATCTTTCAGTGGTAGCATACCAGATTTTGGAGGAGTAACTTGATTGTACACTCTTCAACTCAATCACAATAATTTGGAAGGGAATTTGCCAATGTCTTTAGGCAATTGCACATCTCTCAAAATTTTAAACCTTGGAAACAATATTTTGCACGACATATTTCCTTTGGGGTTAGGAAAGTTGCCAGGCTTGATGGTTCTTATACTACGAGAAATTAGGTTTTATGGTCCAATTAAACATATGGAAAATAATTTTCCAATGTTAGATGTATTAGACATTGCTTCCAATAATTTTTTTGGTCAACTATAGATTGAATACTTCCAAGCCACACATAAGATAAGGTCGCTCAAAATCAATGGGAACAACTTGGAAGGGAAGTTTCCAAGGTCTTTAGCTAATTGCAAAAACCTTGAAATTTTAGATATTGGGAAAAATATGATACATGACACATTTCCTTATTGGTTAGTGAAATTGCCTCTCTTGAAGGTTCTTATACTAAGATCTAACAGGTTTTTTACATATACTGGATCCTGCTTCCAATAATTTTTCAGGTGAGGTATCCATTGAATTCATATCTTTGAGGGGAATGATGGTGATTTATGGCAACAAAGCTAAGCCAAGTTATGTTGGAGATAATTTTTGTTATAAAAAATCGGTGACAATTGTGAATAGAGGGTTTGAAATTTTTTACCAAAAAATCTTAACCCTCCTAACTTGTCGTGACCTCTCCGATAACAACTTTCATATGTGGACATTAGAAGAAGTACAAGACCTCAAGTCACTCCATGTGCTAAACTTATCCTACAATGACTTATTTGGCCCTATTCCTTCAGCACTAGGAAGCTTCACCGAGCTTGAGTCATTGGATCTCTCCCAAAACAGTCTCTTTGGAAAGATTCCACAACAGTTGACAAGCCCAACTTTTCTTGCAGTGTTGAATCTCTCTTCAACCAACTTGATGGAAGCATTCCACAGAGCAGCCAATTTGGTACATTTTTAAATGATTCCTATATAGGAAAACCAAGATTGTGTGGGGTTCCTTTGACGAAGAAATGCAATGAAGTTGGTTCGTAATGAGGGTGAAGATTCGTAGATAAATGGTTTATCTGTTTGGAAAGTTGTGTACATGTGTTGAATAAATGACAGTGAGATCAACACTAACTTGTGCTCAAAGAATTAGTTTCTTGAAGTGAAAACCAACCAGAAAAATGCAAGAAAAATTGCAGAGAAAGGAAGTAAAAATTGATGAAAAAAGATATATGTATTTCATTGATAGATTGAGGATATAACTTTACAAAAGTAATAGTAGGAACAATAGGATATAGGATAATATCTGCATGACATAAGTATATTTTCAACATTAAGATATGCAAGATTACATTGGTAAAATGACCCTAAGCCTAGATGACTCTAAGCTCAAACAACCTTCACATTAACTGAATTACATCAGTATTTGAATATAAAATATACATTAAACTAAGTTCAAAATATAAAACAAAATGCTAGCACAAATGTTGGTCTTCATGTGTTGATCGAGTCTGCTTTTTTCCTCTACTCTGCTTCTTGATACTGCATGCAATCCATAATCAACACTCCTCTTTGGATTATATGCTGGAAACACCAAGTTTAGTTCTCAATCATTCAAACCTTGTTGTACCAATAGGTTTTGTCAAAATATCAGCAAGTTGCTCCTCTGAACTACAATGAATTAGTTTGACTTCATGACTTTGCTCAGCCTCCCTCACAAAATGAAATTTAATCTTAAAATGCTTGGTCTTGCCATGGAACATTGGATTCTTTGCAATTGCAACAGCAGATTGGTTATCACACTTGATCTCTATTACTTCTCTTTGGTACATATTCAAATCCTTTAAAAGCTTTCTCATACAAATAGCTTGACTAATAGCAGCAGTTGTAACATATTCTACTTCAGTAGTTGATTGTGCCATAATAGACTGCTTCTTCGAACTCCAACTAAAAACACTTGACCCTAGAGTGAAAAGATAACCAGTGGTACTCTTCATATCATCAATGGAACCTGCCCAGTCACTATTAGAAAAGCCTACAAGTTACATTCTTTCTGACTTTGTAAATTTAACTCTATAGTCAAGTGTGCCTTTGATGTACCTCAACACCTTTTTTGTAGCTTGAAGGTGTGAAATGTTACAGCAATGCATGAACCTTGACAAGAGACTAACAACAAACATAATATCTGGTCTTAAGGCAGTTAAATAAAGTAAACATCCAATCAAACTCGTATAACCAGACTCATCCACCTTCTCATGATCACTTTGGTTTGAAAGTTTCTCACCAACAACTACTGGTGTACTTGCTGACTTGCACTGTCCATGCTAAATTTATTTAGGATCTTCAAGGCAAATGCCTTCTGACCAATGAAAATGCCATGTTTAACTTGAGAGATTTCCATACCAAGGAAATAAGACATCTCTCCTAAGTTTGACATTTCAAACATGTTTTCCATCTCAGCCTTAAAATCTGTTAACAGATTTTCATCTCCACCAGTTACAAGGAGATCATTAACATAAATTAAGACAATGAGAAATGTCTCATTTACCTTTTTCTTCACATACAAGGTAAGCTCACTAAGACTTCTTTCAAAGTTTAAGCTTGACGGGTAAGAATCAATCTTGTCATACCAAGCCCTACGTGCTTGCTTTAAGCCATACAAGGCTTTCTTCAACTTGTAGACTTTAGTTTCTTCACCAGCCTTTAAGAACCCTTTAGGTTGAACCCTTCAGGTTGTTCAACATAGATCTCTTCATTGAGGTAGCCATTTAGAAATGCTGATTTCACATTCAGCTGATGAATTTTCCAACCTTTCTGAGCTGCCTGTGCAAGCAAGAGCCTGATTGTATCAAGTCTTGCAACTGGTGCAAATGTTTGAAAGTAATCCACTCTATACTTCTAGTCGAACCCTTTAACAACCAACCTTGCTATCAGTTTGTTCAAACTTACATCAGCATTGTATTTAGCTTTAAAAACCCATTTCACCCTAATGACTTTCTTATGGACTGGTCTTTCAACAAAATCCCAAGTCTAATTCTTGTTAATCATGGTCATTTCAGCTGTCATGACTTCTTTCCATCCTTGTTGAGAATTTTCTCCTTCAAAACTGATTGGCTTAGCATCAGCCAAATCAGCTCTTTCATAAACATCACTCAAAAGTCTTGTTCCTCTGACTGGTTCATCATCAAAGTCCTGACTATCACCATTCTGGACTGCTTCATCATTTTCTGATGCAAGGTCTTCTGAAACATCCATTGGTTTTGAATTCTCCCAACTCCATTATGCCTTCTCATCAAACACCACGTCCCTTCTTACAAACACCTTGAGTGTTAAAGGATCAAGCAATCTATAGCCTTTCTTATCGATGCTGTATCCCACAAAGACAATTGGTTGAGACCTTTGGTCCAGCCTATATCTTTTAACTGCAGGCACAAGTGTATAGAAATGCATCCAAAGACTCTCAAATGTGCCACAGAAGGCTTGTGACCAAACCAGACTTCAAATGGAGTCTTTTTAGATAGGGTTCTTGTTGGTAACTTGTTCTGAATGTAGACAGTTGTGTGGACAGCTTCAGCCCAAAAAACTCCTAGGCAACTTCCTTTCAAACATCATGCATCTCCTCATATCCATAATGGTCCTATTCTTCCTCTCACTTACACCATTCTGCTGAGGTGTATACACATTGGTGAACTGATGTGCAACCCCTAACTCTTCACAAAAAAACTAAAACTGCTCAGAGGTATTCTTAGTACCATTATCTGACCTCAAAGTCTTTGACTTGCAACCTGAGTAGTTTTCAGCTGCAGTCCAAGTACTGAGGCAACTTCAGACTTTTTCTTGAGGAAATAGACCCAGCAAAACCTTGAAAAATCATTAATAAAGAGAACAAAATACCTACTACTACTTAGTGATTTAGTCTTCATAGGACCACACACATCTGAATGGACTAGCTGCAATCTTTCAGTGGCTCTCCAGGCTTTGTTTGCAGGAAAAGGAAGTCTGGTTTGCTTTCCAAACTGACAAACATCACATACTTCATGCAGGTGCACTATCTTGGCAAAGTTTTGAACCAGATCTTCCTTGGCTAATTGAGCTAAGGACTTATAGCTGACATGTCCCAACCTCTTATGCCATAGTCTTGATTCATCTGAAACAGCTTCATAGGCCTCATCTGACCTCTCATTTAAATTAACAATAAAGCTCCTATTTGACATGGTTACTAACATGAGAGTAGATCCACTTGGATCACAGATTTGATACTCTTTGTTCTTGAAAAAAATTGAATAACCTTTCTCTACCAGCTGACTAATGCTAAGTAGATTTCTATCTATATCAGGTACTAAAAACACATTGGGGATAAGTTAGAGTGTCAATCAGCACATCACCTCTTCCTATTGCCTTTATGAACTGACCATTTCCCACCTTGACTTTAGTATTAAGCTCCTATCAAGTCTTTTGAAAATAGTAGCATTTGGATTCATGTGGTTTGTACAACCACTATCTAGCAATCATCTCTTTGTCATGCTTCTTTTGGCTGTAGTACAGGAAGCAACAAACACTTGCTCCTCTTGAGCATCAGTGTCATCAGCTACTTGAGCATATGTGTTTTGCTGAGCTTGTTGGTCCTTTTGCTGACCCTTGTTCTTGCAGACTTTATCAGCATGCCTTATTTTCTTATAGATCTTGCACTGCACATCAGACCTATACAAACAAAATGTCTCAAGGTGAGTAGTCTTTTTACAATGTGAGCAAGGAGGAAATTTCTTCTTGATAGCATCCTTTTTGGACTTGAACTTGTTTTCAGTCCAAGGCATCTTCCCTTTGGCATTGGAAGAGCTCGAGAATGATTTTCCCTTGGCTTGAAAGGCTCCTACCTAGTACTCTTCTTACCTACTAGCCTTTCTTTGTTCTTGAGCATAGAAGGCATTCACAATTTCTATCAAAGTGATCTTGGTCAAATCCCTTGTGTCTTCAACTGATGAGATTTTAGCCTCATATCTCTCAGGTAAGGTGGCCAAAAATTTCTCCACAATTCTGCTTTCATTGAACTGGTCTCCAAGCAACCTTATACTGTTGACAACTGCCATTATTCTGTCTGTGTACTCCTTTATTGTTTCACTCTCCTTCATCTTCAGATTCTCAAACTCCCTTCTTAGGTTGATAAGCTGTTGTTACCTTGTTTTTTGAGTGCCTTGAAACTCTTCCTTCAGCTTGTCCTAAGCCTGTTTTGGAGTCTCACAGGCCATGATTCTTGTAAAAATCAGATCTGACACACAGTTCTAAATGCAAGACATTGCCTTGTATTTCTTGGTCCTATCATTAGAATGCTACCTGATTTGAGAAACTGTAGGATTGGCTCTTAATGGTGGTGGTTCAACATCATCATTGACAACTTCCCACAAGTAAGTGCTTACAGGTACATTTTTACAACCTAAATGTGGTAGTTTACCCCAGTAAACTGTGGTGGTGGAGCTGGAGAGTATCCTGAAGAAGACATGAAGCTTTTTGAAGGTTGACAACAAAGAAGGTCCTTTAAGAAGCAAGCTCTAGATACCATTTTTGAATAAATGACAGTGAAGTTGAGATCAGCACTAACTTGTGCTCAAAGACTCAGTTTCTTGAAGTGAAAACAAACCAGAAAAAAGAAAAAAAAAATTGCAGAGAAAGGAAGTAAAAATTGATGAAAAAAGTTATATGTATTTCATTGATAGATTGAGGATATAACTTTACAAAAGTAATAGTAGGAACAATAGGGTATGAGACAATATTTGCATTACATAAGCAGATTTTCAACAGTAAGATACGCAAGATTACATTGGTAAAATGACCCTAAGCCTAACTGACTCTAAGCTCAAAAACAGCCTCCACATTGACTGAATTACATTAGTATTTGAATACAAAATATACATTAAACTAAGTTCAAAATATAAAACAAAATGCTGGCACAAATGTTGGTCTTCATGTGTTTACTGAGTTTGGTTTTTGCCTCTATTCTGCTTCTTGATACTGCATGCAATCCATATTCAACAACATGGGGTATAGATGTGGATTGGTGATAGGATTTTCTATTGGGTATACAGTGCTAAATGAGTTCGGAAACAAATGGATGGCTAGTTTTATTTGCAATTGGAATAAAAAATGGAGAAGATCATTAATAAAATTAATAATCATAGATAATGCGACATATAGTTGTCCATTAGAAAACACATGGTGCAGCAAATATACCCTTAGTATAGATATTGTTTGAAATTGTGCTTCATTAATAGTCATAGCAAAACAATGACATATTGAAAATATATAAATTGGAAGAGTTAGTTTTTAGGTACCAAAATTTATTAATAAAATTAAAATATTGTCAAGGGCTTTTTTATTAATTTTTTTATTCCATTACTCAAATATTTAAAAAAACATAAAACAATTAAAATAGATATATATTTAAACAATTTTAAAATTTAAATTATGAAATTAAAATAAAATTCAATTAAAAATAAATACTATAATTTTAAAATTTTAATTTTTCTCGATGTTGGAGTTGAAAAATATGAAACTGGTAATTGAGTGCCAAGAGAGTGCCCACTTCCTTACCATTAGAGTTGTTTAAGACAATTTCCATATTTTAGATGTTGACATTTTATTGAACGATATTTATAGGTTGTGTTGGGTATATGGACTATATCTAGTCCATCGATGAAGGTCATATCACTTAGGAAAACATATTTTGGAGATTGAATCTGATCAATCACCCTTATCTAAACCTTTCAATCATGGATAACTGGATTAATTAAAACACTGCATTCTTGGCTTCCAAAAGACCATATTTACCTTATACTTTATTATTATATTGTGTTCAACTTATTCTATGGCTATTTAAGAGGGTTGATATAGATCTCCTTATATTAGCAAATTTCGAAATTTTATATATAATTGAGAGACTTGTATAGGTTTATGTACCACGAATTGATAGCATTAAATTTGTTCAAGTGAGAAATTATATTGTATGATTGCATATTGATAGTAAAACATTGGTGCTGTGGTTTTACTTTGTTGAATTTAGAGGGATAAATTTAATGGTGAGGGTCCTAGTCTTCAAAGATACAAATGAAAAAATTATCATGGGTGTGTGATAAATTTAGAATCACTGTATAAAAGTTCGAAGATAGTAGATACTTTTCACTTAACTGGGCGCTGCATACGTAAACAAATTTTATGCCTCTTATTTATTTTCCATGTCACATTGTTAAAGGAGGTCCACTCCCTTGTTACTCCTTCCAAGCACCATTCTAAGCAACTTTTCGTGCTAACAGTTGGTTTTTCTTCGACCTATCATTTTTTTCCCTTATCTTAACTCTTAATCTTCGTATTCAATCTATCGTTCTTAATCTTCTTCTTTAATTTATCATCCTCATTATCATATTCAATCTTGATATGCTGTTCAATTTATCATCTTCGTCATTATCTGTGATCTTGATCTTCTTCTTCCATTTATCATTCTCATATTATGAAAACTAGGATCGAATTCCATAGACACATGATAAAAATAACTAAATTCTTTAAAGAGATCATATTCATGATAATTTTCTATATGAATTATGAGTATATGGAGAAGAATAGAACGACTACTCCGTGATATATCTGCAGTAATCAATATTGTAGTTCATGCCATTTCTTTACTCTCCTACGACCTTCTTCAACATTGGATGTTTGTGAGAGTCCTCATCTTCTAAGCCATAGAATGTGAGAAGTAAGTGTATCAAACCTGATTTCAACTAAAAGGGCACCGCCAAATTCGAAGAAGTGATGCAAACTGGTTATTGATCTACATGTGCAACAGTAAGTTCTCTCAATTGTACGATTATTGTCCACCATTTCTTCGGTTTCAGTTTCAAGTGTCTCAGTGTTGGTACTAGCTAGTTTGTTTTTCAGGCTGCATAAAGGAAGGAGATTCAATACTTTGGCTAAGACATAGTTGTGCACACAGCTAAGTAATCTGGGAGAAAATAAATAGAAAAGGGGTTTCCTAATATTTAGAAAATATTAAAATAAAATAGGTTGTAAATGGCAGTAATTTGAGATAATAAAGAATGAACCAATATGTCGAAAATTCTAACCTCAAGTACGATGCCAGCCTCAGTGTCAGAATGAACCCTGGAGTTATGATATATTCTGGTTATAATGGTTGAAGAACAATTTTCATCCATCTTTCTTTAGATTGTAAGTTAATTGTGAGAACATCTCGACGATCAACCATTACCAGTCAAACATCCCTACAAAATTCTTAAGAGTTAATTCACTAATAACTTTACAAATTAGAAAGACTCAATTCTAATCAATAAACTCAACGCGATTCATATTAATTGTATCACTCATTCTCATAGCATAACTCAATTGCTACACCTTTTACTAGCTTGTTCTAATTATAAGACTAGAGAAACAACTATAGATTTAATTACTCTAATTAAGTGTTTATTATCATAAATACCGAATAACGGTCCCTACTTCAAAGATACTAAAAACAATAAGAGATGGTACACCCCTGCTATAAAATGGAGAATGAACGAATATCAAAGAAGAAAAAACAATGAAGAAAACTTTGAATTTCACAATCCTAGTAAAACAGATCTTTTACACATCATAGTTTAGAAAAATAAAATTATTTACTTGTACTTTTACTTTGAAACTCTTGTTTTCGGGTGAATGATATTTGGGGTTCTAATTAGTAGTGGCTGATTTTTGAATAAGATCTCAATTTGTTCGGGGCCAAAAAAATAAAAAAATTTCTTAAATAAAAAATTCTTTACAAATTCAAACTCATTATCCATTACATGCAAACCCCAAACCCAAATACATGTTCAAAACCATTTACAAACTTAAGCCCAGATTCAAACCAAACTCAAAAGCCCAAAACATAAGGAAATTAGGAAAACTTAATTTCCCAAGCACCTATCTAGTGCCGCTGCCCTACCCGTGTGTTCTCGAGACCCTTTTGACACTCTACCACTGTCTCTGCCACCATTTGTCACCGTCGTCAAACACTTGCAAGAAACAGAGAAGAAAACAAAAAAAAAGAAGAAATGACAAAGAGCAAAAAACAAATGAAAAAAAAAAACAGATGCTCAAATTCTGCTATATAAAGCCACAAAAAATCAATTGTAACTTCTTCTCTCTTCGATTTTTATGAAGAAGGAATAGGCAGCAATAAAACAGAAAAAATTAAGAAATTTCTAATCTAATTATTTCCCTATACATATATTTTTATTTTATATTTTATTCTCTTTTATTTCGAAAGTGAGTAACTAGTAAAAATGTTAAAAGAAAAGAGAAGGGAGGTTAGGGTTTTACCAAGCCACCATCGTCGCCATCGTGCACGATTGAGGTCGTTGCCCCCAATAAAGGGCAACACATTTTGGTGAAGAGCCCTCGAACTTCCCCATGTTCGCGAGGGATCTTCGATGAAGGACAAAATAAAAATTAAAATAAATCTTTCAAGAAAAATGGCAAAATAGAAAGTTTTTGGGTCTTTTTAGGGATTTGGCTCAATTTTTTGTGGATTCGAGCCCAAATCTAGATTTGGGAATAAATAAAAAAATTTTTTTTACCTCCAACCACCGTGGATGGTGGTCACCGGTGTCAACGACCGGTGGCCCACGACGGAGGAGGGAGACCCCTAGGATTGGACGAGGGCAGGCTTGAGAGAGTAAAAGGTTTTTTTGAAACATTTTTTTAATGAAAAGGTGAAATAAGGTTTAAAGAATAAATTTTGACTTATATAGGGGTACCAAAACGGCATCGTTTTGGCTCGGCTTCTAAAACCCCAAAATGGTGTTGTAATGACGACTCAACCCGTTCGTCCATTCGGACCATGAGGATCCGCATTTTTTTACCAAGGGGTTATTTATGCTCCTGATCTTTTCGCTTCTTTTGTTTCGATTTCTTCCTTCAGTTTCTTTTTTAAATTTATTGCAATCTACCCCTGTGATGTTAATCCATTTTCAATCAGGTCCTTTGACCATTAACCTTGAGGGTTGACACATGTAGGGACCAGGACAACTTGCCCATGTTGTCCCTGTGCTTTCCGCACATTCGGATTTACACCCGTATATCAATTTTTTTATATTTTTCGCTTTAAATTTTATTTTAATTTCAATTTAACCCCTATCTTTTTATTTTTAAATTAATTTTTACCCAATTTTCAATTTAATCCTTCTTTCAATTTTTTATTTACTTATTTATTTAATTAATGAAGTCTTTAATTTTTACTTTATTTATTTATTTATGTTTATTTTAACTCGTTATTATGCCATCTTGTCATTTGCGTTATAATTGTCATTATTATTATTATTATGCCATCATCACATTGTTTATTATGCTTGCATATATTCATTTATTTCTCATGCAATACTCAAATAAATCAATCGTATGTCATATTAAAATATCTTACTCGATTTTCTCGCAATGTATAAGCAACTTTAAAACCGAGGTAATGTTCTTTTATTTAAAATCAATAAATGTTCAATGTTCTTTATTTTAGGGAACTCGAGAAATTGAGCCCTAACGTTCTGGTTATGGTTTTTCTTCGAACCAAAGTAATTGAATATCCTATTTAAAATTGATAAGTGTTCTTTATTTTCGAAGATTCGAAAATGTTCTGTTCTAACTTATTGGACATGATTTTTCTCGATTAATTTGAAATAAATGAGCTTCCTCTACAAAATTCAATTTTTAAATGACATTAAAACATCTCATTCATGTATTTAAAATTTTACTCGAATTTTCAAAATTTCAACATTTAAGACATTAAATAAACAACTAGGTATCAATTTTGGGCGTGTGAGGGTTCTAATCCTTCCTCACACGTAACCGACTCTTGAACCTATTTTCTGGATTTCGAAAACCAAAACTTTTTTTAAATAAACTTAAATATTTTATGGTGATCCAATCACACCAAATTTAAAAAGATTGGTGGCGACTCCATTTTCAATTTTAAAATAAAATTTGGGACTTTTTTTTTTTCAAAAAAATGTTCTGATAGCTTAGCAACTCCGATGGGGACCAATAAGAGAGTCACACCAAAAGTCAGTTATTTTTTGGTTTCTTTGTTTAAAATTTTAAAATTCGATTTTTTTTAATGTGCGATCCTTTGCATTTTATTTGTTACCTTGAATATATTATGTTGATATTGTTAGAATAGGATTATTCGCATTCATTTGCATTTGTTGTTACACCCTTTAAGTGGAAGTGAGAAACTATTCCTTCGTTAGGTTTTCACCTCCGGTGAGGATTGAGGAATCTGTTAGTTCGGGTACCCTTACTTTAGGACCCAACCGCATGTAACGAGCCCTAAGAGTCAGCCTTAAATAGAACTATGTCGAACCTTTAGTGGTTACCCAAATAAGGTGTAAGAGATGCAGTTATATTCTTGTTCTTTGCTTTTAATTGCAATTTATTTTCAAGTTTTATTCCTGTATTAATCATACTGATTTGTTTCATTTGAATCTGTTTGCATTACATTTTCATCTCAAAAAAGTGTTGATTCGTGTCCAATTACTAAATAGAGAATTGGTCTTAAGAAAACGGGTTCCTTGATAAGGTAGAAGATAATGTGGCTGTGCATATGTGGTTAAAGGAAAAACAATGCGAAAAGGTGATAGCCTGTCAAAGGGGCACATATCAGAGTTTTGGGATTACACCCAAATAAACGTAACCCGTAATGGTTTGCAAGAGCTGAAAGAAATATGAACGACGAAACGAGGTAGATGTTCTACTGCGAATACGGTGATCTGCCTTATCTACTAGAGGAAAGTGGATACGCATCTTTTTCGAGCCCTAGCACAGTACTGAAATCCCACTTTGGGAACGTGGACATAGTGCCAACGGTAGAAGAGTACACAATTCTGCTTCATTGCCAAGGATTCAAGTCGATAAAGCCTACTTTAGAGTCGCCATTGTTTCAACTCTTTTAAAGAGGTTGATGAACATAATCGAGATGAGTGAGAAATGGGTCGTGGCTCAAATTAGAGGAAAATGAGATAATAAATGTATCACTTAGAAGAACTTGCATGACTTAATCTTGGTACACCTTGACATAAGGAAAAAAGTCGATGCCTTCGCTTTAAGCTTTCATGAGTTAGTCATTTTCCCTAAGGCATTAGGACATATAGATGATGCAATCTCGGATTTGCGACTGAACTAAAAGGTAACGCAGGCCAAGAATGAGGAATTAAAAGGTAGAAGAACTTGAGGCCACACTGCGGAGTTGTGAACTACGAGTTGAGCTTCTCGAAGAAACTAGGGAAATAAACAGTGAATATTGAAGAAAAACAACTCCAACGCTCTCAGGGGCAGGTCATAGATATGAACCATGTTGTTGGCAAAGCTTTGACCCAAATATGAGAAGTGACAAACTACTTGCTAGCCTTAGCCATTCAAGACCAACATTTTAAGCCTGAAATCAGAGTCGAATGGGGCAAAAATTAGCTTGGCTTCTTAGGAAGATTAAGGCTTTTAGAATTAAGGCACGACCGTATATGTATCTATCTTATGTAAATAATTTTTTTTAGTAAAGTTATTTTAATGGAATTGAACCAAGAATCGACGCCTTTTTGCATGCATTTTACCTTATTTAGCATTGCACTTCATGCATTAAATTTCAAAAATAAATCACATATCTAAAATATTCGTTTCAAGGGGGTGTTATTAACTCTGAATGAAAATTGAGAGAAAACATGATAAATCAAAATAATGGGGGAATGTTGAAAAAATTTTAAGCGAAAGTTATATCTAAATAAGAGAACGGAGAGTGAAACCCATCGAGAGTTTGTCCTTACACCCTTTGAAGTGTTTTGGACAACTAGACTGTGGAGGAGCTTTCTGTAGTTTTTAGGATTTTTCTAGAATAATAGTCAGAACACACTTATTACTCTAAGCATAAGAGTAATAAGGATCCTTTTGTAAAGGGCACATGACCACTGTCTTTTATTTCAATAAAAATGATGCATTTTTCTATATATCCAATCTGAAAAACATCTTAATCTTCTTTACACTCGTTCTATACCATAATCAATCATTAATTCTTTGGATTCCCTTTTGTCCATACGCTAGGTCCCTTGATATCAATGACATGAGCAACACTGTTGTTGACTCAGAGCCCTTTTTAGAAGGACATGTGTCCAGAAAAGCCTCAAGACTTCGAAGATGATCAAGAAGGTAACCTGTCTCTCGACTTGCTACGGATGGTTGAGCAAGACAAGGAACAAATATCGCTTCGCAAAAGAGTTAGTAGAAACTGTGAGTTTAAGGGAAGAATAAGAGGAAAAAGGTGAAATTTGAGACATGTACCTTTGCAAAAACAAGAAGAGATCTCATAGAGCTGCTTCAAGAATTCGAAAAGGTCTTCGCATGGTCCTATCAAAGCATGTCAGACTTAAGGAACTAATGTCATGACACACAAGCTCCCATAAAGGAAGAATGTAATCTGGTTCAGCAAAAAACTTCGAAGAATGAGGCCTGACGTGCTATTTAAAAAGGAGGTCAAAAAAAGAAAAGAAAAGAAAAAAGAGAGGTCGAGATGAAAACCCGCAAAGGTTCTCTTGAAACCCAAAGAAAGAAAAGAAAAAAGAAGAAAAAAGCCAAGATGAAAACTCGCAAAGGACATCTTGAAAATCCATGTATCTCCTTCACCTCTTTACGTCATTGCCTCTTTTATGTGGGGCATGAACGTCATTGGGGCAATTTTACCAAAGGCTTCCAATGAGCTTTATTTCATCTTCGTGGCCATCAACTACTTCATCAAATGAGTAGAAACTACTTCTTATGCCAACATCACAAGATCGATGTGAGCAAATTTTTGAGGAAAAATATTACATGCCAATATGGAAAGGATCATATTTGACAATAATTTGAATTTGAACAACATCACGATAGCAAAGGCTTGCAGTCAGTTCAAGACCAAGCATCATAACTCCACACCATATTGCCCAACCGTGAATGGGGCAATGGGGCAGCTATTAAGAATATCGAGAAGATCGTTAATAATCTTACTCCATCCTCAAATATTCAGAACCACATCCTCAATTGCATTGATGATCTTTCACCAAATCAAGGAATGACAAATCAGTGTTTGATTAATGATTGTTGATGATCGCCAAGGAAGAAAAGGAACAATAATCATCTCCTTTCCCGCCCCATCTTCCTCTTGATTCAAGTACTATAATTCAATGGATTGTCAATTTGCCATCGAACAAGGCTTTTACAATGAAGTTCCTTTGATGAGCACCTTCTCAATTGGTCCCTTATATACTTCGTTAGACATGAAAAAACTTCACCTCCAACTTAAGATGGTTATGATGAAATTGGGAATGATTTTTGGAATGAATTAGGTTTTTTGTTTGAACCCTGCAACAAACAACCAATGCTTAAAGATGAAGCTAAATGGGGAAGAAGCGATGA
Source organism: Kokia cookei (assembly GCA_039519145.1). Taxonomy (NCBI): domain Eukaryota; kingdom Viridiplantae; phylum Streptophyta; class Magnoliopsida; order Malvales; family Malvaceae; genus Kokia; species Kokia cookei. Next base: position 30,614,405 of record CM076907.1, on the reverse strand, counting down.
AGAAAGAGAGTTTCAAGTAAAAGGTAAGAGAAAGATCAACGTAACATTAGGGCTAAATTGATGTCAAGGAAAGCCATCTTATAATACTTTCATATGCCCATGATTCAAGTAGAAAAAGAGCTTAATGTGGGGAAAACATGGTTGAAGAAAGGTGTAGGGAACTTAGAATCAAGAGGTGGCCTCACTGCAAGCTTACGAGCCTCCAAACCCTTATCAACAACATCTAAGAGTTCAAGGAAAGAGAAGAAAAGGAAAGCAAAGTAAGGGAAGTAGTCCTACCCATTGGAGTTGAGTTTACTTCCCTCCAAATTTTATTAGAACTGATAAAGCAGAATGGATCAAATTCATATGTGGTCAACTAAACTTGATTGAAGAAAAGAGGCTAAAAGCTATCTGTCATTGTCAAATGTACCAAAAACGAATGATATGGGTTTATGACAAAGAAGGATCCACCCTAGAGAATTCCATGAGGAAGCATTGGTTCTGAAAATGATCCTCCCTATACAAAAAGACTTTCGAGGAAAATGGATGCCGAATTGGGAAGGGCCTCATGAGGTGAAGAAAGTTTTTTCTGTAGGAGCTTTGATTTTGACCGAGATGAATGAAAAAGATTTTCCCAACCCCGTGAACTCGGATTCGATGAAGAAAAGATTTCACCTAAAAAAGGAGAAAGAAAAGAAAGAAAAAATAAAAGGAAAAGCAAAAAGAAAAAAGAAAAAGAAAAGGAGAGGTCCAGATGAAAACCAGTGAAGGACATCTCAAAACTTAAGGAGATTTAAGTTGAAAACCCGAAAGGGCGGCTCAAATTTGAATTAAAGAAGGGGCATGAATGGTCTTCTCTCTCAAAAGTAACAAGGTGAAGAAACTTTACATCTTAGGCATCAACGAAGTACTCTAGGCTTCATGGAAACATATCAAGCTTAGAATGGTCCTCATCAAGTTTGCTCAGCAAAGCTCATACTTTGATTTCTGGGGCACCTAATTTCATTCTTTGTTCACCTTATGTTTGGAAATTTAACCAATGTTTGTCATTTTTAATCTTTTAATTCGAGTTTTGCCTTAAATAAAATTCAATTTTATCCACCTTACAACCATGTTCAAGCATTTTTGCATTGAAATAATAGTTAGTGGTCTAACGATATAAGGAATAAAAGAATTTTTACATATCGCTTTAGAGAATTTCTAAATAGTACAGGGACCTAAAACAGGACTGCTAGTTGGAAATAACCAAACCCGAGCGCTAGAGGGGTCCTGAAATAAATAGTTTAGTTTACGACTACCTCTTTGGGTTTCATGTCAAAATATCATACCAAAAGGAAGGTGTGGTAACAGATTAGTGATAGAACTTAGGCAAACAATGAACAATGTTGACCTAAGGACCAAAAGGAAAATATGACATGTTGTATTCATGCTAATATCATTCATACTTGTCTATTTAGGGGTATTTGTTTTATTCAAATCATTACTTGGCCTAGGCAGAGGCCCACAAAATAAGAAATTATAGGTCCTATTCCTCAGAGAATGGCGTGATTGACTAGCTTTAATACCAAATACTATACCCCTAAGTTTGCAGTGGGTCGGATTAGAACAATAAAGTAGATTTCAATGTCCTTAAGGTTACAGTGGAATGGAGTGAAGCTTTAAATCCTATCTTCCTGAAGTTATAGTGAAGTGGATTAAAACAAGTAACATATCTCAATGTCCTTGAGGTTGCAGTGAAATAGAGTGAAGTTACAACACCAAATATATTACACCTAAAGCTGTAGAGGGGTAGATTGAAGTCGCAAGGGCGAATCTTATACCTCTAAAGCTGTAAAGGAGCAGATTGAAGCCGTAATAACGAATCTCATACACCTAAAGCTATAGAAAGGCATATTGAAGCTGCAAAGGTGAATCTCATACCCCTAAAGTTATGGGCCATAAGGATGAATCTAATACACCTAGAGATGTGGAGGGAAAGATTAAAGTCGCAAAGGCGAATCTCATACCCTAGAGATGTGGAAGGAAAGATTTAAACCGCAAAGGCGAATCATATACCCTAGAGATGTGGAGGGAAAGATTGAAGTCGTAAAGATGAATCTTATACCCTAGAGATGTGGAGGGAAAGATTGAAGCTGCAAAGGCGAATCTTATACCCTAGTGATGTGAAGGGAAAGATTGAAGTCGTAAAGGCAAATCTTATACCCTAGTGATGCGGAGGGAAAGATAGAAGCCGCAAAGGTGAATCTTATACCCTAGTGATGTGAAGGGAAAGGATGAAGCCGCAAAGGTGAATCTTATACCCTAGTGACATGAAGGAAAAGATTAAAGCTACAAAGGTGAATCTTATACTTTAAAGACGTGGAGGGAAAGATTGAAGTCGTAAAGGTGAATCTTATACTTTAAAGATGAATAGGGGCAAATTGAAGCCGTAAAGGCGAATCTTATACCCTAAAGATAAAGAAGGGTAGATCAAAGCAGCAAAAAACAAGTCTTCTCCTCTCTGAAGTCACAATAGAGCAAGATAAAGCTACGGCACCAAAGAAATCGTGCTTAGTGAGACCAAATGAAATTGGTCCTCCTTTTAGTCTTCACTCCATTTTCATTACACGACAACGAACAAAAAGAAGCAATTGTTGGAGCCCAATTTGTCCAGGCCCAACAAAAATAAGACAAATAAACAAAAAAATAAAAAATCATTTAATAAAAATTCCTTTACAAATTCAAACCCATTATTTATTACATACAAACCCCAAACCCAAATACATACCAAAAACCATTTACAAACCTAATCCCAAACCCAAAAGCCCAAAACTTAAGGAAATTAGGAAACCCTAATTTCTCAAGAACCTATTCAACGCCACTCCCTACCCGTGCGTTCTCGAGGCCTTTTTGACACTCTACCACCACCTGCTACCGTCATCAAACACCTGCAAGTAATAAAGAAGAAAACAAAGAAAAAGAAGAAATGACAAAGAGAAAAAAAAATGAAAAAAAAACAAAAGCATATACTTGAATTCGGCTATGTAAAGCCACAAAAAATCAATTGTAACTTCTTCTTCTCTCTTTGATTTTTACGAAGGAGGAATAGGTAGCAATAAAATAGAAAAAAAAAAAGAAATTTCCAATCTAGTTGTTTCTCTATACATATATATTTATTTCTCTTTTATTTCGAAAGTGAGTAATTAGTAAAAATATAAAAAGAAAAGAGAAGGGAGGTTAGGGTTTTACAAAGCCATCATCGTCGCCGTCGTGCACAGTTGAGATCGCTGCCCTCGATGAAGGGCAACGCATTTTGGTGAAGAGCCCTCGAACGTCCCCATGTTCGTGAGGGATCTTCGATGAAGGAAAAAATAAAATAAATATTTCAAAAATGGTAAAATAGAAAGTTTTTGGGTCTTTTTAGGGATTTAACTCAATTTTTGGTGGATTCGAGCCCAGATTTGGATTCCTAAATAAATAAAAAATTGACTTATATAGGGTACCAAATGACGTCGTTTTGGCCAGACTTCTAAAACCCCAAAACGACATTGTTTTGATGACCCAACCCATTCGCCCATTCGGACCCTGAGGATCTGCGTTTTTTTTACCAAGGGGCTATTTATGCCCTTCGTCCTTCCACTTCTTTTTTTGTTTCGATTTTGTCGTTTAGTTTGTTTTTTTTTTAATTTATTGCAATTTGCCCTGTGATGTTAATCCGTGTTCAATCAGGTCCTTTGACTATTAACCTTGAGGGTTGACACGTGTAAGGACCAAGACAAGTTGCCCATGTGGTCCCTGTGATTTCAACACATTCGGATTTATCCCCGTATGTCCTTTTTTTATATTTTTTACTTTAAATTTTAGTTTAATTTAAATTTAACCCCTATCTTTTTATTTTAAATTATACATTAATTTTTACCCAATTTTCAATTTAATCTTTCTTTTATTTTTTTATTTACTTATTTATTTCATTAATGAAGTCTTTTATTTTTACTTTATTTATTTGTTTATTTTATTTTACTTTTATACCCATTTTTTTATTATTTTACATTCCATTTATATTATTTATATTTTGTTCCTAAATTTTATTTGTAGAAACGTTTCTCTTTTTTTTAGGAGAAACAATCTCGAAAAATACTTTTGAAATCAAAATATGGAGTCGCTACCAATCTTTTATTTGGTGTGATTGGATCATCACAAAACGTTTTTAAATCTGTTTTGAAAAATATCTTAGTCTTCGAAATCCAGAAAATGGGTTCGGGAGTCGGTTACGTGTGTGGAAGGATTAGCACCCACACACGCCCAAAATTGGTACCACATTGATTATTATCCAGTCTTGATTATTAAAAATTTGAAAATTCGAGTGAAGTTAAAATACGATCCTTAAATGCATGATTTATTTGGTATACATGTTTAAGAGAAAATTGAGTTTCATTTGGAAGTCTCGTTATTTCGAACTGACCGAGGAAGAAAGTCACGCCCAGTGAGTTAGGACATAACGTTTTGAGATCCGAAAATAATGGGCTTTCCTTTGTTTTAAATTTCAAACCTTCAAAATGGTATTCAATTATTCTGGTTTGAAGAAAAATTGCACCAAGTAAGTTAAGGCACAATATTTCAAAATCCGAAATAAAGGAATATTGCCTTGATTTTAAATATTTTTATTTTGGAGAAAATAAAAAAAATGACTTTTAAAAAATGAGCATGCAAATTAAATACGAGTCATACAATTAATGATAAAGTTAAATAACACAAAGAACGAACGATTATGAGAATGAATAAATATACGAGAATAAGCATAAGAATAATAAAATACAAAAGCGCGAATAAAAATCAAAGAATAGGGTTAATTAAAAAATACGAAGAATAATAATTAAGTTGCATGTACGAAAATCGAAGAGAAAGAAAAAAATGGGGTAAAAAATGAAGTTTTAAAAAAATTGGGGTCAAAAATGTGATTTTTGGAAGAGGGTTAAAATGTGATTTTTGAGAAATTCGAGGGCAAAAAATGAAATTTTTGAGAAGTTCGGGGTTAAAATGTGATTTTTGAGAAATTTGAGGGTAAAAATATAATTTCTAAGAAGTTAAGGGTTAAAATGTGATTTTTGAGAAATTTAGGGGTAATAATGTAATTTTTGAGAAGTTCAGGTGTCAAAATATGGGTTTTAAATAAAAATAAAGGCTTTTTATGCAACAAACCCAAAAATTGTGACACGTGGTAGCTTCCCAGGCTTCCAGAAGTCAAAGGACTAAATTGTAAAGCTTTAAGAATCACTAGGCACATTTTAAAAGAATTAAAAAAATACTGAAGGACCTGATTGAAAATTTGAAAACAGGCGGAAGGATCAACTGGGTAAGTAACCCATTAAATAAAAACAGGAGGATCTTAGGGGGATCGACGCGGGTCGGGTCGGATTGGAGTAAAACGACGCCGTTTAAGCACTCAGGAATCCTTCTCCAAACGACGTCATTTTATGTAGTTTATTTAAGCCAAAAAAACCTTCTAAAATATCATTTTTCAACTTCATTAAAAAAAATGGATTTTGCTCTTCTTTTTTTCTCTGAAAGGCTTCCCCTTTGAACCTCCATCTGTCCACAAGCCGTCCCTCGATCCGTCATCGCTCCACCACCTTCGTCGCACGCGCCACCATGCACGGCGATGGAAAGGCAAAACTTTCCCCTTTTTTATTCTTTTTTTTTTTGCTTAGGAACTTTGAACCCGAGCCCACTTCTTCCTTTTTTTTTTAAACAAAACTGAAAGGTTTCGTTTTTAAGAGCCTTATCTGTCAAAAACTATATCTAGATCTGTCCTTTCAGATCTTCAAAAAAAAGGTTTTGATTTTTCTTTTCCCTTTTTTTTTTACAAAATCGTTTTTCTTTTTATGCCATTATTGTAAAATTTTTAAATCTAGATCTAATGAGATCTTTATAGATTTTTTTAAAAAGAAATGGTTTTGATGATTGCTTATTTTCCTTTTTCAATATTACTTATTCAATCCATTTTTGTGTTAGTTTCTTTTCAGAAGCAATGGAAAAAAACCTATCAAAACCTCTCAAAGACATGGTCGCATCTGGAGTGGCTCCGTTCAAGGTCGCGACGACAGCAGTTCGAATTCAGATATGCCTCTTAAACTCTTTTTTAATACTTATTTAATGTTTATTTATTAAACGTTTTGGAATAATACTAAGAAAACGACAATAATGAGATAGTAAACAATATATTAATATATTTAGAATATGAAGGGCTTAGAAATTCAGATAATAAGTAGACTTAATTGTATACCTTGAGAAATGATAATGGGATGCTAGGAATCAGATCTTTGAACTATATTTTCTTGTGTACTAATTTCAAATGCACTGTATTTTGTATTGATTTTGAAAAGTACTTGGTAACCCCTTACAAACTGGTTTACAATCATTATAATTTGTTTTTCTCAACTAAATACCGGTCTTTTCCTCTTTACAGGTGGCAGTGGCAGTGGCGGTGGAGGCAACATGACTAGTAAGCTGCTAGTGGTGTTGATGTGGCGGTAGTAGAGTGGCTAGAGATGGGGCGATAGGTAGTAGCAAGTTGTAGCATATTAGGTTTTGTGTTTTGGTTTTAGGGTTTAGGGCATTTAGGCCCTTAAGTGTTTGGGTTATTTAATTGAGCTAGGATTTAGACATTTGGGCTTATACTTTGGGTGTAATATGGACATTTGGACCTTTTTAATTAAATTTAAATTCAAAAAAAATTTAAATTTAAAAATTGGGTTCAACTTTGTTTAAATGTTGGGCCCGGTCAAAATTAGGTTCCAACAGCTCAAAATTGGGTTCCAACAGCTACCCCTCTTTGCTCATTGTTGTGTAATAGGAATAGAGCAAAGACCAAAAGGAGGCCCAATTTTGTCATGTCTCATTTCTTCAACTGCCCTACCCTTCGCTTTATCAGTTGTTCATCTTTATTGCATCCGCTTCTCTACATCTTCGGAGTTGTGATTTCATCTTGCCCTAAGGCAATTTCAAAAAGACGAATTTTGCGACTGTAACTTCGCCCAATTCACTTGCAACTTCAAGGGGATTGAGATCTATTATCGTAGTAATTTATTCAATTCACTGACACTCTAGGTGTGTCATGGCTTCATCTCTCTGTCTACTTCTTTATATCTCATCAGGAAGATGACCGCTTTATTGCTTCAACCTACTTCTCTGTATCTCATCAGGAAGATAGGGGTTTGAAGCTTCACTCATATCTGAACTTTGCTTCACTTGATTTGGTCTACTTCTCTGTATCTCATCAAGAAGATGACCGCCTTATTTGTTTTAACCCACTTCTCTGTATCTCATCAGGAAGGTGACCATTTTATTGCTTCGACTTGCTTCTCAGTATCTCATTAGGAAGCTGGGGTTTTAAGTTTTAATCACATTAAGCTTTGTTTCATTAATTTGGTCTACTTCTCTGTATCTCATCAGGAAGATGATCGCCTCATTTTTTTTTGTCCACTTCTCTGTATCTCATCAGGAAGGTGACCATTTTATTACTTCGACCTTCTTCTCAGTATCTCATTAGGAAGCTTGAATTCGAAGTTTCGCCCACATTGAGATTTGTTCCATTTGATTTGGTCTACTTCTCTGTATCTCATCAGGAAGATGACCGCCTCATTTGTTTTAATCCACTTCTCTGTATCTCATCAGGAAGACGAATTTGGTCCACTTCTCTGTACTTCATCAAGAAGATGACCATTTTATTACTTCAACCCGCTTCTCAGTATCTCATCAGGAAGCTGGGATTCGAAGTTTTGCTCGCATTGAGCTTTATTTCATTGATTTGGTATACTTCTCTGTATCTCATCAGAAAGATGACTGCATCACTGTTTTAATCCACTCTTTGTATCTCATCAGGAAGACGGATTTGATCCACTTCTCGGTATCCTGCTTCTCAGTATCTCATCAAGAAGTTGGGGTTCGAAGTTTCACTCTTTCTCTTGATCAGGGTAAGAGATTGTATATTTCAATCTGTCTCGCGATTGGGTAAGGCATCGGTGCCTTCAATAGTCGCAACTTCAACTTACTCCTTTTCAACTTCAGGGTATAAGATACGCCTTTGTCAATCTTTTCCCTTCGTGCTCTAGGGTATCAGTTCTAATGTTTCCTTGGTTCCTCTTACCATTTTGCGGGGATGTGACCTGTAAAGTATGCTTCTATAGACCTCTATGTAGGCCTAAATTATTGGAATGTCATGATCAGGATGCTCCTAAATACATGAATGCGCATGATGAATGTCAGATTCATTTATTATTATTTGGGTTGGCATGACCTGTCGCCTGTCCAAACTCTGTCATTGGTGTCTTGCCTTGTCTCCTTCTAGGTTTAGCTTGAATTACTTGTTTTCATGTTTGTTTCCAATTGGTAGTCCTGTTTCGGGCCCTTACATCATTTAGGAAATTCAAGAGTAATGCTCATGGATCTTTATATGATTTGTTAGTTCATTGTCCATTATTCTCAATGTAGAATGCTTGAATGAGATTATGAAAGAATTAGGTCGAATTTTATTGAAGATTTAATTCAAAAGATGGCAAATATTAGTCAAAATTGTCAAGTATTCAACAAAAGACGGTTAAATGCCCAAATATCGCAAAATAAGTTTCTCTAAGCTAACTCACTGAGAATCATTCTGAGCCTGATATGTGTCTAGAAGACCTGAAGTGCCTTGCTGATGCTTCAAGTTGTAAAGTTTCTCTATCTTGTTACATTTGAGGAAAACGATCACTTCAAACCCGTTCTTTTATTTTCAATTTGAGTCGCCCTTTGCGGGTTTTCAACCAAAACCTTTTTGGTCTCAAGATGCTCTTTACGGGTTTTCATCTCGAACCTTTTTTTTTTAGATGCCCTTTTCGGGTTTTCATCTCATTCCTAGGCAAAATATTTTTTCATCGAGTCTAAATTGACGGGGTTGTGCAGAGTTTACCATCTATCTCTGTTAGAATGAGAGCTCCTCTTGAGATAGATTTGTTTACCACATAAAGCCCTTCCCAATTGGGCATCCATTTACCTTGGAAGTCTTTATGTATAGGAAGTATATTTTTCTGAACTAGATCTCCCTCATGGAACTCTCTAGGATGAACCTTTTTGTCATAAACTTGCATCATTCTATTTTGGTACATTTGACCATGGCGAATAGCTCTTAACCTTTTTTCTTCGATTAAATTCAACTGATAATATCGAGCTTGGATTCATTCTGCCTCATCTAACTGTAACTCAGTCAAGACTCGAAGAGAAGGTATTTCAACCTCAATAAGTAAGACTGCTTCTATACCACATGCTAGTGCGAATGGTGTTACCCTAGTAGAAGTTCTGATTGAAGTTTTGTAAGCAAAGAGGACAAATGATAGTTTTTTGTGCCAATCTTTGTAGGTTTCAGTCATTTTTGCAATGATCTTCTTGATATTTTTGTTAGCTACCTTTACAGCTCCATTCATTTTTAGGCGATAGGGAGATGAATTGTGATGCTTGATTTTGAGTTGCTCATAAACTTACGCTATTGTGCTATTGTTCAAATTCAAGGCATTGTCGGATATGATCCTCTCTGGCATCCCTTATCATCAGATGATCTCTTTTTTCAAGAACTTACTAACCGTAGACTTCGTGACATTGACGTAAGAAGCTACTTCCACCCATTTGGTAAAATAGTCGATAACCACGAAGATAAATCTATGACCATTAGAAGCCTTTGGAGAAATTGGCCCAATGACATCCATGCCCCACATAGAAAATGGCCAAGGAGAAGTCATGACATGAAGGTGTGATAGAGGTACATGAATCTTGTCTCCATAGATCTAGCACTTATGGCACCTCTTAGCATAATTGATTAAATCTCCTTCCATGGTAGACCAGTAATACCCAAATCTCATTATCTGCCTGGCCATTGTGAAACCATTGGTGTGTGACCCATAAATGCCTTCATGAACTTCTTCTAAGATCTTTCTAACTTCAACTGTGTCGACACATCTTAGCAACACATGATCTTTTCTCCTTTTGTACAAGATTTCCCCATCTAGGACATATTCATTGGCAAGTCTTCTCAATGTCATCTTTTCATTTTCAGAAGCTTGCTCGAGGTACTTGCGATCTCTTACATACTTAAGAATATTTTGGTACCATGGGCGGTCATCCCTTTTTTCTTCTTCTTGTTCTTCAATATCATAACAATGAGCTAGAACCTCATAGATGTTCATTTGAATGAGTTTCATATCTTCTGGTCTATTTACTTTAATCATCGACGTTAAAGTGGCAAAAGCATCAGCTATCTGATTTTCTTCTTGTGGGAGATAATTGAATGTACATCATCAAGCTCCTTAGTTAACTCAAGAACCAACTTTCGGTAATCAATTAGATTAGAATCTCTTGTTTCCCATTCTCTTTTGAGTTGATAGATTACTAGTATAAAGTCTCCATATGTCTTTAAAACTTTGATTCCTTGTTTTATAGTTGCACGGATTCCCATGATACATGCTTCTTATTCTGCCATGTTATTTGTGCAATCAAAATTGAGTTTACTAGTGAAAGGATAGTGGTCTCCTTCTGGTGATACCAAGATTGCCCCAACTCCATTACCCGTGGCGTTTGAAGCTCCATCAAAATTCAAACTCCAAGGGTGTTCTATTGTGGTTCCCTTTTTAGTAGTTGCAACATACATTAAGTCCTAATTTGGAAAATCAAAGTTTATTGGCTCATAGTCTTCTAAAGCCCTGTGGTTAGAAAGTCTGCTATCATACTCCCTTTTACTACCTTTTGATTAACATAGACTATGTCGAACTTAAATAGTAGGATTTGTCACCTAGCCAATCTTCCATTCAAGGCGGCTGACTCCATCATGTACTTCAGAGGGTATAGTTTTGAGATTAACCAAGTGGTGTGGTACAACATGTATTGCCTTATTCTTCGCATGATCCAAACAACATAGTTTTTCAATTGGCGAGTATCGAGTCTCATAATCAGTGAATTTCTTGCTAAGATAATATATCGCCCTTTCCTTCTTTCTAGATTCATCGTGCTGGCCTAGTATGCATCCTATAGAATTTTTAAATACTACCAAGAATAGGATTAACGGTTTATTGGGTATTGGAGGGACCAAGACTAGAGCATTGGATAAGTAATCCTTGACTTTATAAAAAGTTTCCTAGCATTCATCATTCCACACACCTAGGTTATGCTTCCTAAGCAGACGGAAGATGGGATCACAATTCTCAATTAGCTGTGAAATAAACTGAGCAATGTAATTCAATCTCCCTAAGAACCCTCGAACTTCTTTTTTCATACTGGGTGGTGGTAGCTCTTGTATGGTTTTTACTCTATCTGGATCAATTTCAATCCCCCTTTTGCTAACTACAAAGCCTAGCAGCTTTCTTGAAGTGGCTCCAAAAGTACACTTGGCTAGGTTTAACTTTAGTTGATTCTTTCTTAGCCTCACAAACAGCTTTCTCAAGATCTTTATATGCTCTTCCTCTGTTCGAGATTTTCCAATCATATCGTCGACATAAACTTCAATTTCTTTATGTATCATGTCATGAAATAGAGTTACCACAACTCTTTGATAAGCTACCCCCGCGTTTTTGAGTCCAAAGGAATCACCTTGTAACAGAATGTTCCCCACAGCGTGACAAATGTAGTTCTCTCCGTATCTTCCGGATCCATACTTATCTGGTTATACCCGGAGAAACCGTCCATGAAAGAAAATAGGGAATGACCTGTTGTATTATCTACTAAGGTGGATGTGAGGTAATGGAAAGTTATCCTTTGGGCTAGCTTTATTTAAATCTCGATAGTCCACACACATACGCACTTGCCCATCTTTTTTAGGAACAGGGACTATGTTAGCTACCCATTCTGAGTATTTAACTACCTGGAGTAAACCAGCATCGAACTGCTTTTTGACCTCTTCTTTTATTTTTAATAGCACATATGGTCTCATCCTTCGGAGCTTTTGCTGTACAAGCTTGCATTCTTCTTTTATGGAGATTTTGTGTACCATAATGTTAGTACTCAAGTCAGGCATATCTTAGTAGGACCATGTAAACACATCTTGGAGCTCTTAAAGCAACTCAATAAGATCTTTTCTGGTTTCTATGGAGATGCTTGTCCCAATTTTCACCTCTTTCTTTTCATCTTCGTTCCCCAGACTAATAACTTCCACAGGTTCCGAATGAGGAAAGATTTGTCTTTCTTCTTCTTCTATCATCCTTAACAAATCAGGAGATAAACTACAATCTTGATTATATCCAAAATCTTGAAGTTTCTCTAAACACATATCTTGCTCAAAATGAGGCTCTAAGTCGGCATTAGTGTTACTCATATTATTGATATTTAAGGACCTGTCAAAAGAAAAAAGGGAGGTCCAAAGAACAAAATGAATTTATGAAAGAATGATTATATGGTATCATTAAGGGTATGTTTGTATGTATTAAAGAATGATCAATTTAGTTTATTGGATATGTACGAATGGTTCATGAAAAAATAATTAGTGAAAGATTTGTCATGTAAGATAGAATATGCATTTTCATTTAAAATAACTAGATAACGACCATGGGCCCTTTTTACAAAAAGATCCATATTGCTTTCAAGCCTAAAGAAATAGGTGTGTTCTGAGCATTACTCTGAAGAAATCTTAAAAGTTATAGGGAGTTCCTCTACAGTCCAATTATCCAAAGTGCTTCCCAATGCACATGGATCGATTTCTGGCAGGTTTCCTCTTTTCCCTTATCGGATATAGCATTGATGCCTAGATCCTTCATGATTCCTTCAGTCTTGATTATCACTTGCTTCTTTTCCAATCCTGTCTCTCGGTTGATCACCCCTCCCGAGACGAAAGTCTTAGATATGTCTAGGAAGATCATGGGTTCCCACGAAATTTCTTTTTTTGGACAATCTTACCCTCCTTCTTTCATGCTTTCTTTCTAGCTCTTTCTTCTTTTGTTTTGCATCTGGTTTGTACCCTAAGCCATAACGATCCTATTTTTCTATCAGTATCGGCACATTGACTCTTCCTTTGAGGTATTTTCTTAGCCCCTTTCCAAGTAACGCCCCATTTCTAACTGTTAAACGCAGGCTCATCCTTGTAGTCGATGATAACTTAGGCACAAGGATCTTACTTCCTTCAATAATGAAGGTTACATTGACGAATTCTAATGAGCGGAAGGAACATTCGATAGCCTCTACATCTGTTCCGACATAAGGTGCATCACTCGTTACAGATGCAATAATTTCCTCCTCAACGTTGATCGTGATTAACCGTATTTCATTTATCAATTTTAGCTTCTGATGCAACGAAGAAGGTACTACCCTAGCTGAATGAATCCACGGTCTTCCCAATAGACAATTGTAGGTGGGCCTGATATCCATCACTAGAAAATCCACCTCATATGTGTTTGGCCCAATCTAAAGAGGTATTTCGATCCTGCCCATTACTTTCCTTTCAGTCCCATGAAATGCTCTCACTATATTATTACATCCTTTCATGTGAGAGCTATCAATTAGTAATCTCTACAAGGTAGCTAATGGTAGCACATTCAAAGCTAAGTCGTTATCTATGAGTACTCCGGGTAATGTGTACCCCTTGCAACGGGTAGTAATGTGTAAGGCTTTGGTAGATCCCATTCCTCTCGTTGGTATTTTGTCATCACTTAAGAAAATAAAGTTATCGGCACTCACATTATTGACTAATTGATCCAACTTACTGACAGAGATATCATTTGCTACATATATCTCATTTAGCACCTTCATTAGTGCGCTTCGATGGGCCTCTGAGCTTAAGAGCAATGCCAAAATTGTTCTACTACACTATATTTGCTATGTCTCAGGAACTTCAGAAACTCTTTTGCCTCTTTCTCTAATACAGGCTTATTTGAAGGTGCTTCGGGGTTGCTAATTGTTTCTTCCTCTAGATCAAACATTACTGCCTTCCCCTTGTTAATCTCTTTCTCCCTACTCACTGGGTCATAACTTTTTCCACTGCAGTAACAAGACTCACATCCTTTTTGAGTTATTCCTTCCTTGGTATTATTACGTTACAATTGTAGTTCCATGGGACCCTCTTACTTTGTAAGGAAATGCTACTGGCTTTTGTATGATGTGCGCGGTGTTATTTGCTCCCTTTCCATGCTATTTGTTGTCTTAGAAATAATTCCCAGTGGGCGATTAATCCCATAGGCTCCTATCTCTCTCTCTTCAGAGGCGTAAACATCCTTATCCTCCTCCCCTTCCTCGAAAAATTTCAACTCTTTATTATCCATCGATGTTTGTACCAAAGCTTTGAATACAGCACAATCCTGAATCTTATGCCCTTCACTAACATGAAATTTGCAATAATTGTGAATATTCATTACTGTGTTTCCCCTTTCTTTTGCGACTAGTCCCGCTTTGACCATCTGATGCCATACCCATTTGAGTGGAGACCTGGCTTCTTCGATATTTAGTTTGATTTTTTGTCTTCTTTCCTTTGCTATTGCGTTTACTCCTCGGTTCGGGTGATTGGGCAAGGGGTTCCCGGCTATGTTTAGCCTTGTTGGTTCATCAAACCTCACGACTTTTTCCCGAATAAGTCTCTCAACTAGCCTTTTGAAGGTAGGGCAATTTTCAATTGAATGCCCTTCTACTCCTGCATGATATTCACATCTAGATTTTGCATCATACCAAGCTGGATATGGGGGCTTGTATGGCCTTACATGGTGTGGGGATACTAAATGCACGTCATACAGTCTTTGGTAAAGCTCTCCATATGACATAGGGATAGGAATATACTAAATTCTTTCCTTATTTGGTCTCGAGCTCGACTCTTATCTTGGAACATTTTGATAATCGCTTGTCGGGACTTTAGGCTGTCCCGTCACGAATGACTTTGTGTAGTTAGGCTTGTATATACTTACATTATTCACTTTATTATCCCTTCTTTTCGGAGTAGGCCTTTTGTTGTTCTCTCCAGCTTCTATCTTGCCATTTTTAATTGCATTTTCAATTATCTCCCCTGATATGACCACATTAGAAAAACTCTTGGTGGCATTTCCTAACAGATGATTAAGATAAGGTGCCTTGAGAGTATTAATAAACAACATTGTTGTTTCTTTTTCTGTTAGTGGTGGCTGCACCTGAGTTACCACATCTCTCCACCTCTGTGCATACTATCTAAAACTCTCATTTGATCTTCTCTCCATGTTTTGCAATGTAAGTCGATCATGAGCTATTTCTGTTACATAACCATATTGCTTCAAGAAAGCTTGTGCTAAATCTCTCTACGAATGAATCTTTGTCCGACTCAACTGATTATACCATCTAGTTACCGATCCTACCAGACTATCCTAGAACCAGTGAATAAGCAGTTGGTTATTATGAATATGCCCTGCCATTTTTCTACAAAACATGGTAAGGTGAGCTTTGGGACAACTTGTTCCATTATACTTCTCGAACTCTAGGGCCTTAAATTTGGGAGGGAATACCAAATCTGGGACCAAACTTAATTCTTTAGCGTCCATTCCGTAAGAGTTTTTAGTTTCTTGCATCGCCTCAATCTTCTCCTCTAATCGCTTATATTTTTCTTCCATTTGTCTAGGAAAATCTGCTCTCATCATCTCATAAAAATTCGGGACACCCAGATTTGACACATTATCTTCAACGTTTGATCCTTATCCTACTAGATAATTTTCTAGCCTTAATGTGTCAGTGGCCTGTTGTTGTGCCCTTATAGTAACGGTTACCTCCCATGTTTGTGCCTCCTATGGAGCTTGGTTATGAAGGGGTGTAAAACCCGAAGGAATAATAGGAACCTCGTCTTCCTCGATTGGGTTTATTGCAGGACCTTTTCCCTTATCGACCTTACTTTGTCTCATTTGAGTCAATTCATTCATCAAACTTTTTTGCATTTCCATGAACTAATTTTTCATCTCCCTATACATCATTGACATTTGTTCCTACAACTACTCTTGCATTTGATCCTGCTCTTTTTGAATTTGCTCTAGCCTTTGCTCCATAGCCTTGTTTTTTTTTTAGTGTTATAGTGGTGTGAATTTTCAATGATTACCGATGTAATTGTTTAAAGTTTTAATTAGTTAGAATAATCATGCTAATATGTGATGATGCCATGTGAATGCATGTATGAAAAAGAAAGGTATTAATTTGTAATTCAATTTCCATTAGAAAACTTCACTAGATAACAAGTTCCTTTACATAAAGCAGATTTACATAAACGGTTTTGCCTTAATGCTCAGAGCTTTGATTTTCTTGAGAAGTCCTACTAGCTTTTGACTCTGTTCTGTCATTGTCTCATATTGCATACTTAACTCGTCTGCTTCGACTGCTAGTGTTTGCACGTGGTCAGCTACTCCCCGCATTTGATTTAGAGCTTCGCCATAACATAATCCTTGTCTCGAACTTTCTTCTGAGTTTGTTGAAGATGCCAATCATTTGTTTCCATTGTCCTCTCCAGAATCTCGTTCGTATTTCACTATTCTGCAATGAGGCTTCCAATTCTTCTACCGTCTTATTCAATCTCTTGGTCTCAACTCGACTTGTTTTTAGCTCTACCAACGAATTCTAACTATGATGTCTATATAGGGATCCCTCTAACTCTTTTATTCGGGCCTTTAACACAGTTATCTCAGCTTGACTTTCCAATAGGCTATTTTTCATGACATTTTCCTGAACTTGGACATCTTGAAACTTGTTCTTCCACTGATTCATTCTAATCCTTTCTTCACGGATTTCTCGTTGTCATTGCTCTGACGTTTTACCCAAACTAGCAGTCCTCATTGACAAACAAAGTTTCTTGTAGTCTTTCTTCAGGCTATCGAGATCTTCCTTGGTCTTATTCTTCCCTTTTCTCAATTTCTCTGCCTCTAACATCTGGACATCAACATCTAATCCCAAAAGCACCTTTTCTTCTTTCAATTTTTCTATCATCTTTTCCATTTCAGAATTCTTTCTCTCAAAATGTTGTTTAATAATGTCTAATTCAGTTGGGACAACCTGTAAATGCTTCTCAATTGGGCAAACAACCTCCCGGTTTGGCACATGAATGTTGTCATTTATCCTTCTATTTCTCCACTAACCATATTCTACAATTGTCATGGGATTAACTCCAAACACTTTCATTCTCTGAACTTGGTTTCACACATTCGAGATCTCTCTAATCCTCTTCTTATTATTCTCTCCCTTATATGTAAATTAACACTGAGCTATCCCTTGAGTTGCTGGTATGAACTGTCTCGACCTATATTATCTTGAAACTAATAAAGGTGCATATCCTACTGCTCCCCAAATTTTGGCCAATGGGACCCAATCGAAGTCTTCGTATCAATACAGAATTTCATTAGGAACAAACCATGGTGCTCGTCATTCTATGTCTTCGTCTCGGAGACTTTGAAGTATTGCCATCCATTTTTCTTCTGAGAAGTTTCCTTATCTTTGCATGGCTACAAATTCTTTCAAATGAGAATAATCTTTAGATAAGTACTGATAGGAAACTTTTTCTGTTTTCCAAAAGTGATTATGGAACCATATCATCAACAATGGTGAGCAGTCGATAAACCGACCTTCTCCCTCCTTTCTGCACACATTTAAAGATCTGAAAGTTTCAGCCAATATTACCGGGGCTGGTGTAACCTTTTTACTCAATCAGTCAAATAAGTCTGTCACCGCATCTTCTATGTGTCTCAAAGCCTTGGGAAAAATGACTAACCCGTATATACCTAGAGCTAGGATGTCAATCTTTTTCTTCGCATCTGGGTGGGCCAAGATCAAGTCTCGTAAACTCTTCCACGTAATGCATTTATTGTTACCTTTCACCTTAACCCGAGTTGCAACCCATTGCTCACCCATGCCAGTGATGTTTATTAATCTTTTGACAAAAGTCGGGACATTAGGAGCTCTAGAATAAGCTCTATCTACCAAGATCTCCGAACAATGGAGCAAAGTGGTGTTTTCTTCTATCGTCGGTGTCATGTTCATATTCCTAAAAGTGAAGTAATTGTAGGTCGGGCTCCAATACTGCGCTAAAGCTCGGAGAGGTACTTATCCACCTTAACCTCGAGCAAGTATGGTAAATCTTTGTACATTTGGTAAAATGTTTGCTTCATGTCATTATCCCAACTGTCCCATATCTTTTTCAACTCTTGCACACTGTTCTGAGCTATACTAATCCTGGTATAATCCCAAAAGTCTGACTCATGCCCTTCTACTAAGCTATCCCCTTTTTGGCGTTGATTTTCCTCTGACCACATACGCACAATCATGTTGTCCTCCACCTTATCAAGGTACCTGTTTTCCATGATCGATTCTCTTATTAGTAATTGAAATTTTGGATCAATACCTTTCCTTGTATGATGATGAAATGTGATGCAAAAGAGATAAAATAGAACAAGTCAGCAAAATACATTAGCATCAATATACGGGTATAGAACAAAGAACCTCAGAACTTGTCTTGGGTAGTTGCTAAAAGGTTCGGCATAACTCCTTCTAAGGCAAGTACTTATGGCTCGCTATATGTGGTTCAGTCTTTAGAGTAAAGGGTACCCAAACTAGCAGATTCCTCGATCCTCACCCATTACAGGTTCATACAGATGAGTTCGGTTTAGAGGGACACATTTCTCACATGTTTGCACGGAAGTGAAAACTTCACGAAAACATGAGTACGGATGTAATCTCGAAAGCGATCCACTATCTTACACGGAGGTGAAAACCTCACGAAGGATTAGTTTTCCGCTTCCACTTAAAGAGGTAGTAACAAACACATATGAACGCAAACTTAACTAGCAATATTGACATAATATAACATCACAAAAAAATGCAAAGGATCGTATATAAAACAAAATCAAGTGTTTAAAAATTTTAACAAAAAGACCCGAAAATAACCAATTTTTGGCTTGACTCTTTTTATTTGAAAAAAATGTCCCTAGTGGAGTCGCCAAGCTGTCGAAACGTTTCTTTTTTTTTGGAAACATTCTCGAAAAATACTTTTCAAATCAAAATATGGAATCGCCACAAATCTTTTATTTGGTGTGATTGGATCACCACAAAACGTTTTTAAATCCGTTTAGAAAAATGTCTTGGTCTTCGAAATCCAGAAAATGGGTTCGGGAGTTGGTTACGTGTGTGGAAGGATTAGCACCCGTACATGCCCAAAATTGGTATCACATTGATTATTATCCGGTCTTGATTGTTAAAAATTTGAAATTTTGAGTGAAGTTTAAAATACGATCCTTAAATGCATGATTTATTTGGTATACATGTTTAAGAGAAAATTGAGTTTCATTTGGAAGTCTCGTTATTTCGAAATGATCGAGGAAGAAAGTCACGTCCAGTGAGTTAGGACATAACGTTTCGAGATCCGAAAGTAATGAGCTTTCCTTCGTTGTAAATTTCAAACCTTGAAAGGGGTCTTTGATTATTTCGATTTGAACAAAAATCGCGCCTAGTAAGTTAAGGCACAATTTTTCAAAAATCCGAAATAAAGGAATATTGCCTTGATTTTAAATATTTGTATTTTGGAGAAAATAAAAAAATGACTTTAAAAAAATGAGCACGCAAATTAAATACGAGCCATACAATTAATGATAAAGTTAAATAACACAAAGAACGAACGATTATGCGAATGAATAAATATATGAGAATAAGCATAAGAATAATGAAATACAAAAGCGTGAATAAAAATCAAAGAATAGGGTTAATTAAAAAATACGAAGAATATTAATTAAGTTCAATGTATGAAAATCGAAGTGAAAGAAAAAAGGGGTCAAAATGAAGTTTCAAAAAATTTGAGGTTAAAATTGTGATTTTTGGAAGTTTGAGGGTTAAAATAGGATTTTTAAGAAATTCGAGGGTAAAAATGTAATATTTGAGAAGTTTGAGGGTCAAAATGTAATTTTTGAGAAATTTGAGGGCAAAAATGTAATTTTTGAGAAGTTTTGGGGTTAAAATGTGATTTTTGGAAAGTTTAGGGGAAAATATAATTTTTGAGAAGTTCCATGGTCAAAATATGGGTTTTAAATAAAACAAGGGCTTTTACGCAATAAACCCAAAAATTGTGACACGTGGTAGCTTTCCAAGCTTCCAGAAGTCAAAGGATAAAATTGTAAAACTTTAAAATCACTGGGAACATTTTAAAAGAATTAAAAAAATGCTGAAGGACCTGATTGGAAATAAAAACACGCGGGTCCCAAAGAGATCCGCTTGGGTCGGGTCGGGTCGGAGTAAAACAACGCCGTTTAAGCACTTAGGAACCTTTCTCCAAACGATGTTGTTTTATGTAGTGTATTTAAGCCGAAAAATCTTCTAAAATGTCATTTTTCAACTTCATTTCAAAAAATAAAAATAAAAAAGATTTTGCTCTTCCTTGTTTCTCTGAAAGGCTTCCCCTCGAACCTTTATCATTCCACAGGCCATCCCTCGGTCCGCCGTCGCTCCACCGTCTCTGTCGCACATGCCACCATGCACGGCGGTGGAAAGGCAAAACTTTCCCCTTTTTTATTCTTTTCTTTTTGCTTAGGAACTTTGAACCTGAGCCCACTTCTTCCCTTTTTTTTTTAAACAAAACTGAAAGGTTTCGTTTTTAAGAGCCTTATCTGGAAAAAACTAGATCTAGATCTGTCCTTTCATATCTTCAAAAAAAGGTTTTGATTTTTCCTTTCCCTTTTTTTTTCAAAATCATTTTTCTTTTTATGCCATTATTGTAAAATTTTTAAATCTAGATCTAATGAGATCTTTATAGATTTTTTAAAAAAGAAATGGTTTTAATGATTGCTTATCTTCCTTTTTCAAAATTACTTATTCAATCTATTTTTGTGTTTGTTTCTTTTCAGAAGTAATGGAAAAAAACCTCCCTATCGAAACCTCTCAAAGACACGGTCGCATCTGGAGTAGCTCCGTTTAAGGCCGCGACGGCAGCTGTTCAAATTCAGATATGCCTCTTCAACTCCTTTTTTTTTAATACTTATTTAATGTTTATTTGTTAAACGTTTTGGAATAAATACTAAGAAAACAATAATAATGACATAGTAAACAATGTATTAATATAATTAGAGTATGAAGGGCTTAGAAATTCAGATAATAAGTAGACAATAAATAAGTAAACTTAATTGTATACCTTGAGAACTGATAACGGGATGCTAGGAATCTGATCTTTGAACTGTATTTTCTTGCATACTAATTTCAAATGCACTATATTCTGTATTGATTTTGAAAAGTACTTTGTAATCCCTTACAAACTATTTGATTTGGCTCTTATAGCCTGGTTTACAATCATTATAATTTGTTTTTCTCAACTAAATGCTGGTCTTTTCCTCTTTGCAGGTGGCAGTAGCAGTGGAGGCAACTTGAGTGGTGAGCTACTGGTTGTGCTGACGTGGTGACAGCAAAGTGGCTAGAGATGGGGCGGTAGGCAGCAGCAAGTTGTAGTAGTCCTAATTTTACTCGAATTTTCAAATTTTCAACAATTAAGACATTAAATAATTGACTAGGTACCAATTTTGGGCGTGTGAGGGTGCTAATCTTTCTTCACACGTAACCGACTCCCGAACCTATTTTCTGGATTTCGAAGACCAAAACTTTTGTTTAAATAAACTTAAATATTTTATGGTGATCCAATCACACAAAATTAAAAAAAGATTGGTGGCGACTCCATTTTCGATTTTAAAATAAAATTTGAGAAATTTTTTTCAAAAAACGTTTCGACAATAACTTAAATGGATTAGTATCATTTGGGTTTTAATGAGTATTTATTATATTTTGGGTTTCTGCATGTAAATGGTTTTTGGTATTTAATTGTCGAATCCATTTTTTGAATAAAAATAACTTGATGCTTCTTTAGAAAATTAAGAAAATTTTTAAATGTAAAAAGATTGGGGTTTTATTAGGAAAAAAAGAATTATCAAATTTTTTTTATTAGGTGTGATTGAATATCTATAAAATCATCTTTTACAAAGAAATTTTGAAAATATTTTTGAAAAGACAATTTTTGGATTTACCTAAAAAAATCAAAGTGAAATGTGTTAGCAGCTAAAGTCGTTAATTGTTTTAATTATCAAAATTAAATGAAAATGTCTAATTGTAGTGATCACTACAACTTGACACTACGAAATCCACGATTGTGTGGGTTGCACGCCAAATTGAGGGAAGCATAACACAAAGCTACCAATTTGGTACATTTTCAAATGATTCCTATATAGGAACCCCACGATTTTTTGGGTTTCCTTTGACAAAGAAATGCAATGAAGTTGGATTGGTGATTGGATTTTTTATTGGATATATAGTGTTGAATGAGTTTAGAAACAAATGGATTGCTAATTTTTTTTTCAGAATTGGAACCGAAAACGGAGAACATCTTGATCATTCAATCAAAACAGAAGTTCCAATGTCCTTTGGTAAGCATTTTAGACTACTTAAATAATTAAAAACTTTTAAGCCTCATTTTAAAGTTGCCATATTCTTTATATACATGACACCCTTTACTCCTTCCACTATCAATGACTGCAACTATTTGCAGTGGAGGAAATTAGTACAAGCCATTGTATGTTAGCACAATCAACAGATACGTGGAGAATTGTGAACAAAGGAGTAAATAGCATAAGAGTGTCTGGAAGTACCGTTGGATTTTCATAGCAATTTGCAAAGGGGATAGGTGAAAAGGAAGAGTAATGCAAAGATGAGTCCAAGATAACGATGAGAATTTTTGTTCATATATTGATTCAATAATCTTGGAGGTGAATTATTCTCGATCAAGGTTTCTGATCGAAGCAACCGTTGTTTGAAGCAAACCCATTATTTTTTTGCATTTATGGTGTTTACTGGCTCATTTCATCTCAAAGTACGTATGCTTCTTTATTCATCAAACCCTTTATAGGTAATTACATTGTGATGTTTTCTTCCCTTTAACCCAATATCATACTTGAATTCTCAATTTCTTCATTCACACATGCGTAAACAACTTATAGGGCGTGAGTGAACAAATTGAGTAATCGGGATTTCGAAAATGAGTATATAAAATAAAATATATACTCCGTTAATGAGTTACTTATGAGTGAAGATTTCGGAAATGTGATCAAATAGAGTAACTGAGATGAGGTGCTTGGGTTGTCATCTCATTTCGCGCCAAAAGATTCGTGTGACGAATCGAAACTTGCAACACTCCAGTAACCAAGCTAAAATAAACTGTTTGGGGACATGTCAAATTAAGTAACCAGAGTGAGGTGCTTAGGTTGTCGTCTCATTTTGCGTAAAAAGATTCGACTATGATCCAACTTGTAAAATAAAATTTTGATCAAGTATGATCACCTCGCAAGTTTGATTAAGCTATAATTTAGTGAAGTATTTGAATATTTTTGCATGATTTATAATTTTATAAAACACTTGTTGGTTAAAAATCTAGCAATTATTTATTCATGTTTCACTTAAATTGTTTACATTATGCTTGGTTGTGGATGGAGACTTTGTTTCGAAAAAAATTATCAAATGGTTTCTAGTATGGGAATACACATCATGCTTGAGGACAAGTATCGGCTAAGTAGCGGAGAATTTGATAGCAAGTTAATTTTGTGCTTTTAATGTATCTATTCTTGGTTATTTTTTTAGATAGAATACTACTAAACTTTTGGTTACTTGCTTAAATCTTTTTTTTTTTTTGCTCAATCATTGTATTACAGAAATTGGATTGTTAAATACAACCCAAGATCAACAAGCTGCAAAAATAGTAAACTAGTCCAACAAAAAATAACACAACACTCGAATACAACAACAAATTACCAGAATGCGAGCAAAAATAACAAACCAATCCAGCAAACGCAACACAACACCCGAATGCAACAACAGTAAATTACCACGATGCTTTAAAAAAGATATTTCTCGACGTACTAGCTTTCGCTAAAGCTTCCGCCATCCCATTCTTATGATGATTTGAGACTTCAAACTATAATTCAACTATATTCCTACAGCCACCTTCAACATCCACGAACAATTTCCTTAGCGACAAGGACGAAGACTTCTATACTTCAACCAATTTGAAACAATCATCGATTAAAACACAATAATCAAAGGAAACCGCACCTCCTGAATCAAACCAAAAAAATCTCAATAGCGACTTAAATAACCATTAGTACCGCCATATCTAAACCCCCCGCTGCACTACTCCCAGAAAATGAGGCCGAAACAACCCCCTTCTCATCCCTCAACATCCACCACAGCCCGCCCTTTCACCCAAGAAACCCCAGCCACATTAAACTTCATCTACGAGGGGGACTCCCAATCAATAACCCGATCCTTTCCCACTCTTTTAATCAAACAACTCATCCTTGGCCAACCCCACCAATCACTCTCTGAGAAGTTACAATCATCATTGACTGCTCTTGCCCATAAAAACGATCTTTTTTAAGCTCAATCATTAGATTTCAACAAGGAGTAGAGAACCCCCAACTCATGACTGTTCGACACAGCTGCAAAAGCAGCAGTACATCCTAAAGAAAAACAACAACAATCTAAAAGATAGCATATCTCCAAGAATAATGGATTACCAGCGTGCTTTAAAATAGTGTTTCCTTGACAATCCATCTTTCGCCAATGTATTCACCATTCCATTCTTTTGACTTTTTGTGACCATTACCTTTATCTCAGTCAAATGCCAAAAACCTCCTTCAATATTCGCAAATAAATTTCTTAATCTTAAATCTTATCAGAGATGAAATTGAAGTGTTGAAATTCAAAATCAAGTAAAATGAGCTAAACTGGAATGAAAAGAAAACAAAGAGGCCAAAATTGAAGAAGTGCAAATTTAGTGGTTGATTAAAAATCAGATTTAAAAATTGTCAAAATCTAAAAATAGGAAAAAAAAATCTGATTTTAGTTGGTTGAATTATGCTAAGTTTAGAATGTGTAAAGTGTATAAATACCATGCATTAGTGACTTGAAAAAAATACACTTCAATTGAATTAAATACAATTATTTTCTTTTATTTTTTCCAACGTCTTGTAGCATTTTGAAAAAGCTTTCTGCCTTTTCATTTCATTTTCTTGTTTTTGATCGAATTTCTTTTTAAGCCTTTTCTCCTTTCCACCTATCACCATTACACTCAAATCCATTTATAAATTTCAATTGAGTATGATTAATTTTATTCTCAACTAAAACTCCATTTAGCCTTAAGCCAATTATCATTTTTATCGAAAATTGTGAAATATGAACTTGCACTAAAATCTTTCAATACGGTATTTATTATCTCTCCAAAATATGGGATAGTCACAATTGTCCATTAAAATTAATTCAATTTCAATTTAAAAAGCGCATATTGGGTTGAAGTTGTTTGCCACACAATTGGTAAAACGAGATGGTCGGTTGCCGAGTTTGAATTCCCACGAACAAATTGATGTGTTTAATTGGAAAAAGTTAAATTGGATTCTATCAAGGGAGATAGTGATCAAATTTAAATGACCCATGCGATTGAGGCCAATGATTTGAGTTGAGCTTTTCTAGATCGCAAGAATGTCGAGATCTTAAATTACGGATGTGTATTACGTGGTTAGATAATCAGTAAAGGTTGGTTTGCAGGTCGTACCAAAACCAACTATACAAGGAAAAGTTGGTTGTCGGGACATCCTTAATCGTTATAATCAGCTTATCATTTGGGAAAGAAAATCTACTTTTAAAAATCAATAAAATTTCGGAGTGTACCGAAACTAAGGCTAAACATTAACATATTTGATTCACTGATTTAATTTAATTTACTTAATTTTATTTTACAATCATTATTTTATTATTATTTCATTTCATTTTATCTTTGTTTTTTGCCTTTATCAACTAAAATCCTCATTTATTTATTTTTTTAAACTCTGCACGCACAGGTCGTGGGCACGACAGCTACTTAGACTCAAGAATTTGGTTATCTAAATAGGAAAATTAGAAGTCCCGATCTCTGTGGGATCGATCCTACTATTTTGTATTACTATTTAATTTAGTTAGAACATATGAATTTTTATTTGATGATTTCGACACCCATCATGTATTTATTATATTAAGGTTAAAGGGCAAAATAATGTTAGTAAAAAAATGAAAAATCAATCAAGTTTTTATTGAAAAAGTGCATTCTATTAAACCTTTGATGATAAAAATATACTAATAAGATCCTTCCTTCCGTTAACGAAAATTGTCATTAATCGATTTGACCATTAACGGATGTTGACGTGATTGATAAAAGCAATGAAAAATTAATACGTGGTATGCCACGTAGAAAAATTATAACATGACATGCTGCATCATTATGTATTTAAAAATAAAATAAAAATGCAAATCAAGAATGAACTTAGAGAAATAGACTTTCAAGTTCATCTGAATCTAGACTTATACTTATCCACATTAACTCTGAAATTATTATTAAAAAATCATAAAATATTTTTAAAGAATATTAAAAATCGTAAAAGTTTAAGTAATTGGATATTCATGAAAATGTTTTATATAATATATAATAGTATATAGATAATATATATTATATATTATATAAAGTATTTAAAGTTTTATATTATTATTTATTGTAATCTAATTATAAACAAAAAAAAATGTTTTATATTATATTATAAATACAGCAATTACTTAAATGCATATATAATATCTGTATATATAATGGTAAAGAAAGAAGGAATGTAAAATAAAATTGAAGAGAAGTGTCTGTATATAAATCGACACAAATATTCATAAACTTTTCTAAAAAGAAAGGTTTTGTATTTTAAAAGTGGCACATAGATATCTTTTGGTATTTTATATATAGACACCAACAATGAGAATTGAAATAGAGAATCAAATACAGGCCCAAGTGGCTCAATACACCCAAAAACCCTAATTGCTTTGTTCCATCATGTCGCCTGCCACCATTGTCGTTGGCTCCTGCAAGCAAGTGGATAGGAGAAAATCAGCAAATTTTAATAGTAAAAAAATAAAATAGTATTATTGTAAAATCGGCTTTAAAAGCCGATTCAAAATATGTTTTTTTACGCACAAAATTGAATTGAGAGTAAAACACGAACTTTGTAATCAAACATTTGAAATCAAATTTAGATTGCAAGGCATTTTGTTTATTTTTATATATTTATATACATATATAAATATTTACATATTGTGTTATCTTTCTATTTTATTATTTTATTATTTATTTATTTTTTATTTCGAATATAATTCAAAATAAAATAAAGAAAAAAGGGCGAAAAGTTAGGGTTTTACCCCTTTTTTCCACGCCATCACCGTCACGGACGATGGTCGAGGAGGCCTGCGAACATCACTTGTTCATGATTGGTCATCCGATGATCGACACCTCCAAAGATAAAAAAAAAGGTTGAAAAACCTAAATAAAAAAAACAATAGATTTCTAAATTAAAATACAAGAAACAAAAAAAATGATTTTTTAAGGTTTTTTTCGAAAACTAAGCCTTGATCTATGTTTTAGGCAAAAAAATTTACCTTGGGCCGCCGTGTAGTGCAGCGGGAGCAGCACCGACGATCGGAGGGGACAAGGTCTGAAAAAAAGGGGGTTGACAAGTTTTTTTTTTAGAGAAATTTATTTTTTTAAAGAAAATGGGTAAAATATTTTTTTTTTTAATTTGTGAAGTATATATAGCATCCCAAAATGACATCGTTTTGGGAGTGACTTCAACGTCCCAAAACGTCGTTTTGGTGCCAGACCCATGACCCGACCCGTTTGACCCATCGGACCCTAGGATCCAATTTGGTTCTTCCACATTTGGTTCTTCCATATTTTTTATTTGTTTCAATTTAGCTCTTTTATGCAATTTTTAATTTATTTTCAATTTTTTCCAATAATTTTAAGATTTTTACAATTTAGTTCTTGACTCAAAAATGGTCATGAGATTGCCATGTGTCAGTTTTGGAGTTTATTACACATGAAGCCCTTATTTTATCTAGAAATTCATTTTAACACCCAAACTTTCCAAAAATTTGATTTTGATCCTCGAACTTTCCAAAAAATTGATTTTGACCCCTGAACTATCCAAAAATTTGATTTTGACCTCAAACTTTCCAAATATTTGATTTTGACCCTAAAACTTTTCAAAATTTCAATTTTAACCCCCGAGCTTTCCAAAACTTCAATTTTGACAAACAAACTTTCCAAAATTCTAATTTGGCCCCCAAACTTTCCAAAATTTCCAATTTAGCCCCTAAACTTTCCAAATTTTCGTTTTGTGTTTCGTTCTTCTTTATTTTCACATTTTTTTACCCCAAAAGCTTCACTTTTTGTTTTAATTTAATACATGTTTCATCTGAATTAATCTTATTTTTGTTTCGATAATTTTGATTTGCATTTTTTTCACCTTTTGAATTCTATTTATCATATGTTTATTTTCCATATTTATTATTCGTGTAATTGCACCTTCTTCTTGTCATTTAATCTCGCATTAATTATACACTCATATTTAAAAAAATTCTAAAATCAAAATAATTAAAAAATAATAATCAAAATTGTTTTTCGGTTTTCTTCAAAAATATAAAATTTCTAAAATCGAGGCAATATTCCCTTATTTCGACTTATTTCGAGATTAGAAAAATTGTGCCTTAACTTACTAGGCGCGATCTTTTCTTCAAATCGAAATAATCGAATGCTCTTTTAAAGGTTTGAAATTGGCAACGAAGGAATGCTCGTTATTTTCGGATCTCGAAATGTTATGTCCTAACTCACTAGATGTGACTTCCTTCCTCAATCATTTCAAAATAACGATGCTTCCTCATGAAATTCGATTTCCTTTTTAAACGTGTACATAAAATAAATCATGTATTTAGGGATCGCATTTTAAATCTTACTCGAGATTTCAGATTTTAACAATCAAGATCGAGAAAAAGTCGACTAGGTACCAATTTTTGGGCATGTGAGGATGTTAATCCTTCCTCATACGTAACCGACTCTCAAACCCATTTTTCTGGATTTCGAAGATTGAAACGTTTATCAAAATGAATTTAAAACGTTTTGTGGTGATCCAGTCACACCAAACAAAAAAGATTGATGACAACTCCATATTTTTATTTTTAAAAATATTTTTGAGACCTTCTTTAAAAAAACGTTTCGACAGCTTGGTGACTCCACTGGGGACATTTTTAAAATAAAAAGGACTCAAGCCAAAAGTCAATTATTTCTGGGTCTTTTTGTTAATTCTTTTTTAACTCGGTTTAATTTAATATGCGATTCTTTTCATTTTTCTTTTTGTGATAACACTATATTGATATTGCTAGTATAGATTTGCATTCATTTGCATCTGTTACTATGCCCTTTAAGTGGAAGTGAGAAACTACTCCTTCGTGAGGTTTCCACCTCCGTGCAGGGTAGCGAATCGCTTTCGAAATTACATTCGTACCTATGTTTTCGTGAAGTTTTCACTTCCATGCAAACATATGAGAAGAGTAAAGAAAAGAAGGAAAAGTCAAGATGAAAACTCGCAAGAGCATCTCCTTCGCCTCTTCACCTCATGGCCTTTTCTACGTGGAGCATGGATGTCATCGGGCCAATTTTGCAAAGGTTTCCAATGAGCATAAATTCATCTTCTTGATCAATGATTACTCTACCAAGTTGGTAAAAGTTGCTTTCTAAGCTGATATCACAAGACCTATAATGAGCATTTTTTTTTTTAAAAAGGCTACATGTCAATGTTAGAAAGGATCATATTTGACAACACATTGAATTTGAACAACAACACGAGAGCAAGGGTCTATAGTCAGTACAAACATCACAAATTCAACACCATGTTGCCAAAAGTGGATGAGGCAATGGAGGTAGATCGAGACCTACAAAGATTAGCATGATAAATTATCATTTGCCTTATGCTTATTAAACATCTATCAAGACTTTGCTGGGGCAACACCTTTCCCGTGGATTTACAGAATGGAAGCAGTCCTATCCATTGGATTTGAGTTTCCTTCCCTCTAAATTTTGTTAGAACTGATGAAACAGAATAAAGCTGATTAGATATGATTAATTACACTTGGTCAAGAAAAGGGTGCTGAAAACTATCCGACATGGTTTGATGAACTAAGAACGAATGATGTGGGCTTATGACAACAAGGTCTGCCCTAGAGAATTCAATGAGGAAGCTTTGATTTTTGAAAATAAATTCGCCTACAAAAGGATTTCCAAGGAAAATGATTGTCAAATTAGAAAAGAGCCCCAAGTGGTGAAAAATGTCTTTTCTAGTGAAGCTTTGATTTTAACCAAAATGGACGGCAAAAACATGCCTAACCCCGTGAACTCTGATTTGGTAAAGAAGCATTTTACCCAAAAAAAGAGAGGGAAAAGAAAAGAAAAAAAAAGAAAAGGAAATAGAAAAAAGAAAAATGAAGAAGAAAAGAAAAAAGGAGAGGTCAAGATGAAAACCCGCAAAGGGCGTCTTGAAACCAAAAGGATTTTTAGCTGAAAACCCGAAAAGGGCAATTCAAATTGGAAGCAAAGAGTGAACTTGAAATAATCATTTCCCTCAAACGTAACAATATAGAGGGACTTTACAATTTTGAGGCATCAACAAAGCACTCCAAGTCTTCTAGACACATATCAGGCCCAGGTTGATCCCCGTCAATTCGACTCAGAGAAGCTCATGCTTTGATATCTGGGGCACCTAATATTGTTCCTTATACTTGACAAATTTCTTTGGCCAATGTTTGCAACTCTTTCCTTTGAATTTTGTCCTCAATAAAATTCGACATTATTCTTTCACAACTTTGTTCAAGCATTTTTCCATTAAAAATAACGGATAATGGACTGATAATATAAGCATACAAGGACCCATGAGTATCGCTCTGAAAAATTTCTAAATAGTACAGGGACCTAAAACAGGACCACTAGTTGGAAATAATCGACCCGAGGGTCAATAGGGTCCTAAAATAAATAGTTCATTTTTTGACTACCTCTTTGGATTTTATATCAAAAGCACCAAACCAGAAAAGGAAAAATGGTGAGACATCAGTGATAGAACTTAGGCAAACAACAAACCATGTCAACCTAAGGACAAAAAAAAAAACAAATATGTTATGTTGAATCCATACTAATATTATGCACACCCATTCAATTAGGAGTATTTGACTCATTCCGATCATGGCATCTTAATAACTTGGCCTACATAGAGGTCCATAGAAAGCATATTTTTATAGGTTTCATTCCCACGAAATAGCGAGATGAATCGAGGAAGCGTTGAATCCTACACCTGGAAAACGAGATGGGAAAGACTGAAGCCGTAACAGCAAATCTTGTACCATAGGAATGGGAAGGAAGGGATTGAAGCTGCAATGGCGAATCTTATACCTTGAAGATGAAGCAGACTGAAGTCGCAAAGGTGAATCTCAAAACTGTAGAGAAATAGATTGAAGCCAAAAAGGTAAATCTCGAAGATATAAAGGGCTAAATTGAAGCTGCGAAGGCGAATCTTACGTCCCTAAAGCTAAAGAAGAGCAAATTGAAATCGCGACGGTGAATCTTATACCTCAAAGTTGCTACAAAGCACCAAAATCCTATACCCTTGAATTACAGTAGGTCGGATCAAAACAAATGAAGTGGTCATCTTCCTGATGAGATATAGAGAAGTGGACCAAATCAACGAAGCGAAGCTCAATGTGAGTGAAACTTCAAAACCCCATCTTCCAGATGAGATATAGAGAAGTGGGTCAAAACAATGAAGTGATCATCTTCCTAATGAGTTATAGAGAAGTAGACCAAAACAATGAACCGAAGCTCAATGTAAGTGAAACTTCAAACCCCATCTTCCTGATGAGATATCAAGAAGTGGATCAAACAATCAAGCGGTCATCTTCCTGATGAGACACAGAGAAGTAGACCA
Source organism: Kokia cookei (assembly GCA_039519145.1). Taxonomy (NCBI): domain Eukaryota; kingdom Viridiplantae; phylum Streptophyta; class Magnoliopsida; order Malvales; family Malvaceae; genus Kokia; species Kokia cookei. The sequence goes on along the minus strand of CM076907.1, from coordinate 30,582,624 downwards.
AAATAATGAAGCAAAGCTCAATGTTAGTGAAACTTCAAAGCCCCATCTTCCTGATGAGATACAGAGAAGTGGATCAGACAATGAAGCGGTCATCTTCCTGATAAGACATAGAGAAGCAGACCAAAACAATGAAGTGAAGCTCAATGTGAGTGAAACTTCAAACCCTCATCTTCTTTATGAGATACAGAGAAGTGAATCAAACAATCGAGCGGTCATCTTCCTGATGAGATACAGAGAAGTAGACCAAAGCAATGAAGCAAAGCTCAATGTCAGCGAAACTTCAAACCCCCATCTTCTTGATGAGATACAGAGAAGTGGATCAGATAACGAAGCGGTCATCTTCCTAATAAGATACAGAAAAGCAGACCAAAATAATGAAGTGAAGCTCAATGTGAGTGAAGCTTTCAACCTCCATCTTCCTAATGAGATACAAATAAGTGGATTAAACAATCGAGCGATCATCTTCCTGATGAGATATAGAGAAGTAGACCAAAATAATAAAGCGAAGCTCAAAGTTAGCGAAACTTCAAACCACTATCTTCTTGATGAGATACTGAAAAGTGTATCAAACAATCAAGCGGTCATCTTCCTGATAAGATACAGAGAAGTAGACCAAAATAATGAAGCAAAGCTTTATGTGAGTGAAACTTCAAAACCCCATCTTCTTGATGAGATATAGAAAATGGGTCAAACAACGAAGCGATTGTCTTCTTGAGGAGATACAGAGAAGTAGACCAAAATATGAAGCTGCGACACCAAATCCTTAAAGTGTCAGAGGATTGAATCAAAGACTACAACAGCAAATCTCAATCTCCTTGGAATTGCAGTGGAATGGAGTAAAAATATAGTAGCAAATTTTGTCATTTTTAAATTGCCTTGGGGTAGGATGGAATCACAACACTAATTCCCATCTTCCCAAAATTGTAAAGAAGCGAATGTAGTGAAGTTGAATGACCAGTGAAGCAAAGAGTAGGTTACTTGAAGAAAAGGTACTAAACAAGCCAAATCCAGTAGGACTAGACAAAATTGGTCCTCCTTTTTAGTCTTTGCTCCGTTCCTGTTACACAACAATGAGCAAAGAGAGGCAATTATTGGAGCCCAATTTGATCGGGCCCAACTTGAAAAAATAACCCAAAAAAAAATTTTTAAATTAAATTTATTTAATTTCAAAAGTGTTCATTTACAGCCCAAAATTACAAAACTCAATTACCAAAAATACCCAAACCTTATCCCAAATCAGATACAAGCCCAAGTGGCCCAATACACCCAAAAACCCTAATTGCTTTGTTCCATCAGCTGTCGCCTCCAACTTGGTCTGCCACCTGACACCTCTATCGACTGCCACCATCGTCGTTGGCTCCTATAAGCAAGTGGATGGCAGAAAGTCAACAAATTTTAATAGCAAAAAACAAAATAGCATCATTGTAAAATCAGCTTTAAAAGCATATTCAAACATGTTTTTTTATGCACAAAATAGAATCGAGAGAAAAACACCAACTTTGTAATCAAACATTCGAAATCAAATTTAGATTGCAAGGTATTTTGTTTATTTTTATATATTTATATACATATATACATATTTACATATTATGTTATCTTTCTATTTTATTATTTTATTAATTTTTTATTTTTTATTTCAAATATAATTTAAAATAAAATAAAAGTAAAAAAGGGGTGAAAATTTAAGGTTTTACCTCTTTTTCTCACGCAGTCACCGTTACGGACGGTGGTTGAGAAGGCCCTCGAACATCTCTTGTTTGTGATTGGTCCTCCGATGATAGACACTTGCAAAGACAAATAAAAAATAAGGGGTTTTAAAACCCTAAATAAAAAGCAATAGATTTCTAAATTAAAATACAAGAAACAAAAAAATTTATTTTATAAGGTATTTTTCGAAAACTAAGGTTAGATCTATCAAGATCTAGCCTTAATCTATGTTTCAGGAAAAAAAAAATTTACCTTGGGCCACCATGTATGGCGGCGGACAGCGGCTGGAATGGCACCGGCGGTCGGAGGGGACAAGGTTTAAAAAAAAAAAGGTTGAGAGGTTTTTTTTAGAGAAATTGATTTTTTCGAAGAAAATGGGTAAAATGATTTTTTTTAGAATTTTTAGGGTATATATAGCCACCCAAAACGATGTAGCTTTGGGAGTGGCTTAAACACCCCAAAACGACATCGTTTTAGCGCCAGACCCATGACCCGACTCAATTTGACCCGTCGGACCCTAGAATCTGTGTTTCTAAAAAATGGGTTATTTATCCATTTGGCTCTTCCATATTTTTTATTTGTTTCAATTTAGTCCTTTTGTGCAATTTTTAATTTATTTTAATTTGACCCATTAATTTTAAGATTTTTATAATTTAGCCATTGACTCAAAAATTATCCTCAAGCTACCATGTGTCAAAATTTTTGGGGCTTACTGCACATGAAACCCCTATTTTATTTAGAAATTTCATTTTAACTCTTAAACTTTCCAAAAATTTTATATTGACCCTAAACTTTCTAAAAATTTGATTTTAACCCCCAAACTTTCCAAAAATTTTATTTTGACCCTTAACTTTCTAGAAATTTAATTTTAACCCTGAACTTTCCAAAAATTTGATTTTGACCCCTAAACTTTCCAAAACTTTGATTTTGACCCTCAAACTTTCCAAAAATTTTATTTAACCCCCTAACTTTCTAAAAATTCTAATTTGGCCCCTAAAATTTCCATATTTCCAATTTAGCCCCTGAACTTTCCAAAATTTTATTTTATCTCTCGTTCTTCTTTATTTTCACATTTTTACCCCAAAAGGTTCACTTTTTGTTTTAATTTAATATGTGTTTCATCTGAATTAATCTTATTTTTGTTTCAATAATTTTGATTTGCACTTTTTCGCGTTTTGAATTCTATTTATCTTATGTTTATTTTGCGTATCTATTATTCGTGTAATTGCACCTTCTTCGTGTCATTTAATCTTGTCATTAATTGTACACTCGTATTTAATTTACATGCTCATTTTTTTAAAAAAAATAATTGTTTTTCGATTTTCTTTAAAAATATAAAAAAATTCTATATTCTCTTATTTCAGGATTAGAAAAATGTGCCTTAACTTACTGGGCTCGATCGTTTCTTCAAACCAGAATAATCGAATACCTTTTTAAAGGTTTGAAATTGGCAACGAAGGAATGCTCGTTATTTTCGGATCTCAAAATGTTATGTCCTAATTCACTGGTCATGGCTTCCTTCCTCGATCATTTCAAAATAACGAGACTTCCTTACGAAATTCGATTTCCTTCTTAAACATGTACATCAAATAAATCATGCATTTAGGGATCGCATTTTAAATCTTACTCGAGATTTCAAATTTTAACAATCAAGATCGGGGAAAAGTCGTTAGGTACCAATTTTTGGGCGTGTGAGGGCGCTAATCCTTCCTCATACGTAACCGGCTCTCGAACCCATTTTTATAAATTTCGAAGACCGAAATGTTTATCAAAACGAATTTAAAATGTTTTGTGGTGATTCAATCACACCAAACAAAAAAGATTGATGGTGACTCCATATTTCAATTTTTAAAAATATTTTCGAGACCTTTTTAAAAAAAACGTTTCGACAAATAGTATACCTATTTTAAGCACATGCACTATAAAAAAATTTGAATATTGATCAAGGTTGTTGAAGCCCAAATTTTGACCGAGCCCCAAGCTCCCCTTTAAATTTATTTTAAGATTAAATTTGTTTAAAAATTTAAATTTATTTTAAATTTAAATGTATTTTAAATTTAAATGTATTTTAAATTTAAATTTAAGTTTAAATTTATTATTAAATTTAAAATTATTATGAATTTAAAATAAATAAAGTTCAAATACAAAAAATGTCCATCTTACAAAGCCCAAATTAGGCTCGGTCCTAACTTACCCAAAAACCCGAGCCCAAGTACAATCCCAAACATAGGGCCCAATTACAAATGACCCAAACCAAGACACTAAAACTAAGTCAGAAACCCTAAGCTTCAACTTGTACTGCTGCTGCCTCTATTTCAGCCCATCAGAATGTGCCACATCAACTGTGGTCACTCCACTTGCTCTTGCCGCAGCCACCATCCTCGACAGCTGCCACCGCCATTGCCATTGCCGAACCTGCAAAAGAAGACAAGATGGACATTTATTTGAGAAAAACAAAACAGAATGATTGTGAAACAGGCTATAAAAGCCGAATTGATTCTCAGTTGTAAGGGTTGGATTTTAGAGATTCGAAAATCAATATATAGATAGTTTTTCGAGAGATCAATAGAAACAAAAGGCATTTACAAGCTGAAAGTAAGAAGCAGATAATAGTAAGCAGAGAACAGATCGAAGCCTAAACCAGAATACTCAAGCATTAAAATCAATCAGGTACCTTCAATGTGTATTCATTGCCATTTGTCTTTTAAATTTCCAAACGCATCAGTTTCTAAGTAGGCATTAACGCATGTATTTAACATGTTTGTTGACATTTATTATTTTCATTTTTCAAAACGTCATTAGGGTTAATATTGATTATTATATTATTAATAATATTTATATAATAAATAATAAATATTAATAATAATAATAATGGCACTAATAATAATTTTTAATGATAACATTAATGACAAGAGAGCAGTTTTCAAGATAGTTATTAATAATAAATATTTCCCTAATAAATAATTAATAAAAAAAACAACGAAAGGTCAGAAAGCACTTCCCTGACCCGCGTCGCCGTTGCCGAAACTCGCGTCGAAGCCTCCGCCCAAACCCCGCACCTCACTGCGCCTGGATTTGCAAAAAAAAAAGAGGAAGGAGAATGGAATCAGAACTCTACGAATGAAAGATAAATAAAATGGCTTTCAAAAAAAAAAGGAAAACGTTTTTTAATAAAAAGGAGAACTGGTTTAAAATCGAAAAAAGAAAAAAGATTTTTTTTTACCTTCGCCGGTGGTTGGCCGGCGCGTGAGGATCGGCAACATGGACGGACCGTTGCGCGTGACCAGCACAGCGAACACGCGCGATGACGAGCGGCCGGGGACGAGGGCGCGTGTGGCCTTACGCGCGACGGATGGGCGACTAGCCCAGGCCGGAGCATGGCCGGCCAAAGGGGAAGGGGAAACCTTTTGAGAGAGTTTTTCTGTTTTTTTTTTAGGGGGGGCTAAAAAATGTTTTTTTTTCTCTAAAACTAGCTATTTATAGGCCCTCAGAACGGTGTCGTTCTGAAGGCCAAATTTCAGTGCTAGAACGGCACCGTTTTGAGCTATAGCTCGAATCTGACCCGACCCGCCTGAAGGATCCGCGTGTTTTCGGAAAAGGGGATATTTGTGCCTTTGGTCATTCCACTTTTTTTTCAAATTTTCAATCAGATCCTTCTGGTACTTTTAATTAATTTTAAATTGGCCTAATAATTTTCATGGTTCTTAAATTTAGCCCCTCGACCCTTTAAAAGCACCAGGAGCTGCCACGTGTCATGATTTTGGCTTATTTTGCAAATGGTCCCCTTTATTTCTGATTTGTTTTAATTTAATCCTTAAATCAGGTTCGCTTTAATTACAGAATTGCCCCATACATTTTTCATGGTTTTCAAAATAGTCCTCTGACTTTCGGAGGCCTTAGAGGCTGCCACGTGTCATCGATTTTTTTGGTTTTATTATCCCGTAGATCCCTAAATTGTTCAACAATCCCATTTTTAACCCCTAAACTTCCAAAAATCCCATTTTTACCCCCGAACTTCTAAAAATCCCATTTTTAACCTCGAAACTTCCAAAAATCTCGTTTTAAACCCAAACTTCCAAAAATCCCATTTTTACCCCCAAAACTTCCAAAAATCCCATTTTTAACCCCAAAACTTCCAAAAATCCCATTTTTACACCCGAACTTCTAAAAATCCAATTTTTAACCCCAAAACTTCCAAAAATCCCATTTTTAACCTCGAAGCTTTTAAAAATCCCAATTTTAACCCCAAAACTTCCAAAAATTCCATTTTACCCCCGAACTACCAAAAATCTCATTTTTAACCCCGAAGCTTTCAAAAATTCCATTTTTACCCCCGAACCTCCAAAAATCCCATTTTTAACCCCAAAAATCCCATTTTTAACCCCAAAACTTTCAAAAGGTCCACTTTTACCCTCGAACTTCTAAAAATCCCATTTCTGACCCCGAATTTTTCTAAAATTACCGTTTCATCCCGAGAATCCAAAATTATCACTTTTGCCCCCGAAAATCTGAAAAGTCTCATTTTGAACTCCGATTGCATCATTCTTCTTTCTCATCAATATTTGGATTTAATTTTAAATTATTAATGCACTCGCATTTTGTATTTTTTATTCTTCTTCGCAATTAATTTATCTTCTTATTTATCTTACTTCGCGTTTAACATCTATTATTTACTGTTTACTCATATTTAACTCGCATGCTTGTTTTCGAAATTGTCTTTTTGTCATAAAAAAAACTTTAATAACAAGGCAATATTCTTTCATTTCGGGTTTCGAAGATTTGTGCCTTAACTCACTAGGTGCAATTTTTTCTTCAAAAATCGAAATAATCGAATACCCTTAATCAAGGCAATGTTTCCTTATCTTCGATTCTGAAATATTACGCCTTAACTTACTAGGTGCAACCTTTCTTCAAATCGAGATAATCAAATATCATTTTCGCAAAGATTTCAACAGGTTTTACAAAGGAAAGCTCGTTATGTCTAGATCTTGAAATGTTATGTCCTAACTCACTGAATGTAACTTTCTTCCTCGATCACTTTGAAATATCGAGATTTCCCAACAAACCCGATTTCTTTTAAATTTAATTCATGTATTCAAGGATCATATTTTTAACTTTATTCGAGCTCTTAAGTGTTACAAATCAAGACCCAAAGATAATCAATATGGTACCAATTTTGGGCGTATGAGGGTGCTAACCCTTCCTCATGCGTAACCGACTCCCGAACCTGTTTTCCTGGATTTCGAAAACCTACATGTTTTCAAAACGGCTTTTAAAACGTTTTGTGGTGATCCAATCACACCGAATAAAGGATTGGTGGCGACTCCCATTATTTGTCAATTTTAAAATGATTTTTTTCGAGACACGTCGTTTTCAAAAGAGGGGACGGTTTCGACAAAGGTCAATTAATATTTTAAAAAATTTTCCTCCAAACTTTTAAATACTAAATATTTCATATATCTCAAGAGTGCTATTAGTACAATGATACTTGTATTTAGAGAATCTGTAAGACAACTTAGAAATCTAATTTAAAATAAATATTTGAATGTGGAAAAAATTCTTAGCACATGTTGTGAAAAAAAAGCAATACAAATATACCCGTATTAAAAAAAATCTTATTTTTTATTCAATCTCATAGCTACAACAATAATTATAAGCATATGATCAAAAATAATAAAATGAACTTAAGATGCAAACAAAAATATTTGAAATAATAGACCAACTTTACAATAAATTATTTAGACAATGAAAAACTTTGGTCGCAATTTTTTATATCTCAATTACATATTACAAACACCTTCTAAAGCTTTTGTTTTTAATTAAGTGATGTTAAATAAATACGTAAATATAAAAAAATGTAAAATACTCACTTTAAAAATATAAAATTAATGAGATAAATTACAAAAATAGTCACTTATATTTGGTTAAATTTATGTTTTTATTATTGATCTATTGTAATTTGTTACATCAAATTAGGCTCTCCAATAAACTTGAGGTGCTTATTCTTAATCAATTGAAGTGTCTTCAATATGTTTTTTTTTATTTTTAGTTCTAAGCATTAATAAAAGTTTTTGTTTAGTTTTACACTTTTTTTGAGACCTAAATTGGCCAAACGTGCCATGAGAATCCTAACAATGTGATTGAGTTGATGTAGGGGGACACTAAGGGCTCAAACTCGAGGAGAATGTCATTTAGATTGAGTATCATGCACCAATGCCATGGAAGTCGTGATATCCCTAAAGGTGCTAAAGTGAAAAAATTGAGTCTTTTTCTAGTGGTATCGCGACATTGAGACCCCTAAGACTCCAATTTAGCTATTATTTTGGGTATCGAGACACTGAAGATTGGGTGTTGCAATACCACTGCATGATATGTGAAAAACTACAAGGGGTAATTTTGTGTCCAAAGAAGCTTAAGTCTCTTTTTTACTTAAGGGCATAATGGTCAATGATAGGTTAAATTTTAATAGAACTATAAATAATATTTTGTAAGTTTTGGAACTGTCACACCCCAAAATTAGGCCTAGAAGTTTTGAGGTAAAATAGGAATTTTAGCCCAAATGTATTCGGAATTTCATAATTTTGGTAGCCGATAATGTTTTTGAAAATGACTATTAGGATATTAAATCAATTTTTGAAAATGAGTTTTAAATTATTTTAATTTTTAAAATAGGACTGATTTATAAAAGAGTCAAAAGTTAGGTTTTAAGAGGAATTAGACCATATTTTAAAATTCAATGTAAAAACCCCATTAATAGTTTTATTTCACATTAGTTCTTCCCCATATTTTAGTGTTGTCATTACTTGAGTTTCCTTGGCACAAATCCTCCAATTTTGATTCCTAAACTTCATTCTTTTGATTTCTATCATTCCTCAAGCATTAAATCTCCATTGAAATAAAAAAAAACGCCATAGTTTTCTCCATTTTCAAGCTTGTGGGTTTTTCAGGTTTTTAATCAAATGCTTGCATTTTTATCAACTAAGGTAATGATTCAATTTCTAATGAGTTTTAAATGATATCTAATCTCTTAAACTGAATTTTTAATCTTTAAAAAACATGTTTTAAATAAAAGCTGAAAATCAGGACTTTAATTGGTGAATTTCAATTTTGTGGATAAAAACTTGATATTAAAATGTTTTCAATTAGTTTTAACATGATTAAAAGGTTTCTAATTGAAGTTTCATTAAGGATTTATTGCATTTTAATGAATTTTCGTTATTATAGTCATTGTATGTCGAAAATTTTTGATACCTTAAAATGTGTAGTTTTGGATTGTTTAAATGTTGGGAATTAGCCGTAGATGAATACGTAGATGAATGGAATTCGTTTCATACGAAAAGAATTTAAAGTTTTTTATGTTAAAGGTTTTGGTTAAAAGAGAACGTAGCTTAGGCTATTGTTTTTTACTGTTTGATACGAGTTGATGACTGATTGTTGCTTGTATATTTGTTTGGTATGTCTTGCTAAAGCATCAGAGTCAATAGGACCTTCAACGAGTAGAGATAAAGGCAAAGGAAAGCTTGTCTAAGCTTTTGGTTTTTTGACAAAAGCGTGACTTGTGGTGAGTGTTTTGGAATAGCTGCTCATGGACGATTTATTATGTTAATTGAGAATTTAGAAGTAATATAAACCCCTACTCTAAATTTTGAGTGTAAGTGTTCTCATACCTATGCTTAATATGTGATATATGTGTGCTTGTGGAATTGTGAAAATATGAACATATATGAGATTCTATGACATGTGTTATAAGCTTTTGATGACTGTTGTGAAAGTAAATAAATAAGTATGTTATTCATGTCATAAGACAGTAAATATGAGGGTATGTTATTCATGCCATGTGACAGTAAATATGTAGATATGTTATTCATGCCATGTGACAGTAAATATTTGGGTATCTTATTCATGCCATGTGATAGTAAATGTGTGGGTATGTTATTCATGCCATGAGATAGTAAATATGTAGGTATGCTATTCATGCCCTGTGACAATTGATCGGCCTGTAATGTCACAACAGTTGTGCAAGCGGACACATATCGATGCAAGTATAGTTGATAGATTAATTCTATCGGATATCGATCCCATAGGGAATGGGTTCTTGATGTCTATATGTCGAGGCAATTAAAACTAAAATTAGAGATAATGTGACTAAAGATGTCAGTGCAATTAAATCTAATCTATACACTAAGATAGTCAAAATTATCAATGTAATTATAAAAGTTAAATGTCAGAGCAACTAAAAGTAAATCAAATTGTTGTTGAAGTTTTGAGAATTTAAATGCAGAAAAGTAAAAGTGTGATCAAGTGCTAAGGGTTGGAGTGGATCACTGGTATCACTAAGTAGCAACACTAGATGCGTCAACAAGGTATTGTATAGACAAATTGTCGCAGCAATAAGGTTCCAATGAAATCTTACCAATAACAGCTCTCTATTTAATCGAGACTCAAGTACCCACAATTACTCCATCTCTCGATGTTCGCAACACTGTGTACTTAAGAACAAGTGACAGAATCTCTTCTAATCCCAAGCAGCTCTCGCTGACTTGCTTCTAAACCTAACTTGTCATTGCATCTCTCGATGTCGGTAGACTGCAATTCCACTTTCATGTTTAATGCAATTAAATCCAAGAATAAAAAGATAAGAAGAATTACGTAAGAATCAAAGTAATCTAACATTGAAATATATTCTCATATTCATTCAAGTGTCAAGAATAATTCATCAGTATAAAAGAGGGGTTAACAAATACATTGAAGCTTACTATTTCTAGCCTACTAGGACTATTCCTCAAACTCTCCTCTTGTGTTTAATCGAACACTTCTCGTCAGAAGTGTTTGCTCCTCTACTCAATCAACCCACCGTTCTCCAACTTAAATCTCCAATAACACAAAGTATTTACAGAATTTAATTCCTCTACCTCTTGATATCTCTTTCCTTCTTTTTTCCTCTATTTATAAGCTCAAGAAATTGTAGATTTCCTCCATTCTTAGATCCAACTACTTTGTACAGCTGTAAAAGTTTATTATTAATAGCTACGTAGATCTGATTTGTTTACTGGATTGTTGCAGAATGTCAACGTAAATTATGATTTTAATTTGCGGTGACAATTTGTCAGCAAAATGTCACCACATTTCTGGACCACATTTCTGGACCAACTTGTGGTCGTAACTCTGAATGCTTTCTTACTCTAATCTTCTAAGGTGGATCTCTGTTCTGACAACCATAGGCGCAAAATTGATACTGAATACAACAACAATCCTAGGTGCAATTGAAGAATACTTATTCAACGACAGTCTTGGGTGCATTCCGAAAATAATAATGCAGTGACAACTTTGGGTGCAATCTGGAAGTGCTCATGCGGCGACAGTTTTGGGTACAAATTTGGATCATATTTTGCTACGACAATTCCGAACACCTTCATGCATTGCTTCTTTAAGACAGGTTCTTGCAGTGACATCTTTGGATGCAATACTGAACAACTAATTGTGGCGACATTAGTAGTAAAAACATTATAAAATTAAGGAAAATTAAACCAAGCATCACTGAGTTAGAAAATGCAATTACTAAATATAAAATGTTAAAAATGCATGCTAAATATGATACAAAAGAGACAACTAATACACAAATTTAGGGAGCAAATCAGTGTCATTTCTAATGCTATCAATAGTGAATATATTGTGCTAATGATGTATATATGCAGTGATGATGTGCGAAAAATCAGTAAGTAAATGTGTGATAATAACATGGATATTTTGGCCTTGTGACGTTATAAGACCATTAGATATAGTTGGCATGTCATACGATTGTGAGTACTCACCTATATGTATATGTGATTTAGGCATTGCGACCTTGGGACATGTTTGGAGAGATAAGGGAATGTGAGCTAAGCTCCATTCCACGGGACATGTGAGGGGAAATAAGGAGAGTGTTAGCTTTACACTTCACTTTTGGGACATGTTCGACTCTATGAGTCTTTTGTTATGCTTGGAGAGTGTTAGTTATATGCTTTACTTATGGGACATGTTCGACTCTATGAGTCATATTTGGTGTGCTTGGAGATCCGCGTATCCGATGTGTGGTGATAGAGTCCACTTTATGTTTCATAACCTCAAAAGTCAAATTATCATTAAATGTGTTAAATATTAATGTGATTTATGTTTAAATATTAATGGGATAAATGCTGAAAGATTCATGTGATTAAATATGACTAAATGTAATTAATATGTGATATGATAAATGTTGAAATATTCATATAATTAAATGTGATTAATATGTGTTGTGTTAAATGCTTAAGTACTCATGTGATTAATGCAATTAATGTGTAAAAGAATGCAAGAAAGACGATTAAACATGTAAAATCTTATAATAATTATAGATGATTTGAATATGTTTCATGATTTTCTTGTTGATGCATGATGACTCATTTCTGTAGTTGTTATTCTGAGCATTCACTGAGCTTATTTAAGCTCACCCACTTCCTTTAAATCATTGCAGATAATTAGTGATGGTATGAACGGTGTGGCCTTCGAGGGGTGATCCAAGCTAAACATTTTAGTTACTATTCGTAGGTGTTATTTACTTATTTATGTTTTTGGGAATAAAAGGTAATGTGATAGATTTTATTTTGGTTTGCTATGAGGTTTTTAGCAGTTTGCATGCCTATTATGCTTGATAATTTGTGGACTTTAAATATGGTGTTTGAGACTGTTAATTGAGAAATTTTTCTAACTGGTCCTAATGCATGTTTAGTGATTAATTTATAATTGTTCGATGATTGTTTGACATGATTAAGGTATGTATGACCTAAAACTCGTATGAATGATATGATAAAAAGGATGCATGTGTAACGATATTTTGATTTGAGATGAACATGATGCGAGACGTTGGTGTAGCGTCCTAGTATTCTGGTTGGACGATCGGGCCTAGTATAGGGTGTTACAGGAAGACATATTTTTTTTGGGCTGAACATTTTTCAATTTTTCATAGTTTTAGGTTAGGTTTTCTTTTCTTTTCTTTTTTAGATTAGGTTTAGATTTTTTTTTTTGTCTAATTCTTCTTTTATTGTTGAAGATTATGCAAAAGAAAGACGCTCAAACTCTTGGGCTTTATTGGATTTTCATAAACTGAATGAGCATTTTCTTAAACAGTGTACCTCTATTTTATACTTACCATGTGTTTGATAAAATGCTTGTTTCAAATTTAAGTTTGATTATGTGGTAAATTGGTCGATGGTTGGTTGATTGTTTATTTGTTAGTTTAAGTTAATGTTTATTCTTGATTAATTGATTATTCAATTATATTGAAATGCTTAATACATTAAAATTGATGCCTTTAGTGGAAAATCTTGATAAATGAGACCAAAAGGAGAGTTTATCATTAGATAGTTTGATAAAATTGTGTCGAATAGTGAGACCGAGAGGGAATCTATATGCTTAGGTGAGATCAAGAGAAGAACCTAAGTGGTATCTTTTAGTCTAGGATGAGACATAGAGGAGATTCATATAGCTAAGAGTGACAAACAATATAATCAGTATAAGTTTATTAGCTTAGTTAGCGAGTAACGAATCAATTGATTATCGTTTTATCATTTTTATTATTTAAAGCAATAGAGAAGAAAATTAGACTAGTTTATTTAATTGATAATTTAAATTTAGTTTATAAACAATTTATTTGAACTCGCACTAATAATTTCCGACTAGATTAGTTTAGTAATTGTTTAACTTGTAATTAACTTGGTAAGCACATTTACCAATTTGGCAATCCCTTGGGTTCGATCCTTGGAATAATCGAAGTGTTCCATTGTAAGACTTATAAATGTTACAACTGAATTGTCACACTTGTAGTAAAGCTGCTAGATAGTTAACTATAATCTTGTTGATTCTCAACGTCGATGCACAAACCAATAACCTTGTCCCCCACCATCTTTCATTGGGTCATTCTAGTTTTGAACTACAAGATTCTCCTCACTGATCTCTCTTTATTTACCGCTCCAATCATCAAAATATTATGGGAAACTTTTAAAAATCGGGCCTTTCACATAAGTTAAGATAAGTACTCTCATACTTTACACAACCTCATTTGATTTTTTTGGCATTTCTTTTGTCAATTGATCCTTAATTTTGCAGGTTTGTGCCACTAGATTCTCCTAATTCTTTTTTCATTCTCCTTTCCCCCTTTTTTTTATTTTTGTTGTTTAGAATAATCGAAGTGTTCCATTGTAGGACTTATAAGTGTTAGAGGTTCTAATCTCTAATGGGTATATTTTCTAAGGTTGTAAAAGAGTCTATTTATAGTCTAAATTCCTAGGTCAAATAATAAAAAAAAAAATTTAGACTAAACAGAGTTTGATTGAAACAAATAGATAGAGTTTAACTGAAAGATTATTTCTCAATTTTGACTGAAATATGAGTCATACTCAAAAAGATAGTTGTATGAATGTGTTATTGTTAAAGTTGAGATTAGGTCCCGATTTACAATGGGCTATGGTGCATATTTGCCAAGGTTTACAAAGTGGAGTTCTGAACGGTGGTGAGAATAAAGCTAAGATTAGGTCACTAGGTTTTATTTTGAGTAAAAAATAAAGACAAATAAATGTGTAAAATGTTACCGAACGACACGGTAATGACCAAAACATAGTAAATTAAAGTTCAGTGGCCAAGATGTAAATATAACCAATCATAAGTGACTATTTTTTGAGTTTACCTAAATCCATTATTAGTATTTTTGAAATAATCTCATTATAGATTCTAATCATATCTGTTCTTTTTGACACAATGTCTAGAATTACTCATAGCCCCTCCCCAACCCATAAATAGGAGGATAATGCCCCTCGGTGCACTCAAACTTACGTCCTCCTACATTAGCAATAATATCCATGCCAATCTAGCTAAGACTCAATCGATCAAAATCATTATTAGTTTAAATCCAAAAAATATATGATTTTTGTATCAATTTTTTTTCCCTTTTAGGGAAATGATAAATCTTTAGTTCTTTTTAAATATACTACATAAAGTAAGAAAATTGCTTTGACTTTACTATCATACATTACATATTTTTACGATAAAAGTACTACAGAAGCCTTTGTACTAGGAGTCGGATTGCATTTTACCCCATTTACTCAAAAAGTAGGTAATTTTTTCCTGCACATTAGATCAAAGAGCAAATTGGTTATTCTATTAAATTTTTTTTTCCATTTCTACTATTAAAAATTGGTCATTGTATGCTAACATGAGATACACATGACACGCAATGTGTCATTGTCGGATTATTCCATCAACCATATTTGTTATTAATTGTAATAATGTATGAATTTTTTACCGGATAGGACGAAATTTCTCTTCGATCTACTATATATGATTTAATTTATCTCTTTTTTATTAGGATGGACAAAATATAATTTGACTCATTGTGTAACAGCCTTCATAGTATTTTTACCGATTTTTAGGTACGTTAGTGTAATATTCATTTCAATCTCGAAAGTTAAACGAGAATTTAAAGATTATTCCATAAATTTAAAAATATTAATTTCCCAAAATAAAATATGTTCTCTGATTTATTAAAATGAAAATTAAATATATCTATTGAAATCGTGTTTATAATTGAGAAAATAAGTGGAAAAAAAATGTGCCAACAAATATTAAAGTAACTTTATACTTTTTAAAGTAAATTATGTATGACATATTTTACAAAAAAAAAATGGATATATTTCCTAAACAACATTATAAGTTAGTGAATAGTATACAGTTAGTGAATGTTAGAGTGGAAGTTATTAAGGAGAAGTAATTTATTAAAGAGTGTATTTCATAAGTTATGTTAGTTGTAGTCTACTAATAAAAACAGATCTAAAAGATGTCGACATTTTATGCTAGCTGGAAAGAGATCCAGAAGGAATAGAAAATGAGATTATGAAGTCTCATGTTACGATATTTATTCATAACATTTCGGCGACCATACATTGGAAAGGCTTGTGGACGTTGTTCCGATGTCATGGAGATGTTATTGATGCACTCATTCTGACAAAGAAGAGTAAGAGTGGAAGAAAGTTTATCCTCGTGAGATTTGGCAAAATGGTGGATGCACAAAGGGTTATCAACAGGTAAAATGGTTTTGTGACTTTAGGAAACAGGATATCGATATATATGGCAAGATTCAAGGGAAGGAGACAAGTATGTAAAAAAGTATTATTTAAAGGGGATTTAAAGAAGAATATTGAAAATCATAAAGAATGGGTGGTAAGTGGAAAGAAGGCAATGGATATCAGAATGGTCGTGGGAGAAACATCTAATAGAAGTAGGGGCAATTTGAGTATGATAGGAATTATGGATGGTAAGGGAAAAATCAAGTTAAACTGATCAAGGGACAAGTAAATGAGAACAACTCTGGAAGCTTCAAAAATGTTTGGTGGGAGAAATTTCTACGTTGTGCGAAACAAAAAGTCTTACAGAAAGAATCGTCCAAAGTGGATTGGGTGAAATCAAAATCAAAAGGATTCATGGTAGACATTTCTTGATCAAAATACCAAATGATAAAGTACTCAGAATATTAGAATAGAATGATTGGGCATATCTGAAAGATTTTTTCGTCAAAGTAGAGTCATGGTTCGAGAAAACAATAACGAAAGAGAGTGTCATGTATTCAAGTACTAGGTTTGCTCTTACATTGTTGGAACTACACATCTTTCAAAAGAGTAGCAGGATTATGGGGAGAGTTAGTCTCTCTTGGAGAGAACACGACGAAGGTTAATAGCTTCGACAAAATGACGATAATGGTTGACTGCATCCAAACGTAACAACATTCAGAATAACAATCCTGCACAAAATATATTAAATAGACGGTGTCTTCAAGTATCCAAGTCAGGTTGTAATATAGTTACAACGAAGTAACGAGTACTCCAAGGATCATACCCAAAGAAGGCAAACACTAAGTTAATTATAATCTAAACACAAATAGATCTATTTAGTATTTTAAATAGATTATATTACGATTAAATAGAGTGATTTTTGAGGGTTTTGTAATAATAATAAAAATAATAGAAATAAACGAAACGTTGGGAAACCAAATAGTAAACTCTATTAGTTCTGAGTATGGACGATTAGCTCACTTCGATAATCATAATCAATTGTTGCTTCGAGTTTTTTGTTCAATCAAGAAATCGATACTTACTTATCTCTCGACCTTATAGTCCAAATCGATTCGGGACTTGGGACATTAGGGAGAATAGAGTAATGTTTGGCTATTGGGTTGTTGATTTCTTAGTCATTTCCTACACGTTTAATACTTATATCAACTTAGCTTTTATCCTTAGTTGCTGAAAAATAAAGTGGAAAAATGCAAAGAGTGGGATTTGAACCATAGTTCTAGGTAAGTTTTAATAAGCTTTTAACCACAAATACTAAGACTAAATTGAATTCAACTTTAAAAATTCTAAACCTATAATTATTTAGTAGTTACTATATATGTATATAAAATAATACTAATTTATCTAAGTCTTAATTATCCTAATTAATAATATTAATAAAATTCATAACTGGCCTAGTATAATTTTAATAATAATTATCTTAAGAAAAATTAATAACATAAAATCTTATTTCAAATAATAATAATAATAATAAAGGAACCTTCAACATACAAAACTAATTTAACTAGACTTTAAAATAAAAACGTTAATTACATAATTACTCCCTCACTTAAAAGATGAAAATTCAAATTAATCCCTAATATCAAATCAAAGTTCAATTTAATCCTGAAATTAAAATAAAAATTCAAATAAATTCACAATATCACAACTTTTATTTTAATATAAATATAATATTTTTTTTTTCACTTTTTAAAGCTATTTATATTTATTTCTAAATAGCAATTTAGTAATATGCTGAAAAATTATCACTTCAACTGTAAATTTTCATGCAATTGTAAATTGGCTTCTTTCCTTTGAAAACCTCACAAGAAAAGCTTTCTAAAACCCCTTCTGTTTCCCTCATCTTTAGTCTTCAAGAATCCTCCCACATATCCCAATCTCAAAGAAAGAAAGAAGCTCATGGCGAATGAACAAGAAGATCATCCCAAGCTTCAGTTCCCTTTAGATTCCAACTCTTACAACATCACCGCTGAAATCGGTACTGGTGTTTGTTCTAAGGTTTATACAGCCCAATGTCTTCCCATCAATTCAACTGTTGTTGCCATTAAATCCATCGATCTTGATCAGTCCAACGCCGATTTCCGCAACCTTGTCGGACGTGACATCAACACCTCCTCGCTTCTTTCCCACCCCAACATTCTCAACCCTCATTGTTCCTTCACCGCCGGCAACCATCTCTGGGTGGTTATGCCCTTTATGTCCGGCGGTTCTTTAGCGTCCATCATCTCATCTTCTTCCCCCAATGGCATACAAGAGCAATGCATTGCCATTATTCTCAAAGAAACCCTGACTGCATTGTCGTATCTTCACAGCCAAGGGCATTTGCATAGAGATATAAAGACCAGTAACATCTTGTTGGACGATAACGGACGTGTTAAGCTTGCGGATTTCGGTGTTTCGTCATCGTTCTATGCGTCGAGTTCGGTTTACAGATTACGTTCTTCGACATTTTCGTCACAAAATTGGATAGCCCCAGAGGTGATTCTTTCACATAAAGATTATAGTTTCAAAGCTGATATATGGTCTTTCGCTGTAACTGCTCTTGACTCCACCAAGAAGCGTTCAGAAACTTTTCAAGACATGGTTGATTATTGTCTCGATAAAGATCCTGCAAACCGACCCTCTGCAGATGAGCTTTTGAAACATCCTTTCTTTGAGAGTTGCAATGGTACTTCGGAATTTCTTGCGGAGAATTTGCTGCGTGGATTGCCTAGTGTTGAAGAAAGGTTTAGGGCAGCAAGCAAGATTCTTGAGGAAGGTGTGGGTTGTGATCCTAATGGGGACCGGGCATCGACTACTGAAGGGAACGACAATGAAGACGAGGAGTTTGAGGTGCATGACCCTCTATTCCCCGTGGAGTCAACACAAGCGGTGATTCCATGTGACAATGATTGTGAAAAACAACAACCGGCTGCAGGTGGCTGTGGCAATGAAGTTAATGCAGAAACAACGGTGAACGAACTGATGGCATTCATGGCCAGTTTGGATGATCAAAAGGAGAAGGTGAAAACAATAATTAACCGGTTTGGAGCTGAAACGATCGACAGAGAACATGTATTGGAGAAGGAGAATGCGAGGCTGAGATTGGAGTTGGAGAATGAGAAGCTGAGATTGGAGTTAGAGAATGAGAAGCTGAGATTGGAGAATCAGAAGCTGAGATTGGAGATAGAGACGCTCAAAATGCACATTTCTGCTAAATCAAGCACTACTACTGATGACAACAATTGAAAGGATTGCATTTTCAGTCTGTTTTCTTGC
Source organism: Kokia cookei (assembly GCA_039519145.1). Lineage (NCBI taxonomy): Eukaryota > Viridiplantae > Streptophyta > Magnoliopsida > Malvales > Malvaceae > Kokia > Kokia cookei. The sequence goes on along the minus strand of CM076907.1, from coordinate 30,563,527 downwards.
TTATGACTAGAAACTGTTGTTTGATTCCAGATGGTATTATAGGACTAATGTGATTGAATCTAATGGGAAAATTTTGAGATTCAGTCTGTATGTTGTTTCATATGATACTTCCTTAACAAAAAAATAAATAAATAAATAGAGATAAATTGAAGAAAGAGTCTCAATTTTATAAACAAGTACATATCATTCTTGTTATATCTCAATTTGGAACCACAACATCTGCTACTCACATACATTATGCTAATATGTCCATTATTTGTAGTAACAGCTTGTCACTTTACACGATAAGGAGATCTATCCTATAAATATTTTCCTAACGATAAAGAATACCTTCTTAAGCTTTGAACTTATCTTGAGTAATCTTTCCTTTTAATAATCAACCTACCCTCTTGTCTATTTTCGATTCTCCAACTCTTAAGTTGAACCGACCTCCTTGACACTACCATATATTCTTCCTTACTCTTCTCATCTCCACTCTATCTCTTCCCTTTGTTATACACTACATCAATATTATTAATATTTTAAAAAAATATATTTTATTAAAAATACCTTTGTTACCCTCATAAATCTTAAATGCAATAACAAAAAAAATGTTAATACCCTAAGCCAAAAAACTCAAATTCGAATTATGAAAATAACACTATTAAAAAAAACCAAAAACCAAAAAGAATCTTAGTAATGAAAAAACGAATGCACCATAGTGTGGTGCATGGAATCTTAGCGCAAGCAATCAACAATACAAGTAGGAAGTTCTCATTTATCTTTTAAGATGTATGTCTATGCTAATTATCTTTTGAAATACAAAAGTCACCAGTAAATCAATAAAAATTGCAAAAGTACATTGATAAAAAAAATTTATAATGGGAAATTTATGATTCATCACACAATTTTCATAAGTTTTTATTAGGTACTAAAAATAAAATAAAAAATATGTAAGAAGAGCATTGTCGTTATAAATTGTTTTCATTTTAATTATTCATCGTTAATTTGGGTTAGGCAATGTTATTATACACTCATTTTAATCACTCAACTTTAATATCTTTTTATTTTGGTCACTTTTTCTTTTTTAGATTTTTTTTTTTTTTTCAAAAAGAAACTTGAATCTTTACCTAAAATTGAGTTATACAACTGCAAAAATGAAACTCAATTTTTTCATATAACTCAATTCCTTACAAAAACTTAAGTTTTTCCGATAGAAACCTACATTTTTCTCTGTAAAAATCATCTTTTTGAAAAAATAAATAAATTAATTCTAAAAAAACTAAAAAAAGAAAAAATAAATAAATGAAATTAAAAAGATAAAATTAGTTTTTTCTATAAAAAAAAATTTCCTGTAAAAACTTATGCAATTTCTGTAAAAGCTCAAAATTTTCTTTTTATTAGGAAAATAAAAAAAAGAAAGGGTAAATTACATCAACAGTCACTCAACTTTCATTTTTCGAAACAAACAGTCACCTGGTTTATATTTTAGTCCTTCAACTTTAAAAATATAACAAAACAATCCTTTTTCACGTTTTCCATCACAGACGTCACGGAATAGTGACATGGTCACGGAACAGTGACATGGCAGTTGACGGCGTTAGAGAAGTGTGGAAAATGTCCAACTGGCCGGTCACATTTAACAAAACAATCACTCAACTTTGAAAATATGACAAAACTGTCACTAAAATTATCGAAAAGTGACAAAATAGTCCTCTTGTTGTCATTCACATCAATATCACCTTTATCTCCCCCTTTTCTTCACTTTTACCATTAAACCAAGACGGGATTTGCAGAGTTAAGTTGGACAAACATTGAAACCAATGAAACAAGTTCCATTAAGAACTTACTAATGTGTGTTGTATACGTAAAATTCACAAACAAATAACCGAATTTGCTGGCGAGGGTCAAACATGACTAACACCCTACACCTCAAAAACTCCCTCCAAGCCTCCCTTAAAAACCGCAAACACCAAAGCTCCAACACAAAGTTGAAGGGTAAAAACATGTCTCGTGTAATCAAGGAAATAAATGTCAAAGCTGAAGTTTATTACGGCGACAAAACATGCAGAGAGAAATTTTCATCCTTGTTAGAAGAAAAAGGGTTTCCCATTGGCTTGCTAACGTTTCAAGACATTCAAGAATGTGGGTACGTTAAGGACACTGGCTTTGTCTAGATCCGACATAAAAAGAAGAGGGAGTTGTGCAAGTTTGAGGATGTTGTCCTCAGCTACGACGTCGAGATCAGTGCTTATTTTGAGCCCAACAAGATCAAGAATTTGACTGGTGTTAAAGCCAAGGAGTTCATGATTTGGATCACCTTAACTAGGGGTGAGTGTTCGATCAAATCGAATCTAATGAAAAAATTCCGAGTTAATTTAGTTGATGAATCCTAATCATCCTAACTCGATTTGAAAATTTCTCGAATCGAATCGAGTGTGATGGAGTTCGAATCGAATCGAATCATATATATTTGTTCGAGTTAAATTTTTTTTTAAAAATGTGGATCCTTGTAACCACCGTCACCCACCGTAATCAAATTTGTTATTAACTTTCATCCCCTCATAATTTATTTATTAATCTTTTATTTACTGTTAGTTTCTTTACTTGCTTAGTTGCTTCAATTATCTTCTAATTCTTATCACTATGTATTTTGAAATTAAAAAATATATTAAATGTATGTGATTTTTTTAATAAAACTTATTTTAAAGATAAAATGTGAAATTGATACCAACACAAAATTTTAACATGAATATTTTATGGAATCATTAATAATTCAATTTTAATATAAATATTCAATATGATTAAACAATTCAATAATATATATAGTACAAAAAGTGAATTTTAATTTAATAATATAAATAGTATATATAAATAAAATTACTACTATTTAGGTTTAGGAATTTTTTGGATGATTTTTTTTAGAGTGAAGGGTGAGAAGTAAAAGTTTAGGGGGAAATAAAAAAAATTTGGGGGTTTTGGGTAGTAAATTTTTGAGGGAAAGTAAATAGGGAAAGTAAAATTTTGGATGAAAAATATTCAAAAAAATTGGGGAGGTAGGAATGGGTTTGGGGTAGATGGGGGTGGGATGGGAGAGGAGTAAAAGTTTTAAGGGAAAATAGGAGGGAATAAAAGTTATGGGGGAAAATAAAAAGTTTTGAAGGTGTTTGGGGAAAGTAAATGGAGGGAGTCAAATTTTGAAGGGAAAATATTTTAAAAAAAAAAAATTGAAGGGAAATGGGTTTTGGTAGATGGGGGTGAGATGGGAAGGGAATAAAAGTTTTGGGGGAAAAATAAAAAGGTTTGGGAGTTTGGAGTAAAAATGTAAAATAATATAGTTTGATATTCGATTTATTCGAATTATTCGAGTTATTCGAATTCAAAAACTCAACTCGATTTGAACTCGAAATTCGAAAAAAAATTTAGTTGACTCGAATAATTTGATTAACTCGAATAACTCAATTCGTTTAACTCAAAATTCGAAAAAAATTTCGATTTTTTCGAATCGAATCTAGTTTTTCTCACCCCTAACCTTAACCAATATCTACGTCGACCAATCTTCGTCTATTACATTCAAGACAAATCTCGTCGGCTTGTCCAAGTCTTTCCCGGTGTCGATTTTCAATGTTTAGGCAGCCTATTTATGTTGTAATACAAGAGGAGGCTTAAGGAATTTGCAAGTAATTCTAGGAAATGAAGGACATACTACAAAGGAATTAAAGAAATATTGACATGTCATGTCTTTTTAACTGTCCTCATTTGTTAAATGGTAAAAGTGAAGAAAAGGGGGAGATGAAAGGTGATGCCAATGTAGATGACAACAAGAGGACTATTTTGTCACTTTTCGATAACTTTAGTGACTGTTTTGTCACATTTTCTAAGTTGAGTGATTGTTTTGTTAAATGTGACCGGCCAGCTAGACATTTTCCACACTCCTCCAACGCCGTCAACTGTCATGTCACTATTCCGTGACATCTGTGACGGAAAAGGACTGTTTTGTCACATTTTCAAAGTTGAGAGACTATTTTATCATATTTTCAAAGTTGAGGGACTAAAATGTAAATCAGATGACTGTTTGTTTCAAAAAATGAAAGTTGAGTGACTGTTGGTGTAATTTACCCAAAAAGGAATATGGTTTTCCATGTAAAAACTTAAGATTTTCCCCATAAAACCCAAGTTTTTTCCTTTTACTTGAAAAAGCTAAAATTAATTCTAAATAAATAAATAAAATAAAATGATAAAATAAGTGACCAAAATGAAAATTTACTAAAGTTGAGTAATTAAAATGAGTGTACAATAATATTGCCTAACCCCAAATTAATACCTGGTGACCAAAATGAAAACGATTTGTAATGATAATGCCCTTTTTCTAAATTTTTCTTTTTTTGTACTCTAAATAAAAACTTATAAAAGTTGAGTAACCAATTGTATTGTTTATAAGCATCGGAGACGGTTATTAATAGGATTGATCAAATACGAAGGAACTTTCTTTGGGGGAGTGAGATCGAGAAAAAAAGAATAGCTAAAGTGAGTTGGAGGAGAGTATGCTTGCCTAAGAAAAAGGGGGGGCAGGTTTTGTGAACCTTAAGGCTAAGAACAGAGCTTTATTGGCAAAATGGGTATGGAGGTATGCCATAGAACAAGGAGCTTTGTGGAGATCGGTTATTAAGGAAAAGTATGGGAGGTCATTGCATTGTTGGCGTTTTAAAACGACAAACATGAAAAGTATGTCAATTGTATGGAAGGGAATTGTGAATAACGCTAAGGAGGAAAGTGTAGAAAAGTGGGTTGGGGTTGATTCTTTTAGGTGGGAGCTGGGGAATAGGAAAACCAGTTGGTTCTGGGAAAATGTGTAGTGTGGAAGGAAGTCTTTAAAAGAAGAATTCCCGAGACTTTTTAGACTGGCAAAATGGAAGGCGTCTAAAGTAGAATTTTTTGTAGAGGATGGAGGTTTTTCAGAGGTAAATTGGGATGAGTTTTTCAATAGGAAATTACTTGAAAGGGAACGTGATTTGCTTGAGAATATGAAGGAAAAGGTGGGAAAGGAAAGAATCTCTCTTGGTAAGGAAGATTGCATAAAATGGAGACATGGTCACATGGGTGAATTTTCAGTTAAGAGGCTCTCGGGTTTTTTCTTAGAAGAAAGGGTGTTAGAAGAGGATTTTGGCTTTGATAAAATTTGGAGTTTGAAAGATCCTCCGAGAGTGAAATCATTCCTTTGGATGTTGGCTATAGGGAGAATTCCAACTAAAGACTTTCTAATCAAGAGAGGCGTGGAGAGTCTTAGATCGAAAAATGGTTGTCCATGGTGTGTGAAAGAGCGGGAAACCACTGATCATTTATTCTTCAAATGCAATTTTGCGGAAGGTTTTTGGAAACGAATTTTTGAGTGGTGGGAGGTTAGGTGGCTGTTTGTAGAAAACTTTCCTGGATTTTTTTAAGCTTGTACTGAGGTTAAATGACAAGGATTGTTGAAGTGTCTGTGGTGGATTTCGATTGCTGCTGCTACTTGGTCTATATGGATTGCTAGAAATGAGGTGATTTTTAACAGGAAATTGACCATAATGGGCTCAATTGTTTTTCAGACAAATTTGAGATCATTGTTGTGGGTAAGGTCAGATCAAAATGAGCTAGTGATATCGGAATGCAGCTGGTGGTTTTGTCTGTTAAAGTGTAGATCAAATGCTAAAGGGTTGATTAGTACGGGATGGGGCTGGAAATGTCCCCCCAAAGGGTGCATGAAGTTTAATATAAGTGGAGATATGGTTGGAGGCGTAGTTGGCATTGGTGGGGTGCTTAGAGATGAAGAGGGTATCGCAAGGGCTCTGTTTTCTGGACCATGTTATTCAGTAGATGCTGATCATGCTGAGTTTGCTGTAATTTTAGTTGCAACGGAGATGTTTGATGGTTTAGGTTGGGCGAACTTGGTTCCTTTAACCATCGAGGTGGGGTCGGAAACTGTATTGAATTGGTTTCGGAAGGAGGAGTTAAGGCCAACCAATCTCAATTCATTTTTTCAGAAGTTTGATGTTGAAGAAAGGAGGGGTTGTTATCTGTTTTTTGAGAGGGTAGAGCTGAAAGGAAACGAAATGGCACAAGTTTTGGCTTTGGTTGGAATGAAAAGAGAGGAGATTTTTAAAGCTTGGTGGTAAAGTCAGTTTTTCTGCTCTGGTGCAGTAAGTTTGAGTACTTTTTTTCTGGTTTTTGTGTGTCTATTTGTTTGGTCGGTTCTTTGTTTTGATGAGATCTTGGTGTTGTTGTTTTCTGTATGGAAGGTACTTGTGGTACCTTTGACATTCAGGTTTCAGGTTGTTGTTTGTGTTTCTTTTGGGTGAATTGTTTGCTAGGGGTACTGTAATTTTCTCTGATGGGGGAATACTGTTGTTTAGCAGTATTTTTGTATGGGGTTGAATGTCCTGTACCTTTCCCGTTGTATTCTCTGATTGAGCCAAAAAAAGGGTATAGTTTATCACTTTCTAAAAGTCGTTTTATGTGAATATATCTTGGTTTTTTTTTAATAAAGTTGGGTGATTATTCTTATGTTGAATAAATTTAATAGTTTATGTAATAATATCACAACAATAACTATACTAATTATGAACCCAGCGAGTGGTTCCAGTGAAAAGGAGGATGTTATTCAATTTAGAAGATTCGAGTTTGAACATCGGTGTGTGCAAGGTGTGTGGACATTGTCAAATAGTTAAGAAAATATGAATAAATACTACCATGTAATCACACTAATATATCAAAAAAATTATACCAATTATTTATTAAAATAAAATCGAAATTTCATAAATCAGTATTTACTAGAAATTCTTCTCCCTCTAACTTCTTTTCTTGTAAAATTTTAGAAGCCACTCTTTTAAATATTTATTTCAATATTTGCCATTACTTTAGTTTTGAAATTACATACATGTCCTAATTTAGTTAAGAGAGTAATAGCTATGTGATAAGTGTACACAAACACATATATTGTTTTAAAGAATCTACACATTATTTGAAGTAAGATTTTCATGCATTTTAGGAAAATTAAATTATGCTATTAGCTTTTATATTTGTGAAAGTTGTAGATTTAATTTATATATTTTTATTTAATTAATTTTAATTTTTATACTTTTTAAATTTGTAAATTTTATTCTCTGTAATGTTCAAAATTTGAAATTTTATTCTCGATCAAACAGAAGCAGTTAAATTTGTTTGGTCAAATTCAATTACTAGTCTTATATTTTAGGGTTTAGGGTTTAGGGTCTATAGTGTAGTTCATTTTCTCCAATTGGATGATTCTAAGTCTCTATACTTTTCGAATTTTGAAATTTTTATCTTAACGCAAATGATATTCGATAATCTATTAACTGGATTTTTAGTTAGTAATATGTGAAAGTAATAAGTTGATATGACACATATATGTTAATATGTTTGGCGCATCAAATTTTAGAAATAATAGAACTTTACTTAATGAATTTAACAATTATTGTTTGGTGAGGACTAAAATTTTAAATTTTGAAAAGTACCGAGACTAAAAATGACCAAATAAAGTATAGAGATTAAATCTATGAATTTTGCTAAGTATAGGAACTAATAGAAAATTTTAACCTTTTTAGAAAACATTTTTCAGTGATGAGTTCAGAGTTTACTACATGCCAACTCAACATTTTTTACTATTATAGAAATTGGGACTCTTTTTTTAAAATAAAATTTTAATAAATTGTTTAAACAAATAAATAATAATATTTTTAAACAAATTTTCACATCTACTACTAATTTAGTAATTATTTAGAAATTTGTGTCAATAAAGAAATAAATATTAATATTTTATAAAGAATTTTAACATGTATTACTGATTTCTTATCCAATCTAATAACCCAAAACAAATACAATTTTGATCTTTCTATTAACTTTCTTAAATTTTTTATATAAATATTTTTTTGTCAAAGCATTGGTGTTTATACCACCAATTAGTACTCTCTCTTTTTTTTTTGTGATAATTGCGTCCAAACAATGTTATTCATTTTTTTTAATTCATATTTTTTTATAATTTTTCATTTTAAAGAGGTTGATTAATTTAAATATATGGTTTATATTTTTTACTTATTTAATATCGAAAAATAGGTTTTTGTATTAATTTCATATTTAAATTAATAGAGAAATCTTAATAATTCAATTAATACATACCTCCAAATCGATGCATTGCTTGACTTAAAAAAATAATATATATATATATATAATTCAAGAGGGAAATTGTTGGATAATATAAACCTCACATAAATATAATAAAAATAATGAAATATGAGTCAAATATGTATGAATACTCAAGTAATTAAATTTTAATTAATGATGAGATAATTAGAAATTAAAGTTAATGTGCAAATGTTACATCAAAGTAACTAATTTTTAATTTGCCCCCTCTCAAAAAGAAAAAAGAAAAAAACTAAATTTCTAGCTTCATCCCACATGAAAGTATCAATATTATATCAAAGTCATTCTGTTAGCCTACCCTATATTTGGTCTTTAAAAGTCTCCCTCAATTTTATTGACAATGTTAGTTTTTAACACATTAGATATGTTAAGTAAAATTAATAATGCCAGTTGTTCTAGTATATTGTTAGTATCCTAATTCTTAAGAAGTTGTTATTCAAACAATCACTTCCCTAGTTGTTAGGTTGCAGTTCAGATTTTCTCTTTTAGTTGGTAATTTTTAACTTTCATCTGTTACATGTATAGTCTATTTATAGGCTTCCTTGCTGAATAAAGTTGACGTGAATATTTCCATTTCCTATCATCTCTTCTACTTTACTTAAAACTCTGCTATTCTTTACCGCTAATAGTGGCATCAGAACTTGTTTTTGTTTAATAGCAATGGCCTCTGAAAGCTTTGTACAACCAACAATTCCTCGCTTTGATGGTCATTATGATCATTGGGGAATGCTAATGGAGAATTTCCTGAGGTCAAAAGAATATTGGCAAGTTGTCTTGGATGGAGTACCAACAGCAGCAATGACAGACGCATAAACGGCAAAATAAAAGGAATGAAATTGAAGGATCTAAAGGCCAAAAATTATTTGTTTTAGGCTATTGATCGTTCAATCTTGGAGACCATTCTTTACAAAGACACCTCCAAGCAAATTTGGGATTCAATGAAGAAAAAGTATAAAGGTTAAGCAAAAGCAAAGAAGCAGCAACTTCAAACACTTCGTACAGAGTTTGAAAACCTTAAGATGAAGTCTGGTGAGTCAATTGAAATTTATTTCTCACGAGTCATGGAAATCGTCAACAAGAAGCAGATGTATGGCAACAACTTAGAGGATATCACCATAATTGAAAAGATACTCAGATCCTTGACACCAAAATTCAATTTTGTTGTTTGTATAATTGAGGAATCTAAGGATATTGATGAAATCTCACTTAATGAGCTGCAAAGTTTTTTAATAGTACATGAACAAAAGATCAAGCAGCAAGACTTGAATGCTTCAATAGGAAATCACTTGATGTTTAAAGGAGGTAAAGGTAGAAGTAAAGAGAAGAGAAGTAATGATCAATGGAACCAGCAGCAACAACAACAACAACAAAAACGAGAAAGTCAATCTCAATGAAGACGAAGAGGATGGGTACGAGGAGGTCGTTACTCAGCAACACATCGTCTAAGGTTAGCAGACAAGTTAAAAGTTGAATGTTATAGGTGTCACTGGTATGGCCATTATTAGCTAGAATGTCGAACTAATTTAAATGAGCAAAATAAGGAAGAATCAACTAATTTTACAGAACAAGAGGAAGAGGTGCCTCTCTTGGTGGTGTGTCATGTGAATGAAGAAACACAACAAAGCTTGTGGTATTTAGACACTGGTTGTAGCAACCACATGTGTGGAGATAATAGAATCTTTTTCAAACTAGATAAATCTTTTCGCAACACTATCAAGTTCGAAAACAACTCTACGATATCTGTCATGCGAAAAGGAAAAATCACTCTCCAAACCAAAGGAGAAATTAGTCACACTATTTCTAATGTTCTCTTCGTTCCATATTTGAAGACAATCTTACTTAGTGTGGGTCAGTTGCAAGAGAAGGGGTACGAAATCTTCATTAAAAATGGAGTAGGCATAATTCACGATGAGAAATTGGGCTTAATCGCTTAGGTGAACATGACATCAAACTAAATGTTTCCGCTTTATCTCCAAAGTCTCGCTCATTCATGTTTCTTAGCAAAAGTGAAGGATGAGGCTTGGTTATGGCACTTCCACTATGGGCATCTCAACTTTGGTGGGCTCAAAACGTTGTAGTAGAAAAACATGTTAACAAACATCCCAAAAATTCAAATACCTTCTCAAGTATATGAAGAGTGTGTCATCGGTAAACAACATCGGGAACCATTTCAAAAAGGAAATTCATGGAGAGCGAGGAAGACGTTAGAAATTGTGCATTTAGACTTATGTGGACCCATCAATCCGATGTCAAATGGTTGTAAACGATATTTTATATTGTTCATTGATGATTTTAGTAGAAAAACTTGGATTTATTATTTACATGAAAAATCTGAAGCACTCAAAGCTTTTAAAAGATTCAAAACTCTAGTTGAAAAAGAAGCTGTTGAATTATGACTCTCATTTCAAGTCAAATTTGAGAAATAATCTTTCAGTTAAACTCTGTTTATTTGTTTGAGTCAAACTCTTACTAGTCTAGATTATTTCATTATTATTTGATCTAGGAATTTAGCCTATAAATAGGCTCTTTTACAACCTTAGAAAGAAACCCATTAGAGATTAGAACTCCTAACACTTTTGGATAATTTTGTGTTTACGTTTTGTGGGTTTTTTGTTTTTAGGTTTTTGGGGTTTAATTTTTATCTCCATCTTTTGTACTCTTTATTCTTTTGCCATTATAGTAAAATTATCTTTGCTCGTGGTTTTTTATCCTCTTCAGAGGGGTTTTTCCAAGTTAAATTTGTGTGTTTAATTTCTCAATTTCTTCCATTTTTTATACTTGTTTGTTGCTTATTCGAGTTTATCCCTAACAAGTAGTATCAGAGCTAGTTCGATTTTCGTAGATCAGCCCATTCAGAGATGGCAGCAATAAGGTTCGATATTGAAAAGTTTGATGGTAACACAAATTTCAATTTGTGGCAAGTTTGAATGATGGCAATTATAGTTCAAACCAGCTTGAAAAAGGTCGTTACCGAGAAAAAACTCGAGAATCTAGATCAATCATAATGGGAAAAGCTTGATGAAAAGGCCTTGTCTGCAATCTAGTTGTGCCTCGTGAATAGGGTATTGTAAGAGGTATTGATTGAGAAGACCTCATCCGCCTTGTGAAAAAGGCTAAAAGCTCTTTATGTGACTAAGTCTCTAGCTAATCGTTTAGTGTTGAAACAACATCTATTTACGTTTCGCATGAATAAAGTGAGCTTCTTAGATATCACATCAGTCAATTCATTACTATTCTGAATGATTTAAATAACGTTGAGGTTTAAATTGACGATAAGGATCAAGCTATGCTATTATTGTGCTCTTTACCCCCTTCATACAAGTCTTTCAATGAGACTCTAATTTATGATAGAGATAAACTCTCATTCGAGGATGTGAAGGGTCATTTGTTGAGCAAAGATAAACTCGACAATGAGTTTGGTTCAGATAGCTAGCTTCTTTTATGGTAGAATCAAAGAAGCGAGACAAAAGGTGTCGCTATTGTAAGAATTAGGTCACGTCAAAGTAGATTATTACAAACTGTGAAATAAAAGGGCTACTCAGAGTAACGAGGAAGATTTAGCTGGTGCTAATTTGGCCGATGAAAGTGGTGATGATTTCTTATTAGTGTCAACAAGCGAAAGCTTCGAGCTTACGTCCGAGTGGATCCTAGATTCAAGATGTTCTTTCCACATGTGTCCTAATAGAGAATGGTTCTCCACATATAGTTCGGTTGAAGGTGGAGTTGTGCACATGGGAAACTATTCATCCAATAAGGTAATCGGTATTGGTATTGTTAAAATTAGGATGCACGATGGTACGATTAGGACATTATCAAATGTCAGGTATGTACCTGATTTACGAAAGAATCTCATCTCCTTAAGTATTTTAGACTCAAAAGGTTACAGAATCAACATCGAGTCGAGCGGCATTAAGGTGTCTCATGGGGCTCTCGTTTTGTTAAAAGGTAAAAAGACCAATAGTCTTTATTTTCTGGAAGGTTTTACAGTAACCGATGAAATCGAACGTCCCTCATCCGTTACGGAGTTGAAGTCAACTCGTTTGGAGTGGAGGCAACTTGGTCATAGGAGGGAAAAGTGTATGACTGTTTCGTTGAAGAGAGGTTCTCTTTTGGATGCATGTTTTGAAAAGTTAGGGCACTGTGTTCATGAAAATCAAACTCGGGTTAGTTTTGATTTGGCAATGCACAAGTCGAAGGCTAGAAGTCTTTCAGTTTCTAAGCACATATTCGACTCGGTTAATTCTCTGCATAGTTCAAGATAAGCCCATGGCGGGCTTTGGCAAAGATGGCATTGTGGAAGTATGAGTCAAGGTGGATATTTGTTGAATTATGACTCCTATTTCAAGTCAAATTTGAGTACTAATCTTTCAATTAAACTCTATTTATTTATTTGAGTCAAACTATTGTTAGTCTAAATTATTTTATTATTATTTAATCTAGAAATTTAGCCTATAAATTGGCTCTTCTACAACCTTAGAAAGAAACCCATTAGAGATTAGAATTCCTAACACTTTTGGATAATTTTATGTTTATGTTTTGTGGATTCTTTGTTTTTAGGTTTTCGAGGTTTAGTTTTTATCTCCATCTTTTGTATTCTTCATTCTTTTACCATTATAGTAAAATTATCTTTGCCCGTGGTTTTTTATCCTTTTCAGAGGGATTTTTCCATGTTAAATTTGTGTTCAATTTCTCAATTTCTTCCGCTATTTATACTTGTTTGTTGCTTAATCAAGTTGATTCCTAACAGAAGCAGGTACTCCAATAAATGTGTTATGTAGTGATAATGGTGGAGAATATATTTCAGATGAGTTTGTTATTTTTTGTGATGAGCAAGGAATAAAGAAGCAACTAACTGCAGCATACACACCTCAACAAAATGTCATTTGCCACACTATTCTGAACATAGTACGAAGTCTTTTGACGAGGAGTGAAGTTCTAAAAGCTTTCTAGCCTGAAGCTGTTAATTGGAGCATTCATATTTTTAATAGAAGCCCCATTGTAGCTATTCAAAATATCACATCACAAGAAGCTTGGAGTGGACATAGACCGACTGTAGATTACTTTAGAATCTTTGGGTGTGTCATTTATGCCCATGTTCTAGATTAGAAGAGGAAAAAACTTGATCACAAAGGAGAAAATTGCATTTTTCTTAGTGTTTTTGAATAATCAAAGGCATACAAATTGTACAATCCAATCACCAAGAAAATTGTCATTAGTCGCAATGTTATTTTCAACGAGGCGGATTTTTGTGATCATGATGACCGCAAGCTTGAACAACAAATCCAAGTTGATTTTGAAGACAAAGATGAAGAATCAAAGCAGCAAGTTGAAACAAATGATGAAACAATTATCACTGAAGAAATTTCAGCAACTGGTGTAGAGGAAAGAGCTCAAAAAGAAAAGAAAAAAAGAAAAAAAAAGGCCTGCTTGGATGCATGACTATGTGGTAACTATTTGATGACCCAATTGTTCATTTTTCTTTGTTTTCATATTACGATCCTATAACCTTTAAAGAAGTTGTCAAAAAACCAAAATGGTGAAAGGCGATGAATGATGAGATAGTTGCCATTAAAAGAAACAACACTTGGGAGTTAACTGAACTTCCAAATATCCTATTGTCGAAACCATTTTTAAAACGAGTTTCGAAAATTATTTTAAAAAATGGAAAATAGGAATCACCATCAATCTTTTAATTTGGTGTGATTGGATCACCTAAAATGTTCGAATTTGTTGTATAAAATATTTGGCCTTCAAAATCCAGAAAAATAGGCTCAAGAGTTGGTTACACGTAAGGAAGGGTTAGCTCCCTCACACGCCCGTAATCGGTACCTAATTGATTATTTTTGGTTGTTGAAAATCAAAAATTCGAGTAGAAATTCAAAATGTCATTTATGGATTAGATGTTAAAACAAAATATTCTATTATTTAGGTTCAAAATAAAATTACACCCAACACGTTAGGGTACAATTTTTTAAATTTCCTAAATCAATAGAATATCGAATTATTATTGGCTTTCATGCTTAATTATTCGAGTTCAAGGAAATATCACACCCGACGCGTTAGGGCGCGATCTCTCAATTTCCTTTGAATAAAAGAGTTTTTTTTTTAATAATTTACAAGTCTTAAAGATAACATGTTTCATCTCTTTTTATTTAAAATGATTTTGCTAGAGTGTGGATAAAAGACATACAATTTGACAAATAGAGTAACCATCATCAATTTTGATAAGTTGTTCAGTGTTTTGGGTTGAAAAGAAAATAATATTCAATTCATTAGAACATCACCTTCTCAAATCCTCCAAAAATAAAATAATTTTATCTCAAAAAGGGTAATTTCCTTTCTATATAAAAACACGTGATCTAGCTAAACTATCTTCCTTTTTTTTTTAAAGGATTGAATTAATATGCATCCCATTTTAAAATTAAAAAGTAAAAGTAGTGAAAAACATAGAATAATTTAAATAATAAATGCAACGATGGCATGCCAAGTGACATAATAAAATGAGGAACGAAAATCATGCCAAGTAAAATAAAAGAGAAATGGGGATTTAAAGATTTAATAATAAAACCATCAAAATTAAGTGATAATCGATTTATTCGAATGGCGATTGAAGTTAGAAATTTTGTTAAAAAACGATGATTGGTGAAGCAAAAAGATTTAAAAGGAAAACTAAATTGTTATAATAAAAAATTTAAGCAAAAAGGCAAAATTTAGATAAAAAAAGAGGAGAAGGGGCGAACTAAAAAATTCCTTTCATTTAAAAATGAATTTAATGGTTTAAGGACTGGATTTAAAGAAAGTTAAAACTTATAGGCAAATTTTAAAACAATTAAAAATACGGATGTACCAATTTAAAATTAATAGAAGCAAAGAGGGTTCACGGAGAGAAAATTCCCTTTTAATATTCAGAATCTGACGTCTAAACGACGTCACCTAACAGCTGCATAATGCGACGTCGTGTAGCATTGTGTTAAATATATGAAATTTTGACAATCACAGAACTAGGATTTTAAAGGGTTTTTTTTTTTAAAAGGGTATTGGTTCGTTTTGAAACCTTTGAAGTTGCCGTTCCTTTCCTTATCGCTCTCTGGGTTATTGGGCATGCAAACATATAATAATAGTTTACAAATATACTTAGATTGGTGTACCTTGAAACGAAGTGCTCTTGAATATTAGTCTGAATCTGAGATCGTCTGTTCTTGATTTTTTTGTATTCTTCTTTTTGTGTTTTCTATTGATTGTGTGTCCTTGTTACAAATCTCGTAGTGGCTTTTATAGCCATCAAAATTTTACAAGAACACTGTTCTTTTGTCTCTGCTTCTTCTCTGTTCTGCTGCTTGCTGTTGTTCTTTTGTCTCTGTTTGCAGGTTTCCCGAGTGGTGAACGGTGGCAGGGTCAACGCCGGCGTTGAATGGCGTGCTTTTGCCGTTTTGGTGCAAGGCAGACGAGGGGGCATCGGGGCAACCAAGGGGTCTTGGGCAGAGAAACGTTTCGGGGCAGCAGAGGAGTCTGGGAGAGTCAACGGTCAAAGGTCAGCCACTGAAGGGTCACGTGGCTGACGTGGCGTGTTGCTGACATGGCAGCTGACGTGGCGGCTTAGGCAGATTAGGGTTTCTGATGTTTGTTGGGCCTTTATGTGTATTGGGTTTAGTGGGGTTGGGTGTAGTTTTAGGTATTGGGTTTGTAATTTGTTGGTTGTTTGATGTATTTAACTACAACAAGGCCCGACATTATGCACTCTATGAGTTTGAGCGTTAGATACATGGAGAATCCAACAAAGACACATCTTCTCGCTACCAAAAGAATTTTTCGGTACTTGCAAGGAACAAAAGAATATGGACTATTTTACAAGAACGCGATGAAGTCAGATTTTGTTGGGTTTACTGATAGCGATTATGCAGGCGACACCGATGATAGAAAAAGCACTTTAGGTTACGTCTTTTTGCTTGGTTCTAGAGCTGTTTCGTGGTCATCTAAAAAGCAGCCTATTGTTACTTTGTCAACAATTGAAGTTGAGTTCGTTGCAGCAACTTCATGTGCGCGTCAAGCGGTTTGGTTAAAAAAAAGTCTTGAAGAGTTGCAGTTCAGAAAGGAAGGAGCCATTGCAATCTATTGCAACAACAACTCAACCATTAAACTCTCAAAAAATCCTGTTCTACATGGAAGAAGCAAGCACATAGATGTGAAGTTTCATTTCTTAAGGGATCTCACTAAGGATGGAACAATAGATTTTTTTACTGCAAAAGTGAAGATCAAATTGCTACTATAATGATCAAGCCTTTGAAGTTATCTATGTTTCAGAAATTTAAGAAGTCAATGGGAGTTTGCTCACTTAATGAAGCCTTATTAAACTGAATTCATTCTTCAATTTAAGGGAGGGAATGTTAATAAGTCTTGTACCGAGATTGGAGGTTCTTCAAAAATTTGTAAAATTGAATTATCAATTGCAGCACATTTAATCATATTTTTTATGAATCAATGAGTGGTTTTAGTAGAAAAGAGAATGATATTCACCCTAGGAGACCCGGGTTAGAGCACTTATGTGTGCAAGGTGTGTGTGCGTTGTCAATGGATTAAGAAAGTATGAATAAAAACTAACATGTAATCATATTAGTATATTAAAAAAAACCATATGATCTATTATCCCATTATGCTCCCGTAAAATGTGGCACACTCTTACGTCTCATTTTCTATGCAAGAACTGATGAAAGAGTTTTAACTCCACCAAGCTACTATTAGCACCACCACCTACTACCAATATTTCTACCAACAGAACATTATTCTTCTTCTTGATCAAATTAAGTTAAATAGTAGATTATATAATTTCCTTTAAATGATTTATTAAACTTTGTTTGAGAAATTTTTTACTTTCTATTATAGCTTAATTATAAAATTTAGTACATCAACCTTACACAAATTATAATAGCATTTATTAAATCAGGCTTAAGTTAGCCCAACTCAAAAGAATATAAAAATAAAAAACAGAACTCATTTCTATATTAAATATTTGTACGGTTGTGAGCTGTATTTAAAAGGACAACTAAGCTTTTGGGTTATACTTTGAAAAATAATTGACGTGTCATGATCTCCTATAAAGAACTTTGTAAATTTTAATTTTTATTCGACCTTATAATTATATTTTTTGAAATACGTTTAATCTTAGCTCCGATTTTTCATATTAGACCCAATATTGACAGCTTCAAATTTTAATTTTATTTTAGACATTGTTATTATTATTGAAATCAAACCGATTAAATCACAAACCAATAGATATATCAATTTAAAATTATTCAACAACCCCGTTGGTTTAAAATTTAAATCTAAGCTATAGAATTGGGAATTGTGTTATTCGTGATGTGGCAAAGAATTGGGTTATTGGGTTCCAACTGTTCTTAGAGAGAGGATCGGTATTTAATGCTGAGCTATGGGTGATGTGGCAGAGAATTGGGTTGTTGGGTTCCAACTGTTTCTAGAGAGAGGATCGATATTTAATGCTGAGCTATGGGCGATTGCACATGGGTTAGAGGTGACTTGGTACAGAGGTTTTAGGAAGGTGCTTATTGAAACTGACTCCGTATCGGCGAAAAAGATGATTAAGGATGGTTTACAAGGTATGTCAACATTGATGATTGTACGACGAATTTTACTACTATACCAGCAATTTGAAATAGTCGAGCTACAATTTGTGCATCAAAAAGGGAATCGAGTTGCGGATTGTTTAGCAAAATCGTGCATTTCAGCCGATGTTAATTTAATCACAATGATAAATCACAGTGATAAATCCCTCTGAACTTATGAAAAGACTAATATTAGAAGATAAATTGGAAATTATGATTGTAAGGAATAATCGATGTAAAACAATTTGAAACTTTCTTTTAGATATAAAAAAAAAAAAATCAAATTTGAAATACAAAACGGAACCCTCTGGAATAATGCCCCCAGAGGAGGACTAAAAAGATGACTATCTATGTGCTCAACATCGACTAATCTCCATTCCTAGCAAATAAAATCAAGTAGCAAACTATTAAACCATAAATAAACCTTAAGCAAATCAATCAATCAATGTCGTATCCGTACAAGTCTTAAGATATCAATCCAGGTAACCTTCAAAAGTTGTTAACAAGGACCCACCAAGTTCATTCAAATTTCTCATTGGGAATTTTTTTTTTCTAACCTAATAAAACCAAACTATAATGCTTCTTCTACAGTGTATCTACTATTTATACACTTCTTCTGCTAAAACAGATTAGTAACTGCTATCAATTGACTACTAGCTCTACAGTTTATTTCTTGTTTAAACTGTTTGTAGTTACAACTGATACTGTTATTCTAATACCATGGAACAGTGATGAGACCTGAACTCTAGCACTAGCTTCATTTCAGGTAAAAATGAGAGTAGATGAAAGAAAATAACGCCGGTAAGATGATAACAAGACATTAATTTTATTACTATAAGTAGGATTAGGTCAACCATTGAGGGAAAATGGGAATGCTACTCCCATAAAAAAAGTCCCTGTACTACTGAATTAAATGAACTTCCTTGACCAAATGAACATCGTAATGTGAACAACAGCGAAAATGGAAATGCTGTCATGTAATTATACGAGGGAATGGGATGAATTTTTCCTTTGCCTGATCAAGGAGGATAAGTTGCTAGCAGCATGAATCGAAAAGATTATTTAATCGATATGCAATTATGTTATAAAGTTAGAATTTTAGTCTCGCAAATCACACGGTCTTAGGTGATTTATTTTGCTCTAAATTTATCTAAGTCGGTTCAACTCTCTCAAAAGTGAGAATTCTCGCAAAAATTCTCTGAGACATCAAAATATAGTGGAAGCAAAATCAAAACGAAAGAGCAACGAAAAAAGAAAAGCGAAAGGAAAAATAGTGCACACTAAGTTTTTGATTAAATGCTTTCAAATGAGGAAACCCCTATTTATAGTTGAGTTCTCAAAACAAATGATACAGATTAAATTACGTTGTGGTTGAAATTAGAACCTGATTTTGTATAATTTTTCTTGCAAGTTAAGGCTAGAGTTTCAAAACCTTGAAGTAACTTTGAACTCCAAAAATTAGGCTTCATATAGACTTTAGATTTTGGATTCAGTTGGTCCCTAATTTAAACCTAAGAAAATAATTAACTCTAGATAAAAAATAATTAGACATTAAAATAATTTTGAACTTAAAATAATAATAATTAAAAAATATTTGAAAAAACTAAATTTTATTTAAAAATTAATCTTTAATTACTATTTTCTTTTAAATCGAAATTATTTAAAATTGATTTCAAGATTAATTGAAACTAAAAATAAATAAATCCCAACTGTAAATCAAACAAACCCAATTATTGGTCACAATCCATTTGGTCCAAATTCAACTAAGAAAAATCAATTCATCCCCATTTCAAATTCTACCCTTTTAATGTTATTCTAAAACTAAATCATAGTTCCAAATTTACATTAAAATGACGATTTATCTCAGAGAGTTCAAATAAGCCCCTTTCTAATAATTTAAAATTCAATTAACTTAAATTGAATTATTCGAACAAAATTAGGTGTCTATAACAGAGATACACAAATATAAAAATACATATAACAAGTTACTAAAATTTCATGTAGAAACAAATAAGTGTTTTAGTTCAAATGATAAATGAAATAATTTTATACTTATTAATATAAATAACTGATGGAAGTAATAAAATGTGCATAATAAAATTAAGACTAAATTTCACTACAGGTCACTCCAAAATAGTGTTGTTTCTAGTTTGGTCACTCAAAATTTTTTTATTAATTTAATCACTCTAATTAATATAATTGTTTGAGTTGGTCACTGCTACTAAAATTCTGTTAATACACTAATGGATTGTTGAGGTGATTTTTCATTTTACTTTTAACTAAAGTTAGGGATCTCATATAATTAGTTCAAAATAATTTCTTTGTGTGTGTGTTTATTTGCAACATATAACCTTCTGTTCTCATCATTGCTCAACACCCACCGCAGCTTCTATCTTTATCGCTCTTCACTCCGTCGTCCCCGCACCATACGAATCACCTTGCATAATTATTTCAGACATAATCTAGTTGTCGGCAGTGTCACTAAAAAAAAAACACTGGGAAAATGTAGCTGGTTGAAAATCACACTGCTCAATAGAATTCTATTTACTTTGTTAGCAATAACAAAGATTTAGAAATGGAGTTGCTGTAAACTCCCAGGTAGTTTCTACCAAATCTAAAATAAAAATAAAAAATAGTTGTGAGATGAGACTTTTCTCAAAGTTCTCAACAATGCTTTTGAACCTTTATTACAATTAGACAAAGAATTACATGTTAAAATCGTAAAAACAAAATCTAATATAAACTTAAAAAACTATATGTTATAACAGTTGTGAGATGAGACTTCTCACAAAGTTCTATGAACCTTGCAGTTTTGATCTTCCAAATTAGCGCACAAATAATTTAAAGAAGGTAGTTCTCTCTTTTCTAAAGATGATATTAAAAAAGTTACTCATGTGTAATTTGAAGACTATAGCCCTAATATATAACTTTTGTACATTAACCTAATTTCTAATCAGTCCATCATTAATTCTAAATTAGTTACTAGAGTATCTACATATATTTAGCTCATACTTTATTTAATAACGAAAGTTCAATAAACCTTAATCAAATTATATCACTTCCAATTTGAACTAATATTTTTATGATAACAAATAATATGTAATTATTCTTATTACATATGTGATGTTCACATTTTCCAATATTACAGAGAAAGGTCTTGGGTTTAGATGAACCAAGAGAATAAGTTTTTTTTTTCTTTTTTGAATTACAAAAGGAGAGTAAAGTCTCGATAACAACATAACTGGCGCGGTTCGAACCCAAGCCATACTTAAGATAATAAACATCCTTAACCATCAAGTCAATACACGAGATTCAAAAGAATTGGAGTTTAATCTTATATTCAAGCAAGGACATCAATTATCTTAGGGAGCTAATTGAAAAATGACAATAATTATATTGAAGTATGCCTTAGAAAGAAACAAAAAACTACGAGAGGCCTAATCTTTCGTCCCGCTGATTAGGGAAATATCTTTGATTAGCCGCTTGACATTGAGATGGGAAGATCCCTTCTTTTCGAATGCCTTGTTTGCCTTCAAAAAGTAGTGACGTAAAATGATTTTTATGGCGTGGGAACAGCAGAGTGTGGAGTGATAAAGATGAGAGCAAAGATGGGTGTTAGACGGTGATGAGAATGAGTGGTTATTATGATGGGTGTTGAACAGTGACTAAGATGGAGGGTTCTTCTTATGATGCAAATAAATAAATAAAAAATAAAAAAGTTTTTAATTTTAGTCAAAAGTCAAAAAAATATTACGACAATAATTTGTTAATGAATTAACATAATTTTTAACGATAATGATTAATTTAAGTAATTATTTTAATTAGAGTGATTAAATTTATAAAATAAAATTAAAGTAATCAAAAATAGAAATGATACTATTTTAATGTGATCTACGATGTAGTTTACCCTAATATTAAAGTACATAAATAAATTAAAATAAAATTTTGATTGAATGGTAAATTTAAAAATTTTACAATATAATTTTTATGAATTCAAATATCATCATATACATATTAGTTTATTATCTTTTAAATTAAAAAAATTAAAATAAACTCGAATAATATAACTTATTTTAAATACAAAATATTATTTTTGCAATTTCTTCGACTGAATTGATGAATGGTTAACTTGTGTACGTGTGTGTTAAATGAAAATGATACATCCAAAATGTTAATTGGAATCTAGCCATATAAAATCTCAAATTTAAGAAGTGGGTTAGGTTTGTGCTTTAAAATTTAAGACTAAGCCCAGTCCAACTCATTTTATATTTTTAATATATTATTTATTTATATCACATAAAAGTAAACATATAATGATGTAGTGTAAATATTAAAATATGTATTAAGTTGTATGCAAGAGCCTAGTTAGGGGGTAAGCAAGACCCGTCTCTCTTTAAAATGAAAATTTTTTTATTTATGTTTTTTAAAATTTTAAATTAGTAAAAGTTGCATTTTGATTTCTCTAAAAATGATAAAAATTTGATTTAATCATTTAAAAATTATAAAGATATAAGCTGTTAAAATGATGAAATTACATTTTTACTATTGTAAAAATTACAATTTAATTTTGATCCTCTCTAAAAAATAATTTTAATTTCGTCCCTGGTTGTAATTAAAATTTAATGAAAAATAACATAAAATTATGAAATATTCAATTAAAATAATTAAAATAATTTGGTGAGCTTAAAACAAACTCTATGTTTATTTTCAAGGAAAATGAAAGAAAGAAAAAAGGAAAATGAAGTAAAAGGATATTCAAAGAGTCGTATGGTTGAAGTTGAAATTTAGATTGTGAGAAATAATATAGTTTTGTTTAGATAAAGAAAAAGATAAGTTGATCAATGGTTGATTTGGAAGAGAGCCACAATAAATATATTTTTGGATGAGAGAATTATCTTCACATGAGATTTTTAAAAAAATTTAATGATGGTTGTCAACATCATTAAATACAAATTTTCTACGTTCTAACTGAATTAAACAGTAGTATAGAAAAGCATGATCAATCTCATAAGGAATGAGATTTTTAATATCGTTTTCACGTGATTAGATTTCAAAGTCGTGATAGCTTCGTGCCCACAAGTTGTAGCGTGTTAGCTAAAAAAAAATAATAAAAGAGGGTTTTTGTTGATAAAGGTTAAAATTATAAAAATGAACCGAACGAAATAATAATCTAATTATAATTACGAAATAAAATTAAATAATTGAAATTAAATTAGGAAATCAAATATGCGAGTTCTTAGCCTTAGACTCACTATATTCCAGACTCGAATCGATCCTTGAAAGTTGATTTTTTCTTCTAAATGATAAGTTGATTATAACGACCAAGAACGCCTCAACCGCCAACTCTTCCTTCTCTAGTTGATCCCGATACGACCTATAAACTAACTCTTACCGACTATCTAATCACGTAATACGCATCCATAATTTAAGATCTAGCCCAACTCGAATTAACGGCATCAACCGTGTGGGTCGTTTAAATTCGATCACTATCTCTCTTGACAGAATCCAACTAATCTATTCTTACTTGGACACGCCAATTTGTTCGCAAGAACTCGAACGCAGCAGGCAATCGTCTCATTTTCCCAACTGTACGCCAAACTATTCCAACTCAACGTGCACTTTTTGAGTTGAAATTGAATTAACTTTAAGGGACGATTGTAACTATCGCATATTCTTGAGAGATAATGAATATTGTGCTGTAAGGTTTAAGCGCGAATTCATATCTCGCGATTTTCGATCGGAATGATGACAGACTTAAAGCCAAATGGGGATTAGTTAAGCATGAAATTAATCATACTCGATTGAGGTATAATAGTGGAAAGACAATTGTACCAAAATATAAAAAGAAAAAAGAAATGGCAGAATGCTTGATACAAGAATATGCAAATTACTTTCTAAATTCAAGTGTGTATGCAAGTCACAATTACAAACCTTTATATACATATCTAAAGAGCTAATTTCACATGATTTACTCCTAGAATCATGCTCAACAATCAACCACAAAATCAGATTTTTTTTTCTAAATATAGGATTTTGTCAAAATAAAAAATTTGAAATTTTTATCAGTCCAAAAATAATTATGCACTTTTCAATTCAACTTCTCATCTTACTTTTTTTTTCAATTTAGCTCGATTTTTCTTGTTTTTGAACTTCGATATTTCAATTGCATCCCTAATAAAATTTAAGCAAGAAACCACAAACTTAGTAGCATTCTATTAAAAAATTGACCAAAAATAAATACATTAAACACACAAAATTATCTTGTTATTATATAACGTTGTCTTTTTTATATTAAATGAATGTTCTTGATTCAAATAATATTATATTCTTTAACAAATAATATTTAATTTTTTTTATAATTTTAAAAAAAATCATCAAGAATGAATCTAAAAAAATAATTTTAAATTTTAAATTTTTACATCCTGGACAATCGTTATCTAGATTGATTTTGGATAATTTTTAAAATAATTATTAATATTTTTATTTTTTTAATCTTTACTTCACATTTATAATTTTAAATAATGTTTTAAAAATTTTAAAATTTTTTTAATATTTAAAAAATTACATCTACGAATGAATCTAAACAAATAATGGTTCAGATTCAAATAAACCTAGATAACCATTTCTCTAGATTCATTTCGAACTTAAATTTTTTATTTTTTGATTTTTGTTAATATGAACATAATAAATGTTGAATCAACCGTTAACTGTCACATTAGTAAATTAACAATCAATATCGAAAACCATTAACCAAAAAGTTTAATTGATAAAGTTTTAACATTTGAGAGATAAATCAAATGGTTTTTTAGCATAATAGCTTAATTGATTTTTTATTATTGGAGTTTTTTTATCCCTTGACCAATATAAATGTTAAATTGAAAGATTTAAAAAAAAAAAACGATATTGTTAACAGTTTTATCATGAAATTAACATCGAAATTCATAAATTTATAGTCCTAAAATAAATAAAAATAATTTAGAGCTAAAATAAATTAGCATAAATGGATCTTATTTTACCTCAAAATAAAAATTTAATAATAAATTTGTCCATTAACGTTTACATGTTTCATCAAAATGATTTTAATTATATTTATATGTTTTTTTTTCTTTACTGAGAATTTTTTTTATATAATAAATTTTTTAAATAATTACTTTTATTTTTTCTTTAAATTAAGAATTATTTTTTCAATTTAATATATATTTATTTATTTTATTATTTTTCACATATAATTGTCTAATTAAGTTATCTAAATAATAAATTACATCTCATTAAAAAATTCTACATATGAAATTTCACATTATCCTTATTGACTTTTTTAATAATATTTTATTTAAATCTATTAAAAAAACATATTGAAAAAAAAAACAAAAGTTAATGGAAAAAAAACTTAAAAATACAGTTAAAATCATTTTGACAAAATATACCAACTTATTGGTCAAAATTGTCATTAAACCTTAAATAAAACAGAAACTAAATTTGATGATAATGGCGGATTAATTTTTATGAACAATAAAACAAGCATCGATTATAATAAGAACTTTAAATATAGTAATATTCCTTCCAAAAACCTTTAAATACTTTGAACTTAAAATAAAAAACAATACATATACCCTTTCACTATTCTTGAAAAAACTTTTAAAAAAAATGGTTTTTAAAC
Organism: Kokia cookei; assembly: GCA_039519145.1. Classification (NCBI taxonomy): domain Eukaryota; kingdom Viridiplantae; phylum Streptophyta; class Magnoliopsida; order Malvales; family Malvaceae; genus Kokia; species Kokia cookei. The sequence goes on along the minus strand of CM076907.1, from coordinate 30,538,078 downwards.
ATATTTACGTCCGATGCCCAATTATCTAATATTATTATGTTTAAATTTTCATAATTTTATGAAAATTAATCGTGTTTAATTTGTTAAATACAATATGATAATTATGAATTTTCATCTAATCAACTCTAAGACCTGAATTAAACGCAAAAAAAAAAAAAAAAAGCATATAAAAATGTATAGCTTTTACCAAATACAAGAATCACACTGGACAAGAAAAAAGAAGTCAAATAGAGATGCAAAATAATGTATTAAACCTATTTCCCATGAATTGAACTTGCAAATAACTGAAATCTATGTAGTAGGGTAATTTAAGATGCAACGCTTATAACTCCAATAGAGAAAAACAAGTTTAGACTACTCATCTTAGAACAACATTTAACTTGTTCTGCACCTGTTCTCGCACCTGCCACTGCATTCCCAATTGTAAAACCAACATATTTTACCATCAAACAACACTTCCAAATTATCAATCATAATAACGACATAAGTAAGGCATAGCGGTACCTGCAGGTCGTTAATCTCCTCATCCGTGAGTGAACGCTCCATGGATCGATATGCAATCCGATAACAATGGCTTGTCATTCCTTTCTTGTTGGTAAAGTTATCTCTCAAGCTCACCTGACAGTGATGAAACCAAAAATTATCTACCAAACACTTATCAAGTAAGACCCTCGAATGCTTCGAATTTATGATTGTTGAAAGACTTTAGGTCAGCATTGCATTAAGACCTTTCCGTATTAAATTTAAAATATGCTTAGTGCATCAATAAGACATCTTCGTAGACACACTAGTACCCGCAACCGCCTTTGATATGCAAGGGATTTTAAATGCTTATAATTGCTATCATAGACTCTGAGACAAGATATAGGCGAAAAAATCATTTGGTGACTGCCTACCTACATGTCATATTTAAGAATAAAAACTAGAAATCAGAAATTACGTACATAAACTCCATTAAATCAGTTATTTGTGTTTTGATGTCTATAAAGGAAGCAAACCAAACATGCTTACCCCAATTAACACCTTTTCCGTTATTTCGATAATTTATAATATTTAAAAATTGATAATATATGCTCTATAGAACATTCAGTTAAGCAGCTTAAACACATAATGATATCGATGAAAATGTTAATGTCCTCAAAAGATATCTGGCCAGAATTTAATTTGCATACCTCTTCAACAAGATCCCCAGCTATTCCTCTTATAACTTCACATAAGTTGTTCTCTGTAAATGAATCATTGATCCAAAAACTCATGTCTTTGTAACAGGGAGGATACTGCAAAAACAATTGAGGTGTTGAGTCATGCTTTAGTAATAAGTATTAAACAGTTAAAAGAAACCATTTGCTTAACTTATACCTTCGAGAAGGGTTTAAACTTGACTCCCATTTGGCCTTCGGAAAACTGCATCCAAATAGTTTAACCAGACTTAGCTGTAGAAACTAAATTAGGATTCCAAGAATTCAGCATTCAAATCATGGAGCTACATTCAGAAGCTACCTGTGAGGTGAATCGCTCATCGGTTGACCAAAAAAGCCGGATATCTGGAATGTCAAATAAAACCATTGCTAGCCGCTCCAATCCAAGTCCAAAGGCCCAAGCAACACTGTTTGATCTACCATTACTTTTCAATATTTCTTGTTCCATCACCCCACAACCCAAAACCTCCATCCATTTCCCCTGAAATTTGTTGTAGTTTGCCGGTAAGTCAAACTCAGAGCTAAAGTTACCAAATTAACTTAAAATAATTCACATAGAACAACAATCAAAGTAGAAGGACTACAAACCAGATTACAAACATGTAGTTAAAGGTATTAAAAATATCCATATCATAATTTAGCTTAATCAAATTTAAGATTGCAACAATAAGCATAGGGTTCACCCACTAATAAATGAAGCAGGAAAAAAGCCACAAAAAACCCTCAACCATACAACTCAAGCTTAAAGAAAACACTGAAACTATTTTTATAAAAACAAAACAAAGAGAATACCTGAAAATAGATCTCAAGTTCATAGGAAGGATTGGTAAATGGAAAATAGGCATCAATCCAACGCATCTCCACCGCACCTGGAATGTTAACAGATTGAGGCTTGGTGTTTTGCAGTCTTTACAATGCAAACCTTTGATGACTAATTCCATAAAAGTGATCCCACTCCTTGGCAAAACCAATATTGCATTCATGATGTAAATAAAGATCTTGATTCACTATGGAATATGATTTTTTCCGAAGCCAAATAGTAAACTCATTGTAGCAGATATGCATAATCTTTTTTCCAAACTTGTAATCCCTCAATTATGCTTTGAATCTAAAATTTACCAAATAAGTGACGAGCTAGGCCTTCTAGACTTTTCTTTAAGTCCTCAGCTGCATATGATGCAGGATCCAAACCTGATGCCTCCCAATTATCTGGAGTAAAAACACGAACCCCTTCCATCTGCAATGCAAAGGGGGAGAAAAATAATTGACCCTGAATTATCAACATAACCATCTTAGACAAATGTTGCATGTCAAATCAAAGCTCTTCAACATGTGGACCCACAAAGGACGCCATGGTAGGGCCCAATAAATGGTTGAGCATCTCATGTAGACTCAGCAGAATACCTAAGAGAAGAGAATTCTAAAAAGCCAGAAAAACTGAAGATGTTTTCAACAAAATGAAACCTGATGAAACACAGGGTAATGGGTGAAATCTATAGAATCTCTACGGTAAACATCGCCAGTTACAAGGAAATGAGTGTGTCCGCTTCTCAACAGCTCTGCTTGATGAGCACTTGTATGACACCTAAGCACGGTTTGAGAGTCAACATAATATGTATCATTATAACTCCGGCTTACATGATCAGCAGGCACCAGGACATCGTCAAAATTCTGGAAAAAATAATTATTTACCGTCATAAACAAATAAATATTCTTAAAAAACATTGTCCAAGAATCAAAATTGATAAAATGATCCAACATATATTGTAACATAACTAAGACAAATTAATTCATCAAACAGATGACAAAATGTATCTTCATTAAGACAAATTAATTCATCAAACAGATGACAAAATGTATCTTCATTTCAGAGGAGCACAATAACTGCTTACCCATCATCCAACTTTGAGTACATAATGTTGGACAAAACATAGAGCACAAAATAACTTTCCTAAAGAATGAATCTATTTGGATGGTATTTTAAATATTGGAAACAGCTAGAACTGGAAAAAGTTATTAAAGTTGCGAGTAGATGCTGCTTCAATCCTTAAATCCGCTCCTGCAGTAAACAACAAATTGTCCATGACCACAATCTGGAATTAAATAAGGATAAAGGAGAGAGTTACTTGAAGTAGACTTATTTGGTTTTCCCTGCATATTCCTAAGCTATCTCTTATTGTTTGGATGGCTGTAAGGGACAAGTTGCCTAAAAAATATAGGCGTATTCATGGGGATTTAATGTCGAGGGGTGCTGCAAGTTATGCGAGGGAGGGATAGAATCTCATAATCACTTGTTCTTTGAGCGTGAGTACTCAAGGAAATTGTGGTGATGTTCTGAAATTATACCAGATACATACATGTGTCATGTCTTGGCACCAAGAGTTACAATGGGCTGTCAGGAGGTTGAAGGGAAAGTCACTGACTACCCTTGTTTTGAAGCTTGCTTGTAGTGCATATATATACATGATCTGGAAGGAAAAGAATAGAAGGCAATTTGAAGAGAACACGCAAGTAAACAAGATTTAATGAGGAGCATCAAAGAAATTGTACTGCTAAGATTGTTATGGAGGAGTACAGATAGAGCTGATAGTGTAAATCTTCAACTTTGGATAGATTGGGTTATACTGGATGCAAATAACTGGTTGTATAGAGTTGTAATCCTACTTGCAGCTATTCTATCAGCAGTAGTTTTCTTGTAGCATAGTTCTGCTTATTTTGGGTAATAAAATCAAAATTAATTCCCCCAAGAAAAAACATAGAGTTCTAGAATCTTTTAAACAATCCTGCTGAGTATATATGTGCTTAGATAGGCATGAAAATTTTTGAAACATTTTAAGTTCAGTTTTTAAGGAAATCAGTGTTGCATGTATGCATGCAAATTACTGCATTCATCATCCCATCACTTCAGAATTCAATTACTACAAAACCAAAAACAAGAACCTTACTACCTGGTCATACTTCTTGCAGAGCTCAAAAAACAGCAATACAGAACCTTTTTGCACTGGAGAGATTTAATAATACTCAAAATCATATGCTCAATTTAAGAAGTTGACTAGAGATCCACGTATTTTTCGAACAAACATACTTTATGCGGCCATATATGATATATATGGAGAAAAAAGGCCCATAACCTAAAAATATGCAATCCAAAATTATTCTCTCTCTCTCGCTCACTCACTAATCCACAGCCAAACACATACACAGAGGTTCAAGCGTACATGGTACAATATGATATCAATAAGGTAATACAGAAGCATACAAACATCTGTAATCTGATAAAATCCATAGAGATACAAATTTCCTAGGAAATCCAAAGCAGAGCATAGGATTGAATTTTCAGAAATATCTAAACTCAAGCTATTCCTTTTCGATCCAATCATATGGAACATAAAAGAGGAAAAGAGAATTGAGAGAGCGGTGGACCACATTGTACCTGTTTTACTGAAACAACTGGGCAGAGATCATCAAACTTATGGAACATATTAGGGAAATTAGTATCAAAATATTCATATATTCCATTCTTCAGAATCCCTAGAGGATGGTTATTCCTTCTGTGGAGCTGCAAGCCCAGTTTCGAAAAAATTGTGTCCGGAACATTGTTTGTCGGGTCATCCCTCACCACATCTACAAATCCCACCATCCAATAAAATACTAAACCATTCCAAAACTATGAATACACATAAAATCATGAAACAAAATTCACCAATTAAAAAATTTCAAACCATATCCAAACCAGAAAAGTTGGTTCCCGTTGCAGAAAATTTTCAATCATTTAACATTGCACCAAAAAGGGTGTAATCCACCTAAAAAGCTTATAACTAACTTCCATTCCAAAACATATTGAACCAAAACTCCATGAATTTAAATTTCCTATCAAAATACAACTTGAACACACAAAGGGCATATTTTGGAAACTCCAAATCAGCTTAAACTAAGAGAAAAATACCCATTACGCATAACCATTTACTGGTATTAGAGAAAGAAAATGCAAAAATAGACAGGCTCACCTAGTTAAAATTCAATATCAGCAAATACAGAAACGATCCAGTTCAATAGCAGAGAATAAAAAAATAAAAGAAAAAATAGTACATAAAAAGTAGCATTTGGGTACCATCTTTGGCAATTTTGATTCCACCAAGCTCTAACACGAAGGAAGCCACGGGTTGTCTCCATTTTTTCTTAGAAGAAAGAGAAGCAACGGCAGAGGATGAAAAGTGTAAGCAAAAAGAGAAGCGTTTGAAACCATTTATGTGATGAAAAAGGGAGGTTTTAGAGAAGATAGTTGAATGAGCACTTGAAACAACGGCCATAAAAAATCTTTTGGTCTTTATTCTGTGTCGGGTACGCTGGGGATTTTGCAGAGGGAAGAAACGAAAGATAACTCAGTTTTGTATGAAGCAGGAAGAGATGAAAGCCACTTTCATACGGGCCAAAATAATAATAATAATAATACTTAAAAAGGGTAAATTGATCAAAAGTCACTCAACTTTGAATTAGCTGACAAAATAGTCACTCTGGTTTAAATTTAACCACTCAACTTTCGGAAAATAACAAAATAGTCACTAACATTATCGAAAAGTGACAAATCAGTCACCCATTAATATTTTCTATTACAGGCCTAATGGGACAAGTGACGTGGTCGATTAACTTGTCACGTTGGATAAGGCAAAGTTTCAATTCGGTTACTTAACTTTTAAAAAATAACAAATCAATCACTAACGTTATCGAAAAGGGACAAATCAGTAAGTCATTAGCATTTTCCGTTACAGGCCTAACAAGACAAGTGACGTGGCCAGTAAATTAGTTGATGTAGCCAATTAACTTGCCACGTTAAACGAGAAAAGTTGAGTGACTATTTTCTTTTCGTCCTTCATTTTTCATTTTTAATAAATGGCCTAATATTTTTATTTTTTTACATAAATGGCCCAATATGTTTATACTTCTTCTCCATTCCAACAATCTCGTCGTCACTACCTCTACCACAACCATCTTTGGGGTCACCATCGTTGACCTCCAAACCACCACCCTATCTTTTTTTTTCTTTTCAACCCCCTAATAGAGGAGCCACCACGATTGGGATTCGATTGTCTTTTTCTGCTACCCAAAGCCATTAATTCTAAAAAAAATCAGATTGAAATGGGATTGATGACAATATTGGGTCAAACTATTAGTGTCCACAACCAAACCGGTGAAGAGAAAATCCTCCAAAGCAACATTCAAGTGATTCAAGAACCAAAACAACTCGAATTTCTCAAGAAATTCATGGGATATATATGATGATATAAACAAAAGGATCATTGATTAAGCTAAACAACACTAACTCCATTGCCAATATTATCAAGTTGCATAAAACAAAATTAGAAGCAAAATATATAAGGAGAACATTCAAACAAACCAAACAATCAATTGAACACATGATTTTCGAGAACAAAGGAAATGGTTCCTCCAAAGGGACAACCAAATGTTGTTAAGTGAAATTCTAGGTCAGGTCAGTAATTAGCAAGATCTCAAAGTTGAAATCGGACTTGGCATTGTAGCAAAGCAAGATGAGAGATGGATCAGAATAAGAGTGGTAGAGATGGTCGACAACTAAAGTTGGGGTCGAGGTGATGTAAGCCCAGTCACTGGATAGGGATTTGAATAAGGTCATGGACCTAAGGGGTAATCTAGAAAAAGATATTGAAAATGGTATTTTGGTTAATGACAATGAGGAAGCCATGGTTCAATACTTTCTTCCTGAACAAGAAGAATTCATTCAAGGGTTTTTATTTGTTCTTCTTTTTGGGTGTCTAGTTTTTTAAAAGTTAATAGGATTGATTTGTTATTTTTGAAAGTTGAGTGACTGTTTTGTCATTAAGATCAAAGTTGATTGATTGTTTGGTCATTTACCCTTATATATTTTTTAGGTTGGAAATAATGTGGTGGTCGGTTAATTGCCATGTCACTTTTTCGTTACGTCTGTAACAAAAAATGGTTAAAAGGATTGTTTTTTTTTTTCCAAAGTTGAGTAACTGAATTGAAACCAAAGCGACTGTTTTGTCAACTATCTTAAGGTTGAGTGACTGTTGGTTCAATTTACCCTACTTAAAAAACCATTTAAGTCATTTGACTCGGATTTGATAATTTTTTTTATCCTTCAATATTTATAATTTTTTGTTAATTTGGTTTTAAAAATACATAAAATATTGAATTTTTTTTTTCATATTTTAAATAAAAACATAAAAAATTATAATTTTTAAAAATTAAAAATTTGTTTTTAAAATAAAACTTATAAAAAAATAAAAAAAATTTAAATTTTAAAAAATAAAAAGATTTAAAAAATATAAACAAAAAATCAAAATTTAATGTTATCTAAACCGAACCAAGTTGGTCAGTTGAGTCGAGAACTGATTGGGGTATCAGTTTGGTGAAAGATAAAAAATTGGTTAACTTGCAAATTGGTACAAACTGGTTGAATTGAGCTAAAAAAATGGTTAAATCGATAGTTGAACCGATTTCGAACTAATCTAACCAATTGGTTTTGAAAATGACCGATCCAACCGGTTCAAAGAAAATAAATTATCAAAAATAAAGAAATTATAAAAATTAGTTCAATTTCCGATTCAACTAAATTTTTTTGCCCGATTTAACTAGTTCATATCGGTTCGCGAGTTTGTTAGTTTTTAAACTTTCAAAACTTGTTTAGGCTTCAACATTTACCGTTTTTTGTTAATATGGTTCATGCCCTTTAAAAGTATGTATTTTTTAAAAAAATAAAAATTATTTTTTCCCTTATTTTGAACAAAAAGTTTAAAATTATATTTTAATAAATAAATAAATAAATATATATATGAAAAAACTCTTTAAAATTCAAAAATAAAAAATATTTTCTAAAAATATATTTAAAATATAAAAAAATTTCACTATTCATTGTTATCTAAATATCAGATCGATTGGATCAAGAACCAATTGGAGTACCAGTCTGGTGAGAGATAAAAAATCGATTGACCCACAAATCATTTATATATTTTTTAAATTTATAATTTTATTTTAGAAAAAAATATTATTTTTATTTTTATGTTTTCTATTTGAAATATGAAAATTTTCATTTTTGAATCTTTTATGTACTTTTAAGAATAAGTATCAAATTGACAAAAATTATATATTGAGAGCTAAAAAATTATTTTACTTTTGACATTGTTAAAATTAAACGAAAAGACTAAGATTTTTAAATAAAAAATATAATAACTAAATGTCTTAAAATTAACTTATAAAGATTAAATTTTAAATTTTAAATACCAAACCTTTGAAATTTTAAGTAAAAAAAAGGAAAAGAGTTCTAGAAATATGTTCCTTTCTAATCCATTTCTCTATGTTCGCTAATTTTGTTTTAAGAGGAAATCTGATATAATTGACATGCTTTCTTTAGTATTATCCCATGATTTTAATCAATCTACAAAAATTGAAACAAGTAATTATTTTGGATTTTATTTATTTAGCCTTTGATATTAATCAAAGATGGTTAAATAAGTCAAATATGTCAATATTTTTTAAAATATATTTTATACCAGTTTTAAAAATAATTAGAGAAATAAATTATTTTTATGGAAAGCTTATTTAGCTAGACGAACTTTCCTTACACGCGTTTTTCATAATTTAGGGTTTTTTTGGGTTGATTAATATTACAACTTTCCAAAGCCTAGTGCGTTTTATGAGGTAATTACTTTTCGACAAATGTTGCTACTGTCTTAATTCGATGGTGTTGTACGACTTGTTAACTAATTTATGGTTCTATTTTGTATGCAGGTGTTTGATGGTCATGGCGATTTTAGGGTTTTTTAGGGTTCAATTAATATTAGGGTTAGGGTTTTTCAGTTGGAACGGTAGATGTTTTTAAGTAGTTTAGGGTTTAGGATTTATAAAATATTTTTTTTTACGTCACAAAAAATTATAGAGATAAAAGTATTGTATGAATGAAAAACATCATTTTATTTATTTATATAATATTTATTTTTACGTAGCAAAATTTATAAAACAAATACATTGATCGAGTCGTCAAGGAGAATGTGTGTCGCAAGACGGTGGCCAATGGTTGCGTGTAAAATTTTTGCATACCACGGGTCGTACAATCGCAATGTAATTCGGAGGTGCATCTAAAGGTGTATTCGGAGGTGTATCCAGAAGTGCAAGCCTGTAGACTTCCTCTTCCTCCACGTCATCAACTGAATACGACCTTAGCACAGCCACTTGAGCAGCGCCATCATCTTCCTTGCCCCATCAATTATTGTGTCTTCCTCTCTTGCCATCGTGTATCTGCCACTCTCTCATTCAGCTGTTACGACAATGATCCACCAACGTAAAACAGCGATGCACACGCTGTTTGACCCACTATATGGTTGTGACCATGAGGTAAGGGGTGAGTAAAACTCGATTCGATTCGAAAAATAAAAAAAAATTGAATTTCGAATTAAACGAATTGAGTTGTTCGAGTTAATAGAATCAACTCGAATTAGTTTTTCGAATTTCGAATTCGAATAACTCGAATATTTCAAATAAACTGAATATAAAATTACATTATTTTATATTTTAAATTTATATTATTATTTATTGTTTCAATTTTTTTTATTATTTTACATTTCTAAATTTGTTTTACTTTACCGCCCCTACCTTATCCCACCATTTTCCCCCAAATCAAATTTTAAAATCCCTAAATCAAACCTATCACTTATCAATTCATTCAAAGTTTTAAACCCCTAAATCAAAATTCTAAGCCCTCCATTTTTTTCTTCATCAGGTCATTGAAACCCTTCATTTTCATTCTTCAATCTTCATCAATTCATTCAAAATCCCATGCCCGCCATTTTTCTTCTTCATCAATTCATTCAAACCCTTCATTTTCATTCTTCATTAGTTCATTCAAATTTCAAACCCCAAACGAAATAACTAACATGAATCATTGAGTCATCAACATTTTCTATAAATCTCTTTTTCTTTATGCTTGCAGTTCCCTGTACGACATCCCAAAGAAGACAAATTTGTTCATTAGAGTTGCACACCCTTATCATCTCCTGCAAGTTATTTTGAAGGTCAGTTCATATTTGTCCCTAGAAAGTATGCGAAACGAACTTTTGACAACATTTCTCTCATGATTCTAGGTCTGTTTTTTTTTCTCTTTTTTTTTTTCTATAAAAGAAAAAAAACCACTAGTAAAGAAAAGAGTTTCTTAGATCTTTGAAGATTAGGTTTTGACTCTGATGAATATATTTATTTAATAAAAATTAAAGAAAAGGGAATGGATGATTCTTCTGAACTATGAATCATTTTGTAAAAGAAAAAAAATCACTCCAATGAAAAACCAAAAAAAAACTTGGGCTGGTTTTAGGATGCCCCCACTGTTGGAGGACCAAAGAAGAGGTTGCTGTAAATGTACCACATAGCTTGTCTAGTCCTTTACTTTCTTTTCTGTGCAAATTGAAACACTAGATCAAGATGGATTCTTTTTGTCCTATTTGGATCTTAGGAAAATTCACAGAGAAAAATTAAAGTGTGAGATGGGCAACAACAAGAGTATTGGGTTTAAAGTAAGATCGGTCAACATATGAGGTTTGGTTCAGTTTTTAACTTCGATCTGTTGACTTGTGGTTATTCATATAAATTTTTGTAATTGTTTAAAAACTAAGCTTGAATTTTGAGTTGAATTAAACATATATTCGAACAAATATATTCGATTCAATTCGAATCGAATTCTATTTCACTCGATTTGATTCAAAAAAATTTCAAATCGAGTTAAGATGATAAAATGTGATTTGTCAACTAGATTAGCTCGAAACTCTTTCATTTGATTCGATCGAACGCTCATCCCTATCATGAGGTACCCTAACCCTCGGGTACGTCGAAAAGGTACCAAACAACAACATCGACATCGATTGCTGGGTCAGCATCTGTGTCGGCATGGTCATCTATGACAATGCATAAGTCGGCGTCTATCCTGACAATGGGTTCGGCATCGATATTTACATGGGGTGTAGTATGCAGGGGGATGTCGATCGCATAAAAATGTACCTGCATGAACTAAAGAATCGACCACATGTAATAGTGGTCCATAGTAAGATGGTGCTTGTGAAAAAACATGGGGTTAGGTAATTAAACGAGAATAAGTGGAGCAAACTGACCTAGATATTAGGTGGACACAGACGGTGCATCTTTTGTCAGAGCGGATGACGAACCCGTCATACAACCATGTCCCCTTTTATGCTGTTGTAACGGTCGACGTTGCCTCTTCTATCGTAGTTGTCGATTCCTCATATACGACTTGTTGACGGATCTGAACCATGGCATGTACTCATTAGCTGCCATCGTGTCCATTGAGTAGAATTCTTCACGTGGTGGTAAGGATTGCATACTATGATCCCACGCATCAATGCACTCCTAGTATCGCACCAACCAGTCGATGTTCTCCTTCCCCCACATGTCAACCTTGTACAGGTCCTGCAGGTCTTGCGGTGGCGGTGGAATTCGTTGCTTCCACTCGAACTACTGCAACACCCGATCTGATTCGTGAAGTACCACCATCGTGTACACTACCAACGACACCTTCACGTCCCACATTTGCGAATTGGCCAACACTTCTAGCAGTATGCAAGATATGACATCGGTGTCAGCGTACAACATCCATTCAAACTAAAAAGTAAATTTATAAATATCGTTATGTATGAATTTTTTTAACCAATTGTAAGAGCCCAATTTCATCCTGGCCAACCAAAAAAAAATTAAAAGTCCATTAATTCAAAAAGTCCATTTACATTTAAATAAAACCCAAGACCTAATACCAACTCAATAACAAAAATTACCTAGTTACCCAATATCGGATTACAGGCCCAAAAAGCCCATAGTCTTAAAACTAAACAGAAACCTTAGGAAACCCTAAGAGCCTTCAGCGTCGTCGCTTTGGTCACGTCAATAGCCGTTGCTCCACACCACGTTGCCCCTCGCCACGTCCACACGTACTATTTGAGGACACCTTCTAGATCTGCTGTCGAACTGGTGAAAACAACCTGCAAACAATAAAAAAAGGACAAAAGAAAAAGAAAATAAACAAAATATGTAATTTGTATGGCCATAAAAATTGGAACCAACTATTTTGTAATTTTTTTAAGATCAATACAAGAAATAGAAATTTTTTTCAAGGTATAATATTTTTTTATTCCTTTCAAAAGTAAAAAAAGAAGGCAAAGAGGTCTAGTTTCTTTTCTAACTTAGGATGTTTCAACTCCACCACCACGTACAGCTTCTCTCTGGGCTAAAGAGCCCTTCGAGATCCTTTCGGGTCCACTTGGACTCCATCAAAGAGGAAGGAAGGAACCCTTTTAAGAGAAAAAGCAAGAAAATCAAAAGGTTTTTGTTTTTATTTTTATTTTTGAATTTTCTTTTGTTTTTGAGACTTTTAATCTCGGATCTAACTTCTAGGGTTTAAAATAATAAAAAATGATTTTTTTATTTTTCTGGCCACCATAAGCGGCGGTCACTATCGCCGATGATCGGTGGCTTATGGTGGAAACCCACAATCCTTAGAGGCGGCCATGGGAACCACTTGAGAGAAAAAAAGAAACAAAGAATGGTTTTTTTTTTAAATCAAAGTAAAAATGATTTTTTTTTGTTAAAATTTTGGTTTATATAGGCTTAACTAAACGAAGTCGTTTTGACTTGGGTTTAAAACCCCCAAAATTGCATAATTTTGTCGTTGACCCGAGGAACCGACTTGGATCCCCTAAGGTTTGCGTGTTTTCACAGGGGAGGGTCAAATTGTCATTTCGATCCTTTTGCTTTTTTGCCTTGTTTTTAATTTAGTCCTTTTATTTTATTTCATTTTATTTTAATTTTTTTCTGGTTAATTTTTTTCCTTTACAACTTAGTCCTTTGACTATTGACCCTTTGTGGGAATGACACATGTTAAAAGTTGGGATTTTTATCCTTTTGATCCTTGTGATTTTTATTTTCTTTTAATTTGATCCTTTAAATTCTGTTTTTTAAGTTATCCCTTTAATTTTCCTTAAGTTTCAGTTTAGTCTTTTAATGTTTTATTGATTTTATTTATTTCAAGCACTTTTAACTTTATTTATCTTTTATTTTCCCCTTTAAATTTCATTTAAAATTCCAATTGGGTCCTTTCCTATTTTATTTATTTTTATCATTTTTGTCTCATGTATTTTATTATTTTTATTTTTTTATATCCTTGATTTAATTATGTTTTATTTTATCATAATTGAAATTAATTTATTGTTATTTTTTAGCGATATTGATTAATGTTTATTACTATTATCATCTTAGTTGCATTATCATTTTATTGGTTATCATTATTTTACATCTTTTATTTATGTTATTAATTGTATTATTTATTAGTGTTATTTATTTTATTCTATTATTCATGTATGTATTTTAATTTTGCCATCACCATATTGTATATTATATTTACATAAATTTCTTCATTCATATGCAATACTTGAATAAATCAATCGCATGTCATTAAAATGTTGTATTCGATTTTCGCATAATGTATAAGCAATTTTCAAAATTGAGGTAATGTTCTTTACTGAGGGAACTCGAGAAATTGGACTCTAACTTATTGGGTATGGTTTTCTCCTCGAACAGATGTAATTGTATATCCTATTTAAAATTAAAAATATATAATGTTTGAGCAATAATTAGAAATGTTCTTTATTTTCGAAGATTCGAGATGTTGTGCTTTAACTTACTAGACATGATTTTTTCTCTAAATTGATTTGAAATAAATGAGTTTTCTTCGCGAAATTTAATTTATATATGTCATCGAGTCATATCATTCATTCATTTAAGGATTACATTTTAAATTCTCCTCGAGCTCTCGATTTCCAACATTAATACACTAAGTAATCAATTAAGTACCAATTTTGGGCATTATGAGGGTGCTAATCCTTCTTCATACGTAATCGACTCTTGAACTCACTTTTCTGATTTTGTAGACCAATAATCATCATTTTAGTAATTTTATTATTTTATTAAAATGAATAAATTTCGAGGTGATTCAATCACACTTAATTAAAAAGGATTGGTGACGACTCCATTTTCGTTTTTAAAATAAAAATAAAGACTCGAAAAAAAAAGTTTCAATAGCTTGGCGACTCCTCTGGCGAAAAAAGGTTTCGACAGCCGCGAATTGATTATTTTTTGTTTTATTGTTGAAAATTGAAAACTCGATTTAAATTAATTTGTGATCCCTTGTATTTCATCCTTCATGTGCTACTTTGTTACCAATGTTTGATTTAATATTGTTAGGACATAGGTTTGAGAGTTATTATTTTTTTTACACATATTGCATGATCGTTCTACTCTTTTTAAGTGGGAGTGAGAAGCCATTCCTTTGTGAGGTCTTCACCTCCATGCAGGATAATGGATCGCTTTCGAGATATATTCGTACCTATGTTTTCGTGAAGTTTTCACTTCCATGCAAACATATGGGAAATGTATCCCCTGAAACTAAACTCAGTTCATATAAGCCTATAATGGGTGAGGATTTAGGAATTTGCAGGTTCAGGTACCGAAATCCAGTAGAACTGGATGAAATTGGTCTTCTTTGAAGTCTTTACTCTCTTCCTGTTACACGACAACAAACAAAAAGGGATAGTTGTAAGAGCCCAATTTCATCTGGCCCAACCAAATAAAAAAAAATTAAAAGTCCATTAATTCAAAAAGTCTATTTAGCTTTAAATAAAACCCAAGGCCCAATACCAACACAATTACAAAAATTACCCAAATACCCAATACCTGATTACAAGCCGAAAAAGCCCACTATCCTAAAACTAAACAACAACCCTAGGAAACCTTAGGAGCCTTCAATGCCTCCGCTCCAACCACGTCAGCAGCAACCACTCCTTGCCATGTCCGCATGTACTATCTGAGGACACCTTCTAAATCTGCTGTCGAGCTGGTGAAAACAATTTGTAAACAAAAAAAATAGACAAAAGAAAAATAAAATAGACAAAATATGTAATTTGTGTGGCTATAAAAATGGCACCAACCATTTTGTAATTTTTTAGAGACGAATACAAGAAGAAATAAATATTTTTTTCAAGGTATAATATTTTTTTTTATTCCTTTCGAAAGTAAAAAAAGAAGGCAAAGAGATCTAGTTTTTTTTTTTTACCTTAGGACGTTTCGACTCCACCACAGCATACGGATTCTCTATGGCCTGGAGAGCCCTTCGAGTCCACCTGGGCTCCATCGGAGAGGAAGGAGCGAACCTTTTTAAGGGAAAAAGAGAGAAAATCGAAAGGTTTTTATTGTTTTTTAATTTTTCTTTTGTTTTCGAGACTTTTAATCTCGGATCTAGGGTTTAAAAAATATTTTTTTATTTTTTCGGCCACCGTAGGTAGTAGTCACTGCCGCTGATGATTGGTGGCCCATGGCGAAGACCCATCGTCCCCAATTTTTTTTTGTAAAAACAAAGAATGATTTTTTTTAAAATCAAAGTAAAAATGATTTTTTTTTTGTTAAAATTTTGGTTTATATAGGCTTAACTAAATGATGTCATTTTGGCTTGGGTTTAAAACCCCAAAACATCATCATTTTGCCGTTGACCCGAGGACCCGACCCAGATCCCCTGGATTCGCGTGTTTTCAAAAGGGAGGGTAAAATTTCCAATTTGGTCCTTTTGGTTTTTGCCTTGTTTTTAATTTAGTCTTTCTATTTTATTTTATTTTAAAATTTTTCTTCTTAATTTTATTTTCTTTACAACTTAGTCCTTTGACTGTTGACCCTTTGTGGGAATGACATGTGTTAAAAGTTGGGATTTTTATCCTTTTGATACTTGTGATTTTTATTTCTTTTAATTCGATCCTTTATATTCTGTTTTTTAATTTATCCTTTTAATTTTCCTTAAGTTTTAGTTTAGTCTTTTAATGTTTTATTGATTTTATTTATTTCAAGCAGCACTTTAAACTTTATTTATCTTTTATTTTTCCCCTTTAACTTCATTTAAAATTCCAATTGGGTCCTTTGCTATTTTATTTATTTATTATTTGTTTTTATCATTTTTGTCTCATGTATTTTATTATTTTTTATTTTTATATCCTTGATTTAATTATGTTTTATTTTATCATAATTGAAATTAATTTATTGTTATGTATTAGCTTTATTGATTATTGTTTATTGATATTATCTTCTTAGTTGCATTATCATTTTATTGGTTATCATTATTTTACATCTTTTATTTATGTTAATAATTGTATTATTTATTAGTGTTATTTATTCTATTCTATTATTCATGTATGTATTTTAATTTTGTCATCACCATATTGTATATTATATTTACATATATTCTTTCATTCATACGCGATACTCGAATAAATCAATCGCATGTCATTAAAATATTGTATTCCATTTTCGCATAATATATAAGCAATTTTCAAAACCGAGTCAATGTTCTTTACTTAGGGAACCCGAGAAATTGTGCTCTAACTTTGGGTATAGTTTTCTCCTCGAATCGATATAATTGAATATCCTATTTAAAATTAAAAATATATAAGGTTTGAGCAATAATTAGAAACATTCTTTATTTTGAAGATTCGAGATGTTGTGTCCTAACTTATTGGACATGATTTTTCCTCTCGATTGACTCGAAATAAATGAGCTTTCTTCACGAAATTTAATTTATATATATCATCGAATCATATCATCCATGCATTTAAGGATCGCATTTTAAATTCTCCCCGAGCTCTCTATTTCCAACATTAAGACACTAAGTAATTAATTAGGTACCAATTTTGGGGGTTATGGGAGTGCTAATCCTTCCTCATACGTAACCGATTCTCGAATCCACTTTTTTGATTTTGTAGATCAAAAATCATCATTTTAGTAATTTTAATATTTTATTAAAATGAATAAATTTCGAAGTGATCTAATCACACCTAATTAAAAAGGATTGGTGGCGACTCTATTTTCATTTTTTAAAATAAAAGTCGGGACTCGAAGAAAAAGGTTTCGTCACCAATCATAAAGTAATCAATATAAGTTCGAAATAATAAGTAATTAACCTAGCGTTTCAAGTGTTGATCTAACAATAATCTAATATCTTCTAACTAATCAGGCACTCTCACGTAGCTCGTGTAACACCTAAAACTCGAAAACCGTCAACTAGGGTCCCGGTGTCACTCTATTCATATATCACTATTCATCTTTAAAAAAAATCATGTCATTTAATCTTACATTTTTAAAGAAAATACACTCATCACACCAAAATTTATCAATTAATTATAATTACCAATCAACAAGGGCAAAAAGGTCATTTTTAAGATTTTTGAAGAATTCTACCGGTACTTGTTGGACAAGTATTGGTAATTGTTAAGCCAGTAAACAGTTTAGGAATAGTGCAGACTTCTACTAATACAAGTGATAGGTCTATCGATACAAGTGACTCTTTTACCGAAACAAATATTGCTTCTACCAATACTAAAAACTCTAGAGAGCTAAGAAGTCCAACCCTGCAACTTCTACCTATACAAGATCACAATCTATCGATACTTCTAAGTATAGAACTACCAATACTTACTATTCAACTATCAATACAACCCAAGTCAGTGAACAACCTCTCTCTTACCTTGTACTTCTACCGATATATGCATGAGTTCTACCGAAACAAGTATGCAGAATCTCAAGAATTATCCCAAAGCACAATTTTATCAACTTAAATCATTCACAACTCTAATTATGCATTAAACTAACACAAATTACATAGTTTCCAAGTCATTACATAGTACTTTTAGGTCTATAATCTAACTTGCACAAACATATTCTACTTTCATCATTTCATCAAACATAGCAAGGTTTCCACAATCTCAAATACATAAAGAAAAAGATAACATCATCCTAGTACATGCCATAGAACCAAGTGAAGTAATAACTACCGAACAACTTCAGGATAGTGTGATGCTCCAAGATGATCCGATCTCCGAACAGCAAAATTGAATCTACAAAACAATAACAATTTCACAGGTAAGCTTTTGAAAGCTTAGTAAGTTCATAAGGTTAAATAGATTTACCAAACCTCTAGGATTGTAAAATCTAATCAACTGATTTAAAGAAGCTATATACATTTGAGGTAGGCTTTATGCATGTCTAATACTCATGATAACACAGAGTCATCGGACCTTTAATTCGCAATGAAATTTATTTCCTTTAATACTCACGATGACACATAGTCATCGGACCTCATAATTCGTAAAGGATTTATATACTCACGATGGCACATAGTCATCGGACTTCATAATCCATAAAGGATTTATATACTCACAATGACACAGTCATTGGACCTTTTTGATTTACGACTCAAAGCCCATTAGCCTTTACTTTCCTTTGTTCCCATCTTTTACACTTCTGATCATCGTTTCAACTCACAACAATTGTTTATAATGCAAGAATATGCAATTTAAATTGAAATTTAACAATACGAACTTACCACACTGGATTGCAGTTGTGAATGGATTCTAGGGACTATTCCGTTAATTTTCCTTTTTCGCGATCTGTGGCATAGTCGTAGTCTACATTCACAAATCATTCAATTCCTCAAATTAAATCACACAATCAATTCATTTAATACAATCTAGTCCTTTTTGGTAAAATTACGATTTTACCCCTATACTTTTCTTTTATTCAATCTAGTCCTTTCAACATAAAACATGCAAAATACCCAATTTCTCCTCAACCCATACCAGCCGAACATTCATACCCCTCATAAAAATCCATACAAATCCATTTATTTCACAATAAGTACAAAAATATCACCTTTTTAACATTTTAGTCCTTAAACCCTAATTTCATCAAAAATCTTTTTACAAAAAGATCTAACCCAAGCATCAAACATTCAAATATATCAAAAGCTTTAAAGAACAAACATTTTCAACAATGGCAAGTTTCATAACATTTGACATATTCACAAATTAGTCCTTAGATTAGCTACGGTAATACGGACTCAAAAACATAAAAATTACTAAAAACGAGAGACAAATCACCACCCAAATGATGAAACCTAGCTTGGTCGAATCCTCTTATGGTGTTTTAGGGTTTCTTTCTTCTTTCCTTTGTTTAAAATGAAGAAGATAACTTAAAATTATGCCTTTTTCAATTATAATCTTTATTTATCAAATTACCAAATTACCCTTGCTTACATATAAGTAAATTTCATATGTTTCATGTCCCTTACCATCCATTCACGCTTAATATGGTATAATTACCATCTAAATACTTCCCCTTTCTATTTAATTGACATCTAACACCTTTAACCTTTAGAACTCAACTTTCACACCTTTTACAATTAAATCCTTTTTTTACTTAATTGACTATTTATACGATAAAATCTCTTATTCAAAATTTAATATGTTACCAATGAAATCATAAATATTTAATAAATAATATTTACAATTTGACTCGTTGGAGTTGTGATCTCGAGATCACTGTTTTTGACACCACTGAAAATCGAGCTGTTACAGCTCGACCATGGTTCCACCTGTACAAGCGATGTGTTAGTCAAAGCGTATAATAAAAACAATTACTATACAAACTACATATTTATTAAGAAATGATATTTACCTCATGACCGATGAAAAAATGTATGGATCATTCACCTTGGGACATAAAAACAGTGGTTGCCACCAGCCCACGACTACAGCAGTAGAAAGTAACCATCGATCGATGCAACACTCAGTTGCATGGCCAAACACATCTCTCGGTATAACGTCACCAGTGCGATAGATCCCCAACAAAATTTGCCGCTCTCGTTGAAGTCCACTAGATGTAGAAGCCACCTTACGTGCACCAAATTACGAGATTTGTCGGGGATTAAAATGCCTCCGATTAACCTTATAATATACGCTCGAGTGTATTGTTGTATGACCTTCTATGTTGGATCTTTAGGGAGCTCATCGAAATTTGCTTTCAACTAGTGCATCAAGATCCGACCACGTTCAAACCGGTCCGAGACCTTCCCTAACAGTGTATCGCAGAGGGTCACTTTACCAGTCCCGTGACGATTGACCAGTCCACTGGTAGAACAAGCTGTAGTGCTACATCCTTGAGTGTGATTGTACACTCGTTGCATGGAAGGTGGAAAGTGTGTGCTTTGGGCCTCCGTCTCTCTACCAACATGTTGATTAGTTGGAAATTGAGTTTGCAGACCCCAGACATGCAAGACGCATGTATGAAACCAGTCACTTGCAAGTAGCCTCGAATTTCAGGGATCGAAGGCTTTCCCATATTATGAATGAAGTCCTCCAAACCATGATCATCGATCTATTTACAAAAAAATATATTAAAATTAATAAAACTAACTTTAATAGTATTCAAATTAACAAAATTTAAATTTTCGTATTACCATTGATAATTGGGCAACAAAAATATGCTCGTTGTTGAATCGAATTAGAGAAGCGATCATTTTTGAAAAATCGAGTTAAGACATCAAGATATTTAATAAATATATTATTTTTAAATGAAAATATCAAAAACAATTAAAACGATAAAGTTTAGAGGCTTTAGAGGATTTGAAAGAGTTTGAGAGAGTTGAGAAAAAAAATTTGAGTGAAAAAAAATGAAAAATTGGGGGTATTTATAGTGTTTAGGGTTTTTTTACCGTTGAGATAACGATTCAAAAAAATAGTTGGATTTTTTTATCCTTTTTTGGAAAGCACATCCAACACCTCTAATTATTTTTAAAACCGGTATAAAAATCTATTTTAAAAAAAAAATGGTATATTTAACTTATTTAACCCTTTCTTTATAATATATTTATATACATACAAATTTTATGGATACACAAAACTAAAGAAAATTGTGTACTTGAATGGATTTGTGTGGAAAAGAGATTATATTAGGTTCCACTTTTTGCTTCACCCCAGAAATTTAAATATGATTATAGAAATTCTTTTAATAAGATAATAAGCATAATAAAAACCGAATGACAAACTTTACAATTTTTTAGAAGTTATTACAAATCAAATATATATAAATAGAGAAAATATTCTAATAAATTATGAATTTAAATCGAGCTTAAGTCAATATTTTTTAAAGAAAACAATATTATTAATAAAAGAACTAAACTATTGAGGGAAACTAAATCCAAGTTGTCAAGCTTTTTCAGTATATCCAAATTTAATACTTTCAAAGTCTATATTAACACAAAATAAATTATCCGAAGACAATTTATCAACCAATTAAAAAGAGGGAGTGTTCCAAACAACTCGGTTTGCACATGATAAGGCAACTTTAGCGAGAGGATGAGCTACCATATTTGTATCACAATATCCATAGAAAGGATAAAGCTTGAAAATGCTCTTTCAACAAGACACCATCTCAAAAACAAGACAAATGATCATATTTTATCTCATTGTAATCATAATATTTTCCTTTATAAAAAGTTAATTACTATCAAATAATATTTAAATAATTTATCACAAATACAAATGACTCATGATCACATTTACTTTTTATCTATTATGTAATGCCAATAAGAGAATACACTACACCAAAATTGCCTTTTCATGACGCCTTTGAAACGTCACAAAAACTGCAGCAAAACGTCGCAAAAGGCATTTTTTGGCTTTCTGTGACTTTTTTTAGAAACGTGACAAAGCATCACAAAAAGAACGTCAAATAAAGTAAGTTGTGACGCTTCGAAACATCACAAAAAATGATTTTTTCGTGACATTTTTAAACGTAACGAAAAAACAAAACGTCACAAAAAATAATTTTTTGTGACGTTTGAAAGCGTCATGTTGATATGTGAAAAACGTCATGAAAAGTTGTTTTTAGT
This sequence comes from Kokia cookei, assembly GCA_039519145.1. Classification (NCBI taxonomy): domain Eukaryota; kingdom Viridiplantae; phylum Streptophyta; class Magnoliopsida; order Malvales; family Malvaceae; genus Kokia; species Kokia cookei. The sequence continues at coordinate 30,516,067 of CM076907.1, read as the reverse complement.
GACATTTAAACATGTCACAAAAAACATAACAAACGTCATGAAAAATAATTTTGCTAACGTTTAAAAACATCACAAATAATATTAATAAACGTCACAAAAATATTTTTTTTTGTAACGTTTTGAAGCGTCACAAAAACTGTAGAAAAACGTCACGAAAATAGTATTTCTGAACGTCACAAAATATTTATGAAAAGATTACGAAAATGAGTATTTGTAATGTCTTGGAGATTATGTGCTCAGCTTGGCCAGATACCATAAAGATCCAAAAATTCTATGTTCGAGAGTGTAATAGGACAGCGAATCATCCTTACGTTGGTCCAGCGTTCAAGTATGTTGTTTTATTTGTTTGCTTTAAAACTGTCACAATTGATTCTACAATGCACCTTGCACAATCCTAATATGAATCAATCATTTCATATAGTTACTTTAGGTCCCCTGCCTCCGTTTCCTTTTTCTTATATGAATTTAGATTTACAATTAAGGTATAAGAGTCTATTATTGATACTACACACCTTTTGATTGTTTTACTTTTTTCTCACAGAAAAAGGCAAAGAAGAATGTAGAGTCTCGCGGTAAAAGGAAATATCAGACTTCTACCGGATCCATTTCAACTGTGAATCACTACATGCGTCGTGAAGCTGATGTTGAAGATCCAATTGGTGCCATAGAGACATTCTACCACTTGCACTTCCATGGAGGTCAATGGGATGAAGATTATTCCCGTACGACTTATGTAACTCTTATATTATTTTTATCATATTTAACATATTCTATAATTATGGTTTATACTTCATTTATCATTGCTTGTACTCTTTGTCTAAGTGTGGCGAATTATATGAAATGTAATGAAAGTAGCTTGACAACTACAATATTCTATAATTATGGTTTATACTTCATTTAGTTTGAAAATTGGAATTCACAAGAAACTATGACACATATGTGCGAGCAACATCCTTATGATCTAGATAAAATGGATAATATGACAAATTTAGATATTATAGAATCTGTTTTGGGTCATCATCCCCGATAAAACAAGGATGGGGAAACGTAGTCAACAACAAATTTTCTTCCAATGCTACTGGGGTTGGTTTCGGATATTTCCAAGGTGTTGATATGCCCACAGATATGCCATCGGATATACCTTCTCCTCTAGTTTTGTGGCGTATGATCTGTGATCTCCAAGCTAAGGTTGACGAGTTGTCAACACTCAAAGCTGATGTTCAACAGAATGGAGGAATTATCCCTCTACCATCATAACCGCCTCAAGTTGTTCCTGATCACTCTTCCCATCAATCCAATGCACCGGCCATTGATCTTAATTTAGGTTGCAATTCAGTCAACATTTCTCAAGATCGTAAAGCTTAGTCTTCTTGATCATGCTTAGTGAACTTTACCGAATAATACCTGTTTGAATAGTAGAAACAAAAATAATAAAAATAATTATCGAAAATATTTAAAATATAAATATAAATAGTCTCCAGTAGTAAAGACATAAATGATACAATAACAAACATGAAAATAAAGTTCACTAAGCATGATCAAGAAGACTAAGCCTTACGATACTGAGAAATGTTGATTGGACTGTAACCTAAATTAACATCAATGACTGGTGCATTGGATTGATGGGAAGAGTGATCAAGAATAACTTGAGGTGGTTGTGATGGTAGAGGGCATATCCGATGGCATATCTATGGGCATATCTACACCTTGGGAGGATCCAGAACCAACCCCAATAGCTTCAGAAGAAAGTTTGTTATCGACTACCTTTCCCCATCCTTTTTTTATCGAGGATGATGACCCAAAACAGATTCTATAATATCTAAATTTGTCATATTATCCATTTTATCTAGATCATAAGGATGTTGCTCGCACATATGTGTCATAGTTTCTTGTGAATTCCAATTTTCAAACTAAATGAAGTATAAACCATAATTATAGAATATTGTAGTTGTCAAGCTACTTTCATTACATTTCATATAATTCGCCACACTTAGACAAAGAGTACAAGCAATGATAAATGAAGTATAAACCATAATTATAGAATATGTTAAATATGATAAAAATAATATAAGAGTTACATAAGTCGTACGGGAATAATCTTCATCCCATTGACCTCCATGGAAGTGCAAGTGGTAGAATGTCTCTATGGCACCAATTGGATCTTCAACATCAGCTTCACGACGCATGTAGTGATTCACAGTTGAAATGGATCCGGTAGAAGTCTGATATTTCCTTTTACCGCGAGACTCTACATTCTTCTTTGCCTTTTTCTGTGAGAAAAAAGTAAAACAATCAAAAGGTGTGTAGTATCAATAATAGACTCTTATACCTTAATTGTAAATCTAAATTCATATAAGAAAAAGGAAACGGAGGCAGGGGACCTAAAGTAACTATATGAAATGATTGATTCATATTAGGATTGTGCAAGGTGTATTGTAGAATCAATTGTGACAGTTTTAAAGCAAACAAATAAAATAACATACTTGAACGCTGGACCAACGTAAGGACGATTCGCTGTTCTATTACACCTGGGAACATAAAATTTTTGGATCTCTATGGTATCTAGCCAAGCTGAGCACATAATGTTATATCATCAGACTGTACTTGACCAGAATCAGGGACAGGAACAAACCCGTCAAATATGGATATATCAATTGTAATATCTTCTTTTTCTTCGAATTTTCTTTTCAATCGAATCCGTTGCTCTCCTGATCGGTCATCAAAGGTAAAAGAATTGAATCTGGTTGTGGGTTGCTATTAAAAGGTGAGAATTCAGAACGAGTAGTTACTCAGTTCAATTTTTCCAAATTACAACAGTTCTGGTGGAAAAAAATTACTGATCAGCTATCAACCGAACATTTGTACACTTACAACAACAAGAAAGTCAATAAGGTCTAAAAAATGTAAGCTCTTTTGAGAAGCTTTCTTCATTCCCAATTCAAAAAACTATGATTAGGCTCCTTCATAGTTTTTAAAAGTGTTTTTCATTTTTCATCACCACTTGTAATGTATATACATCAATGACTTAGGTGAATAACTAAGCTTTAAAACACTCTGTTGTACCAGTATAACACTTTGAAACTTGAAATGTATTGTTTTTATTTTTAGCATCAAATTTTGATGTGCAATTTCCAACAAGGAACAATACCAAAACGAAGCAATTAATAAAGAAAAAAAAAAAAACGAAAGCCAAATAAAATACTTGTTATGGAGGGCAGTGATCGAGCTCGTATTGGATTTCTTTGCGAAGGAGCCTCGAAATGTTGTCTTGAAAAGCATGTTGAGGAAGGAAACATGAAAGAAACAATTACAAAATACATCAAAGTTATTCTATTGAAAGATGAATAAAACAAAGCGTAAATGCCTATATTTATAGGCTTACAAAAAAACTACCTTAACACAAAAATAGCTAACAACTTATTCAATTAAACTAAAAATCTGGAACTAACAAAGATTCTACCAAGATATTTGGAACTAAACAACCCACTACTTTGAATTAATCTTCAACACTCTCCCTTAATTCAAAGTTGCAGACACCAAGTAGACTTTTAAAATAGTTGAACTTCTCCTTTGATAAAGCCTTTGTTAACACATCTGCTAGTTACTCTTGGGTGTTGCAATACTCCAAAGATATCTCTTCTGTTGCTACCAAATCACGAATGAAATGATAACGAATATCAGTGTGTTTTGTTCTACTATGAAATGTTGGATTCTTTGTCATGGAGATAGTTGATTTGTTGTCACAAAATATCTCTGTTGCACATTTTTGCTCTTGTTGAAGATCGATTAACATTCTCCTTAGCCAATTAGTTTGACAAGCTGCTGTAGTTGCTGCTACATACTCAGCCTCTGAGGTTGACAATGCTGTTGTAGCTTGCTTCTTAGAACTCCAAGTGATCACTCCTAAACCTAGAGTGAAAACATTTGCTAATACACTTCTTTTATCATCTAAAGAACTTGCCCAATCACTGTCTGTGAATCCACACAATCTAAATTTAAAGTTTTTGAGTAACAAGTGCCATCCTCCAAAGTCCTAGCAATGTACCGTAAGACTCGTTTTGCTGCTCCATAATGAACCTTCGAAAGTTGCTGCATAAATCTAGAAATAACACCAATAGAAAATGCAATATCGAGTCTAGTGTGAGTCAAATAAATTAAACCTCCAGCCAAGCTTCTGAATCTCCTTGCATCTACCATTTCTTCTCCATCTTCTAGCTACAATTTCTCATTGATATTCATAGGTGTAGCTACAGGTTCGCAATTAAGCATGCCAAATTTACTGAGAAGATCCTTGGAATATTTTCTTTGTGAGATAAAAATTCCATCTTCAGCTTGATGAACTTCAAGATTAAGGAAATAATACAATAAACCCATATCCGACATTTCGAATTCTTTCATCATTTGAAACTTAAACTCATCAATAAGAAGGTTAGAGGAACTAGTATAAATGATATCATCAATGTAAAGACAAACAATGATGAAATCATTTTTACCTTTCTTTTTCACATATAAGGTGGGCTCATTCTCACTTCTTATGTATCCTTTCTTCTAAAAATACTCATCAATCTTGCTGTACTATGCTCGAGCGGCTTGCTTCAATCCGTATAGTGCCTTTTTCAACTTGTACACCTTTGTTTCATTGCCCTTCTCTATGAAACCTTCTGGTTGTGCTACATAAACCTCCTCTTGTAAATATCCATTGAGGAATGTTGATTTGACATCAAACTGATAAACAGGCCATTGTAGTTGTGCAGCCAATGCTAGAACAAGCCTCACCGTTTCGAACCGAGCTACCGGAGAGAAGGTTTCTTCAAAATCAGCACCATATTGCTGTGCATAACCTTTTGCCACAAGATGAGCTTTGTGCTTTAAGATGCTTCCATCTGTACCAAATTTTGTCTTGAACACCCACTTCAAACCAATTGCATTTTTGTCTTTCGACAAGTCGACCATCTCCCAAGTTCCATTCTTTTCGATGGATTTCATCTCTTCCATCATCGCCTTTTGCAATTATTCCTTATTAGCAGCTTCTTCATAATACAAAGGATTTGAAACAACTAGAGCAAATTGATAGGATGCATAAGTGTCATCAATATATTTCGGATTCGACTTTTTGACCTTGTTGATCTCCTTAGTGAAATTGGTTCTTCAAAAGATTCTTCAAGTGTTATAGATGTTGCTGGTTCCGAATCTTATTTTTCATTTGGAGAATCTTCAATGGGAAAAGAAATCTCCTGTTGTACCTGCTCTACGGTCATATCCCAGCTTGCATTTTCGTTAAACACTACATCTCTTCTACTTGAAAATTTTCCACTATGAGGGTTATATAATCTATATGCTTTGGATTGAGTACAATACCCAATAAAAATACATCTCTCAGATTTTTCATCCAACTTTTTACTCGCATGAGAATTTACCAAAGCATAAGCAACACACCAAAAAATTCTTAAATGACTTACATTGGGTTTCCTACCACACCAAGCTTCATATGGAGTTTTGTTCATAACAACCCTCGTTAGTGAGAGATTCAGTAGATAGACTGATGTTGGCACAGCTTCTGCCCAAAATTGATTTGAGAGTCTCCTTGCTTGTAACATGCATCTCGCCATCTCCACAACAGTTCGATTCTTTCTCTCAGTGACACTGTTCTGCTCTGGAGTGTTAGGAATTGTTAACTCCCTGCGGATGCCATTATCTTCACAAAAAAGATTGAACTCTTTGGACATGAACTCTCCCCCTCGATCCGAGCGAAGAGCTTTGATACGGCAGCCGTTTTGGTTCTCTACCATAGCCTTCAATTTCTGAAACTTTTCATAAGTTTCTGACTTGTTTTCCAGAAAATACACCTAACTCATGCGGTTATAATCATTAGTGAACAACAAGAAGTAACGACTCCCACCCAAAGACTCGATTTGCATAGGACCACATACATCAGCAAGAATTAATTCTAAACAATCAGTAGCTCTCCATGCTTTTTCAACAGGAAATGACTTCCTAGTTTGCTTTCCATAAATGCACCCCTCACATAAACCAAGAGAGCTAATTTTTGGTAGTCCAAAAACCATACCTTTATTACTTAGCAATTTCAGGCCTTTAATATTGAGATGTCCATACCTCAAATACCGTAGCTTCGAGTCATCCTTTGTACTTGCAACAAGAACAAAGTTCTCCGTGTTTGAAACATCCAACGAAAACATCTTGTTTGGAGTCATATGGACATGGACTTGTTTGCTTGACTTTTTATTTTTGATGATACATGCAGCGTCATCAAATATGATAGAATATCCACCAGCCATTAGTTGTCCAACACTCAATAAATTGTATCCTAAATCAAGAACAAATTGAACATTGTCCAAAATTTTTTCTTCTCCATGGCTAGTAATAAATTTCACCGTGCCTTTTCCTTCAACTTGCATTTCCCTTTTGTTCCCAAGCTACACTTTTATCTTTTGTGACTCATCAAGCTCTTTGAACAAGGATTTGGTGTCTGTCATATGATTTGAACAACCGCTGTCCACAAACCACAAATCACTTGACTTTTGGTTAGCATCCATACAAGCCATAAAAAGCTTGTTTTCCTCATCACTTTCTGCTGCAAGGTTAATTTTTTTTTATCCTTATACCAGCAATCAACTTTTATATGCCATATCTGTTGCAATGATAACATTGTATGCCATATTTTATGTTACCTTGCTCATTGTATTGCCTCTGTCCATCATTCCTTCCTCTGCCTCTGCCTCTACCGTAACCACGGCCACGACCGCCACGAAATCCTCCTCTTCCTCGATCATTGTTAGTTGAACGATCATTGTCGCCTTGATTTGTGAATGTCTGCTTCAGTTGAAATGCCTATTCTTCGCTCTTTTTTGCTGATCTGTTGATTCTCGCCTCATGAGACTAAAAAGACCCCATCAGTTCATCAACGGAGAAAATTGTTAGATCTTTGGATTCTTCTACTGTAGCTACAACATGATCAAATTTTGCTGTCAAGCTTCGTAAAACTTTCGCTACAATTATCTCGTCTAAAATTTGTTCGTCGTAAGAGCGTAATTGGCCGACTATTGTCCTTGTTCGTGATAAAAAATTAGCAATTGATTCACCATTCGTCATCATCAAGGTTTCAAAATCACGTCACAGTGATTGCAATTTCACCACTATAACCTTTGAATCACCTTGATACTTTTTTTGCAAAATTGACCACGCTTCATTCGATGTGGTTGCAGCAGCAATTCGTGAGAAAATAGAGTCATGAACCGCTTGCTGGATAATGAACAATGCCTTAGCATCATTTTTCTTGGTTTCTTTCAACCTCTTTTCTTGTTCTTCATCAGGTTCAAGTATGTCAACAAACCCGTACTCGACCAAGTCCCACAACTCTTATGATCTGAGCAATGTCTTCACCTTGATGCTCCACCAGTCATATTTCTCACCATTGAAAATGGGTATGAGTGATTGATAGGACGAAAAACCAGTTGATGCCATTCCTAAGAGAACACACTCTCTTCTCTTATGTTTCCCAAAGACCCAAAAAAAATGTGCTTCTCTCAAATACCTAGTGGACCCAACCTAACTTTCACTCAGTTGCCTAAAAGATCGAACCTAGCTCTGATGCCAAAATTGTTGAGGAAGGAAACGTGAAAGAAACAATTACAAAATGCATCAAAGCTATTCTATTGAAGGATGAATAAAACAAAGCATAAATGCCTATATTTATAGGCTTATAAAGAAACAACCTTAACACAAAAATAGCTAACAATTTATTCAATTAAACTAAAAATCTGGAACTAACAAAGATTCTACCAAGATATTTGGTACTAAACAACCCATTACTTTGAATTAATCTTCAACAAAGCAAACTTACGCATATCGGAGATGTAGGTTCTGGAGTTGGAAAAGAAGGTGGAGTTTGGGTGTTGATGAAGGAATAGGGAGAAAAAATGGTTCTTAAGGGTCGGATTAGCCACGCCATTGATGCTACTTGCCTGGAGCGTTGCTGCTTCCTTAGCGATGGATTGGCGATGAATTTTTGTTAGGGTTTAAGATGCCACTATGTGGTTTAAGCATTTGGGGTTCATTTAATTATTTTTATCCAGGCCCGATTCGAGAGCTCTTGAAGATGGGCTTTATTCTTTCGATCCAATCCAGTAGTTCTTCTTTTTATTATATCAGTTATTTTAAAATAAATAATTATTTTTTTCAATGAAAATTTTAGATTTTGTATTTTTTATAATGGGAGGAAGTTCCTTTAATTTTATAGATAATGGATTAAAAGGTAAAAAATCGAATACATTATCTACTTTTATTTTATGAATGATATTATTTAATTAGATTCGGATATAAATAATAATATTTGAATTTATATTAGAATATTAAAATAGGTAAAAAAAAATAATTCACAAAAATTAGATATTAGACTCTATATTAATCTCGAATCTCGCATCGGAAGACAAACTGTAAAAGAAAAAGATGTTGAATTAGGAAGTGTGGGGAAAGTTGTTGTGATCATGTAATGTTGTGGTTATGAAAGCGAACATACCATGTCGTGAGGTTCGCTCGGACGTGTCTGAAGGTCCACTCATTGTTGATCTCATGACGACCTGAAAGTATAAATAAATATTAAAATGTGAATATATAAAAACAAATAACATATAAAATTATGTTATGGTAGTATAAAATTAACAAAAATATTACTAAATATTTGATTCCTATAAGAAAAAGATACAACTTGAAAGGAAAAAAATCAGGGTTTCGGAGAAGTGAAAGGACGAGGGACTGACCTTTGGAACAGGGCTTTTAGGGGAAATCAGCAAAGAGAGTGAACTGTTTATGTGAGGCAATATTGGTACTTATTACATAGAATTAATTTTATTTAAGTTATTTTTTAATTATATGATTATCAAGTCAATTTTTTTATTTTAAAATATCATATCAATAGATTTAGAAATAATTGATCATGTTAATAATTTCACGTGAATTTTAAAATTTAAAAATTGAAAAAATAGTGAAATTAAAGTATATAGACTAAATTTTAAATTTATGAAGAATATAAGGACTTATATTGTATTTTAACCATTTATAAATTAGGGTAAATTACACAAGTTACCCAAATATTGCCCATTTTCTTCTTTTGATCACCTAACTATCAATTTGTTTAATTTGATCACCCAACAATTACCCCTTTTCTTTTTTGGGTATCAACGTAATGGACACCATCATGGTCATAGATGGGGAGCAATGTGAGAGGAAAACGTTGGAGGACAATGGGATTAATGATCTCCATGCTCTATTTATTTTAACTGAGAATGCAATCAAGTGATTCAAAGAAGCTAGGTGATGCAAGATCTTAACTAAGTGTAGCTCTTACAAACAATAACACATGTTTAGAAGGATTAGATTCAGTGTTTGAGACCTTGAAATATGTTTTGGTGAAATCATTGACGAGTACTAACAAACACGTGAGTAACCTTCTTTTGTTGATTCCCAAATCGGGTGCTGGTAAAAAGGCCATAGAAATCGTCACTTGTTCGGGTTTCAAAGCTACTTGTTGATTCAACAACTATTAATGGTGGCATCAAGGACTGAATTGGGGACTTGATGGTTAACCGTTAAATCCAACGGTCAACCATTAAATCTAACGTCAAAGGGCTTATCTGATAGAATTTATCAGTTGGAGTGCTCAATTTGGTGCAAAAGGTAAAGAGGGGCTTAATTGATTTTTTTTAGTAATACTTCTAGAGCAAATTAGAATATTTTTGTCAAATTTTATAATGATGAGGGTTGCATAAAGCTATGAAAAGCGTCACAAAAAGATCTCAAAAGGTCACAGAAATTGATTAATTTTAGTGAGGTTTCAAAACATCACCAAAAATATTTTTATTTGGTGACATTTAGAAAACATCATGAATTCTTAAACAAACGTCACCAAAAAGGTACCATTTAGTGACGTTTAAAAAGTCACTGAAAATTATCCATAAGCGTCACGAAGAACTCCTTTTCTGTGACTTTTAATCAAAACGTCACGAAAAGTAGAATATTTTTGTGACGTTTAATGAAACGTCACAAAAAGACTACTTTTCTGTGATGTTTACAAAACGTCACTCATGATATGGAAACGTATACGAAAATGTCACTGAAAGTGCTACTTTCTGTGACGCTTTTTTTATTTTACCTTTTTGAAGAAAACGTCACAGAAAGTCACACTTTTTGCTGAAACGCATAAATCGTCACGAAAAGCCAAATTTGGTGTAGTGATATTATTTACCCTTTAATTGGGCTATGAATTCCATTGTTGTGGAATGATGTTACATACTGCAAAAGTTGTATACCAGCACATTAGCTTTTAGTTCCTTATCTATTTGAACTTCAACTTTCACTTAGATCAAAGCATATAATTCACGTATACATAGTTCATCATCCAATCAGAATTTAAGGTATGCTACACTATGAATGTCACAAGTGAATATATTCATAAATGAAATTAGGATCTACTTTAAATGGGTCCTATCAAATGAACTGTCTGTCCAATCAATCACATCTATATCTTTATCTTTTGGGAACCATCCGCTTTGATACCCAAGATAAGGTATCTCATCAATTGGAATTAATATACGTCATATTAGTCTTTTAATCGATTTACTCAATTTTGATTGGGCTAAGAACATGTTTAGATTATTTACTAATGTAAGTTGTCTTTTCACATTATGATTCATTCATGTAATGCCACTTATTTTAATTAAACATTAGAATATCAGTGAGTTGATAATTGCTTTCATTTTACTTTGCGTGAAAAAATCGTTAAGGACAATATACAAATAATATTAATGATACTGATAAATATTTATTTAAATCAATATAATAAAAAAAATCAAGTACATAAACGGAAATACTATAGTAAGGACACTAGATCCCAACAATTTTGGCTTAAAGGTATTCAAATAAAAATCCTTGCAATTTAATTAGAATTTTTCCCCATTTTAATCACTCCAACATTAAATCTTTAATTGCGGTTGATTGTGCATGTCACATTATATATTTTTTATCATTTTTTTTGTCATCACTTCATCATCTTCCCCTCCTCACCACCCTTGATTCCACTATTTTGTTTCTTCTTTGCTCATTGATTCCACCATTTTTTTTTTGTAGAGAAATTAATTAATTATTGTTACACTACTTTTTAGTCCCTTGCAAACCCTTAAGGCTCCGTTTGTTTCACTGAAAATGACTTTTGAAAAATGATTTCTAGAAAATAATTTACTTTTCTGAAAAAGCTAATATTTTCTAGTGTTTGGATGAATTTGTGTAAAATATTTTCTGTTATTCGGCAAATTTACTGAAAATATTTCATAAAATTTGTTTTCAAAGAAGCAAACATACATTTGACATTTATGATAAGTAGTGAATTGATTACAAAGTGATGTTAACGTGAAATTATAGTAAATAATGAATCTTCATGATGTTAAGGATTAAAATGTGAACTTTGTGAAATTTATAATTGGAACAAGAGAAGTGATATGCATGAAAATTTGTTGTGTGAAATAAGATATTATAATGAATTATTTGATGAAAGTGCTTAAATTACATGGAAATAGGGACTAAATTGAAAAATATACAAAAGTTTAAGTGTGAAACAATTTAATATATGAATAAGAAAATTATGACAAAATTTTAATGAATGTGCTATGAGATGATAAAATATGCATAAAGTACTGTAAAGTGAATTTGTGAAAAAATATGAAATTTTTATGATGACAAGGACAAAATTGTTAAACTTGAAAAATATGTGGATGAAATAATAGAAGTGAAATACATAGAAATTTAATATGTGAAACAAGGTATTGAAATAAATTATGTGATTAAAGTATAACAAGAAAGAAAATTGATTTAATTTGATTAATTATTAAATATTGAACTTTTATGACAAAAAGGGACTAAATTGAAAAGTTATAAAAGTTTATAAGAAAATATTTGATAAGTGAATAATGTAGTAGAAAATGTAACATCCCAATGCTTTGACCCGATGTTCGGTAAGTAAAGTCTAGCCGGTTTTGGTGACAAGAATGAAATCGTTGAACTCGCCCTTCTTCTTCATAAATCATAAACAATGTATTGAAATGATAATATTATTAATTTATAAATACGAACTTCATTTATATATAAGTAGGATTGCGATTCTTAGAATTAAGCAACAAAGCAAATTTAAGCTAAATTAGCAGAGAATTAGAGAGAGTTCGACGATAGAGAAATGCCCAAATGCAACAGCAATGTTGCAATGTATACTTTGCCCTTTTGATCTCTCTTCTTCTAATCATCAACATGGCAGAAATCAGGCTTTTTCATTGTAACTCTTTTTTTTTTTTTTTTTAAGGCTATTTCAGAACAATTCCATAAAATTAATTTGTTAGTCTATACTCACTTGAAATTTGCAGATGGACATGGAACGGCCAAAAGGTTGACACCAATATGTGTGTCGATATATGGGCAACAAGGAGGGAATACTTGCTTTAGCATCACCTCAAGCATTCAATTTAACTTTTGATTTCTTTCTTCAGATTAATCTTAATCTTAACTGCGATACAATCTTTGTGGGACAATGGCTCTATGTCGGTGGTTACTTCAGCTAATTTAATTTAAAAAGAATTTAAATTAAATTAAGCTTGAATTATAGGGTTGAATAAATTGCTGATCATCATCTTATTCAAGGCTATATTTTTTTGGGATAAAACATGCTTGATGTGATATTGAACATAGTACTAGTATTAAATGCGTAGTATCTTAGTATAAGAGGTTAATATAAAATGTATCCCACTTATAATTTATGAAAATAAACATTTATATTTTGAGCAAAACAGAAAAAAACATTTATTTTGAATTACAGGGACATAAGACTGGGTGTATGAAAGAATTTGTTGACTCGAGTTTTAGAATGATCTCTCTGTTAATTTGTATTTCTCATTTTTATGAATTGAATAACTTATTAAAAGAAGATTGTTTTGGACTATTTTTCTAAGACAAAGAAATCATAATATCTCTCCAGGAAAAAGTTTTTTTTCTTTACTCGGATCATGTTTCCAAATCTCAATTTAAATTATAATATTTATGGAATCCAGTGTGACGGCCTGATGGTTAAGAGTATTTACCGTTTCAGGTATGGTCTGAATTCGAGTCGCATTAATCATGTTTATTGTTCGGGCTTTACCCCTATTATTATAATTCACTGAAAAATATAATATTTATGGACAATATGTATTTTTGAATTGTAATTTCTTTTTGAAGAAATAATTGCTTTTTATAATAAAATATGTACATTTTTAAAATGAAAGGTTTGTTGATGCTGTAAATTGAATCTTAATCTTACTAAATATCATGTTTTAAAAAGTATAAACTTATTTTGTCCTCTAATTAAAAAAAAAATCATTTTAATTTTTAGTTTTGGATTCTTTTACTCTCTAAACTTGAATTATTTGTCAAATTATTTTTAAAATGGTTGAAAAAGTTAACATATATTAATTTTATTAACGTGACATATAATTGGATTGTCACGTGGATATCATATTAACAATTGATTAATTTTTTAAATATAAAAAATTCAAAATTATATAAAAATAATAAAAACTTTAAAAAGTATAAAGATCATAAAAAATATTTTTTAATTTTTAAAAAATTAATTAATTACTAATGTGGTATATGTCACGTCAACAAAGTTAAACATATGTTAACTTTTTCGTTTATTTTGAGATGATTTGACAAATAATATAAGTTCAAAAGCTAATTAGAGATAGGGGGCAGCCCCCAATGATAAATGATCAATTTAATCCATTGAAAAATTTAAAATTATAAGGTAGTTTAATAATAAAATCACGTTTTGCCTGCCCGAAGATGGAAAATTTCAATTTAACACCTTTAAAAATTCTGAACAAACAACCATATACAAAGAAAAAAAATTGTAGTTTGATCTCTTTAAAATTTTATAATTTAATTTTGTCCCTCAAAGATAAATTTTTGGCTTCGTCCTTACTGCTAAAAGAGGTGAAAAATTAAATGAAGGGTTAAAATAATTTTTTGTAAAGCTAGAGGACTAACTAAATCGAACTTTGTTGTGTTATAATGGTTGGAGATGTGTTTCTAACATGAACTATCATGTTCTTTCACAATGGATTGACAAAAAATACAAATTGATGTCTCAAATTACAACTCAGATACAGGCTAGGACGGCCACTTTGTAATTAACAAATTAATAATCTGATTAACACCATTTTGTGATTATTAAAAGTGACCTTTGGCAAACTTTTTTCCCCTATAAATAGACTTCAGCTGGCATTCATTCTTATAATCAAGCAAGCCAAACCAAATTAAGAAAAAAATTAGAGTTTAAATACAAAAAATGGCTAAGTCAAACAACAATGTTGCAGTGTTTGTGAACTTGGTTCTGATAATCTCTTTCCTTATCATCATAAACATGGCTGAAAGCAAGCTTTCTACCTGTAAGTTTTCTTATTCTCAATTTCATCCCCTTTCTTCCAATAATTCAACAACTACAGAGCTCTTTGGGGAAGGCAGTACTTCAATAAATTTAATGTCTGAATCTATCTCACATTTCTTATCCATTGTACTCAAATCTCGTATCATCAAACCTCTAAATATAGAGAAGTTTCACTTCATAAATTAGATATTTGATTTATTACTACTAATAACTAGAAATTTCTGATAGTTGCAGCTGGATTAATTGAGCATGGAAAGGCCAAAAAGTTGACACCAACATGTCAGTCGATATACGCGCAACAAGAAGGGGACACCTGTTTTAGCATCACTCAAGCATTCAATTTGACTTTTGATTTCTTCCTTCAGATTAATCCTAATCTTAATTGCGACAAAATTTTTGTAGGAGAATGGCTCTGCGTTGATGGTTTCCTCAGTTAATTTAATTTCCTTCTAGTAAATTAAATTAAATTAAATTAAATTTGAATTACAATGTTGAATAAATCGTTGATCATCACCTTATTCAGGTTTTGTTTTCTTGAAACAAAACATGCTTGATATTGATGTTAAACGTTATACTAGTATTCAATACATAATATCTTAGTGTAATAGATTAATATAAAATGTATCCCACTTATTATCTATGAAAAAAAACTTTATTTTGCAAATCATATGATCAATTCAGTTATATTACTAAATTTTTTTTAATTTTCAAAATATTTGTATCTTGCATTTGTATTTGTTCATGCTCAAATATAATTATAACTATATTCATAATGTCGAAACCTATTTTAAAACGAAGTTTCAAAAATTTATTTTAAAAATTGGAAAGTGGGAGTCGCCACCAATCTTTTATTTGGTGTGATTGGATCACCAAAAAACGCTTAAAAAAAACGGTTTTGAAAAACATGTAGGTCTTCGAAATCCAGAAAACAGGTTCGGGAGTCGGTTACGTATGAGGAAGGATTAGCACCCTCATACGCCGAAAATTGGTACCACATTGATTACTTTCGGGTCTTGATTTGTGAAAACGTTGAAAACTCGAGTAAAATTTAAAATACGAATTGTATTTAGAAAACTTTGCAGAATTTCAAAGGAAGCCCTTTTGAAGAAACTCATCCCCGTGTTTCGAATCTCTATGAGAACTGGAAGTCGTACCCAACACGTTAGGGCACTATGTTCTTGGATTTTCAAAATTAAAGGACGTTTTAAAAGGTTTTGAAGAGGATATCCGATTGCATGAATTACGAAAATCACACCCCACACGTTAGGGCATGGATTTTCAAAGTTTCCACACGAAAAGGACATTGCCTCGGTTTTGCTTTAAATTTATATATATATATATATATATGTATTTGAAAACTTGAAATTTCGTATTGAGTTTTAAAATACGATCCTCAGACATATGACTTAAAGGATTTGAATATGGAATGCCCATTTACTTCTATTTTCACGAAGAATCGAAGTTGTGGCCAACACATTAGGGCACGACATTCTCGGAATCCCGAAGTTAAATGGGGTTAAAAACTCAAAAAAGATATTCGATTCGTGTGAGTTATACGAAAAATCACACCCGACACGTTAGGGCGTGATTTCTCGAAGTTTCCACACAAAAAGAACATTGCCTCGATTTCAAAATAATTTCGAAAACAAACATGTAATTTTTAAGTGCGAATGAACAGTTAATAATGAAGATTAAATAACACGAAATAAAGTAATTAGGTAGATAAGTGATGTACAAAAATAAAAAATACGAAATGCGAAGGCATAACAATTAAAACTTAAATACAAATATTAAAGAGGAAGAAAAATAAAAATAATTGAAGTTGAAAAATGGGATTTTTGGGTACCTGGGGGAAAAATGGTAATTTTAGACACTCAAGGGCAAAATGGCAATTTTTCGTGAAATCGAGGTCAAAAATGAAATTTTGGAAAGTTCGGGATAAAATGGTAATTTTTGGTGAAATCAAGGTTAAAACTGGAATTTTGGAAAGTTCGGGGGTAAAATGGTAATTTTTGGTGAAATAGAGGTCAAAAATGGAAATTTGGAAAGTTCGAGGGTAAAAATGTAATTTTTGAAAGTTTAGGGGTAATATGGTAATTTTTAGTGAAATCGAGGTCAAAATATAATTTCTAAACAATTTAGGGACCTCTAAGGCAATAAAACCAAAAAATAAGTGACACGTGGCGGCCTCTCAGGTGTTTAGAAGTCAAAGGACTAATTTGAAAATCATGAAAAAATTTTGGGCCAATTTTGTAATTAAACAGAACTTGATTTAAGGATTAAATTGAAACAAATTAGAAGTAAGAGGGACCATTTGCATAAATAAGCCAAAATCATGACACGTGGCAGCTTTTGGGGCTTTCAAAAAGTCAAGGGATTAAATTGAAAACCATTGAAAATTATTTAGCCAATTTAAAATTAATTAAAAGTGAAGGAAGGACTTGATTGAAAATTTGAAAAAAAGCGGAAGGACCAAATGCATAAATATACCATTTTTAAAAACACACGGATCCTTAGTGAGTCGGGTCGGATTTCGAGTCGGCCATGGGTTTAAAATCAAAACGGTGCCGTTTTGAGGCTTAAAAGCCTGGACCAAAACAACACCGTTTTGGTCCCTCATAAAAGTCTTTCAAATCCCTCTTTTTTTCATTTCTTTCTTCCTTTTTACAAAAAAAACCAAAACTCTCTCGAAAACCTCTCCCCCCTTCCATGACCGATCACTACTTCGATCCACATCTGATCGCCATCCGCCGTGCGTAGCCGCCACACGCCGTCGCGCGTGGCCGTTACTTCCCTCCACGCGCCGTCCGAGGTAAGCCAATCCTGCGTCCTTTCATCTTTTTTCTTAAAAACAGTTTTTAAAACCTTCGATTTTTCATCTTTTGAAACATTGAAACCCAAATTTAAGTTTGAAGATCTTAGATTTTAAAAACCAAATTTGGTCTTCCATTTTTTGATTTCCTTTTTTATTCTATTTTTTTATTATTAGACCTAGATCTGAACTAAAGTCCAGATCTTTGAATTTTAACCCCTTTCCTTTTCGTTAATGACTTTTCTTCAAAACAACGGGCGTCGAACCTCCTTACGAGCGTGGGTGTATGCAGAAATACTCCGGCAGGGCGTGGCCGGTAGCGACGTTCCTTCAGGGGAGTACCGTCCTTTTGTTTTCTTTTTTTGTTATTAATTATTATTAAATATATATTTATTATTATTATTATTATTATTAAATTCATTATTACTGTTATTAATAATATTATCATTAATAATATTTATTAGGTTATAAAAATATATTAATTACTAGTAATGCCCCTTTTTATTTATTTAAAAACGTTGTATGATAATAAATAAGGATAATAACAACATACATGAGTTTATTTAATGAGTTTGAACGTTTCAAACAATATACATATGTATTTTAAGAATGAAAGCATTAAAGAAGGATGTATGAATGCATTTAATGTGTACTTGGAAATGCTGGAAGTATTGATTACTTGGATATCTGTTTTGTTTTCTGATTCTTTATGCTTATTCGAATGCCTCTGCTGGAATTAACTGCTTTTATCTTTGACTGCCAAGAATGCTTTGAAAGTCTATCTTTGTATTGATTTTTAAGTTTTTCAAAGAACCCCCAAAAAAAAGTCCTTTACAAATTGTTTGAATTCTGGCTTTATAGCCATCAATACAATCATTCTAATTTGTTATTTTCATTCAAATGCTTGTCTTGTTTTTTTCTCTTTTGCAGGTTCGACGATGGTAGTGGCGGTGGTAGCTCAAGTTGCTGGTGCTAGTGCTTGCTGGGTCTGATTAATGCTGATGTGGCAGTATGGGATTGGCTGAAGGTGGAGTTGGCTGGTGCAAGTGGCTAAGTGTTTGGGTCAAATGGGTTGAGTGGAATTGGGGCATTTGTATGGGGTTTGGGCTTAAGTGTAATGGGTTTTTGGGTAAAATTGAAATTGGGCCCCAATTTGGGCCTTTTTGTAACTGGACTTTGTATTGGGACATAATTTTAAAAAAATTTGAAAATAAATTTAAACTTAAATGAAATTTAAATTTAATTTAAATTTAAAATAAATCTAAATTTAAAACAAATTTAAAATAAACTTAGAAGGGGCTTGCTCAAAATTGGGTTTCAACAGCTACCCCTCTTTGCTCATTGCTGTGTAACAGGAATAGAGCAAAGACCGAAAGGATGCCCAATTTGTCAGGTCTCCTCCCTTTGATGCTCTTCTTTCAACCAGCTTTTCTTTCGTTCTGTCAGTCGTCCAATCTTCGCTGCATCCGCCTTTCCACATCTTCGATGTGGTGGTTTCATCCTGCTTTAAGGTAATTTTCAAAAAGACAAAATTTACTAATGTAGCTTCACTCGATCCGCTCACAACTTCAATGGTTTGGTGTCGTTATTTGGTCTACTTCTTAGTATCTTATCAGGAAGACGACCGCATCGCTTGTTTCAATTCGCTTCTCTATACCTCATCAGGAAGACGAATTTGGTTTACTTCTCAGTATTTCATCAGGAAACTAACCATTTTATTGCTTCGACCTGTTTCTCAGTATCTCATCAGGAAGCTGGGATTCGAAGATTTGCTCACATCGAGCCCTGAGTTGGTATACTTCTCTGTATCTCATCGGGAAGATAGTCGCCCCGTTTGTTTCAATCTGCTTCTCTGTACCTCATTAGAAAGATGAATTTGGTTCACTTCTCAGTGTCTCATCAGGAAGCTAACATTTTTATTGCTTCGACCTGCTTCTCAGTATCTCATCAGGAAGCTGAGATTCGAAGATTTGTTCGCATTGAGTTTGTATACTTCTTTGTATCTCATCAGGAAGATAATTGTCCCGTTTGTTTCAATATGCTTCTCTGTACCTCATTAGGAATATGAATTTGATTCACTTCTCAATGTCTCATCAGGAAGCTAACCTTTTTATTGCTTCGACCTGCTTCTCAGTATCTTATCAGGAAGCTGGGAATCGAAGATTTGTTCGCATTGAGTTGGTAAACTTCTTTGTATCTCATCAGGAAGGTGACCGCCTCGTTTGTTTCAATTCGCTTCTCTGTACCTCATCAGGAAGACGAATTTGGTTCACTTCTTAGTGTCTCATCAAGAAGCTAACATTTTTATTGCTTCGACCTGCTTCTCAGTATCTCATCAGGAAGTTGGGGTTCGAAGATTTGTTCGTATTGAGTTGGTATACTTCTCTGTACCTCATCAGGAAGATGATCACCTCACTTGTTTCAATCCGCTTCTTTGTACCTCATCAGGAAGACGAATTTGGTCCACTTCTCAATGTCTCATCAGGAAGCTAACATTTTTATTGCTTCGACTTTCTTCTCAGTATCTCATCAAGAAGCTGGGGTTCGAAGATTTGTCCGTATTGAGTTGGTATACTTCTTTGTACCTCATCAGGAATATGATCGCCTCACTTGTTTCAATCCGCTTCTCTGTACCTCATCAGGAAGACAAATTTTGTCCACTTCTCAGCGTCTCATCAAGAAGCTAACCTTTTTATTGCTTCGACCTGCTTCTCAGTATCTCATCAGGAAGCTAGGGTTCGAAGATTTGCTCGTATTGAACCTTGAGTTGGTATACTTCTCTATATCTCATCAAGAAGACAACCGCCTCACTGTTTGTGGATAATCGCAATTCGCCCCGTGATCAGGGTAAGGTATTGAAGTCCTATTCCTTTTCAACTTTTCCTTGGTGATCTCAATGATTCATCTCGCCATTTTACGGGGATGTGACCTGTGAAGTATGCTTCTATGGACCTCTATGTAGGCCTAAATTAGAAAGTCGTGGTTAGAATGAATTAAATGCTCCTAATTGCATGAATGTGTATGATGAATGTTAGATTCATTTATTATTATTCAGGTCGGCATGGTCTATCGTCCGCCCAAATTCTGTCATTAATGTGTTGCCCTATTTTCTTCTAGGCTGATCTTGAACTGCTTGTTTTTAAGTTTGTTTTCCCATTGGTGATCTTGTTTCGGACCCCTATAATTTTCAAAAATTCCAGAATAATGCTCATGACTCTTTGTATGATTTATTAGTTCATTACCTGTTATTTAGATGCGAAATGCTTGAACAAAATTGTGCGTTAACAAAGTCATATTTGAAAATTCTATTCAAAAGAGGATTAAAGGAAGCAACATTAGTCAAAAATTTCCAAGTATACAATAAAGGATAATTAGTTGCCCTGGATATCGGAAAATGAGCTACTTTGCGCCGACTTGCTGAGAATCATTCCTAGCTCAGACGTGTGTCTAGAAGATCTAGAGTGCTTTATTGATGCTTCAAGTTCTAATTCTTTCTCCATCTTGTCACTTTGGCCTATTCTTGGATTTGAGCCGCCCTTTGCGGGTTTTCAACTCAAAATTTCCTTGGTTCCAGGACGCCCTTTACGAGTTTTCATCTTGAACCTTTTTTTTATCGAGACGCCCTTTGCGGGTTTTCATCTCAATTCCTCTTTTTTTTAGGCGAAGTGTTTTTTCACCGAGTCTGAATTGACAGGGTTGTACCAATCCTTGCCGTCCATTTCTGTTATGATGAGAGCTCCTCCTGAGAAAGCTTTCTTTACCACATAAGGTCCTTCCCAATGGGGCATCCATTTCTCACGGAAATCTTTGTGTATGGGAAGTATCTTTTTCAAAACTAGATCTCACTCATGGAATTCCTTAAGACGAACCTTTTTGTCGTAAGCTCACATAATTCTTTTCTGGTACATCTGACCATGGTGGATGACTCTTAATCTCTTTTCCTTGATTAAATTCAACTGATCATATCGAGCTTGGATCCATTCTGCCTCATCTAGTTGAAGCTCAGTCAAGACTCAGAGAGAAGGTATTTCAACCTCAATAGGCAAGACTGCTTCCATACCGTATGCCAATGAGAATGGTGTTCTCCCAGTAGAAGTTCTAACTGAAGTTCTATAAGCAAGGAGGGCGAACAGTAATTTTTCATGCCAATCTCTATAAGTTTCTGTCATTTTTGCAATGATCTTCTTGATGTTTTTATTTTCTGCTTCCACTGCTCCATTCATCTTTGGGCGATATGGAGATGAATTATGATGTTTGATCTTGAATTGCTCACAAACCTCCGATATCGTGCTGTTATTCAAGTTCAATGTATTGTCCGATATGATCTTTTTGGCATTCAATACCAGCATAT
The DNA here is from genome assembly GCA_039519145.1 of Kokia cookei. Lineage (NCBI taxonomy): Eukaryota > Viridiplantae > Streptophyta > Magnoliopsida > Malvales > Malvaceae > Kokia > Kokia cookei. The sequence goes on along the minus strand of CM076907.1, from coordinate 30,494,425 downwards.
GATCTCTTTTTTTAGGAACTTTTTAACTGTAGACTTTGTGACATTGGCATAAGAGGTTGCCTCTACCCATTTGGTGAAGTAGTCGATTACCACAAAGATGAATCTATGACCATTGGAAGCCTTCGGAGAAATCGGCCCAATGACATCCATGCCCCACATAAAAAAAGACCAGGGAGAAGTCATGACGTGAAGGTGTGATGGAGGTACATGAATCTTGTCTCCATAGATCTGGCATTTGTGGCATTTCTTAGCATAGTTGATACAATCGTCCTCCATAGTTGACCAGTAGTATCCAAATCTCATGATCTGCCTAGCCATTCTGAATCCATTAAAGTACGTTCTACAAATCCCTTCATGTACTTCTTCTAGGATTTTCTTAGCCTCGATTGCATTAACACATCTTAGCAACACCTGATCCTTTCTCCTTTTGTACAAAATTTCCTCGTCTAAGACATATTCACTGGTCAGTCTTCTTAATGTCCTTTTTTCATTTTCTGAGGCTTGCTCGGGGTACTTTTGATTGCTTACAAATCGAAGGATATTCTGATACCATGGATGTTCTTCTTTTCCTTCTTCGATCTCGCTGCAATGGGTTGGAGTCTCGTAAATGCTCATTCGAATGGGCCTCATATCATCTGGCCTATTTACTTTCGGGTCTTGATTTGTGAAAACGTTGAAAACTCGAGTAAAATTTAAAATACAACCTTTGTTTTTAGAAAACTTTGCAAGATTTCAAAGGAAGCCCTTTTGAAGAAATCCGTCCCTGTGTTTCGAATCTCTATGAGAATTGGAAGTCGTACCCAACACGTTAGGGCACTATGTTCTAAGATTTTCAAAATTAAAGGACATTTTGAAAGGTTTTGAAAAGGATATCCGATTGCATGAATTACGAAAATCACACCCCACACGTTAGGGCATGGATTATCGAAGTTTCCACATGAAAAGGACATTGCCTCGGTTTTGCTTTAAATTTATATATATATATATATATGTATTTGAAAACTTGAAATTTTGTATTGAGTTTTAAAATACGATCCTTGGACACATGACTTAAAGGATTTGAATATGGAATGCCCGTTTACTTCGATTTTCGTGAAGAATTGAAGTCGTGGCCAACACGTTAAGGCACGACATTCTCGAAATCTCGAAGTTAAAAGGGGTTAAAAACTCAGAAAAAGATATTCAATTCGTGTGAGTTATATGAAAAATCACACCCGACACATTAGGGCATGATTTCCTGAAGTTTCCACACAAAAAAAAAAATTGCCCCGATTTTAAATAATTTCAGAAACAAACGTGTAATTTTTAAGTGTGAATGAATAGTTAATAATGGAGATTAAATAACACAAAATAAAGTAATTAGGTAGATAAATGATGTACAAAAATAAAAAATATGAAATGCGAAGGCATAACAATTAAAACTTAAATACAAATATTAAAGAGGAAGAAAAATAAAAATAATTGAAGTTGAAAAATGGGATTTTTGGGTACTCGAGGGCAAAATGATAATTTTAGACACTTTAGGGCAAAATGGTAATTTTTTGTGAAATCAAGGTTAAAAATGGAATTTTGGAAAGTTCGGGGGAAAAATTGTAATTTTTGGTAAAATTGGGGGTCAAAAATAGAATTTTGGAAAGTTCGGGGGTAAAAATGTAATTTTTGGTGAAATTAGGGTTAAAAATGGAATTTTGGAAAGTTCTAGGTAAAATGGTAATTTTTGGTGAAATCGGGGTTAAAAATGGAATTTTAGAAAGTTTAAGGGTAAAATGGTAATTTTTGGTGAAATCGGGGTCAAAATGGAATTTTGGAAAGTTTAAGGGTAAAAATGTAATTTTCAAAAGTTTAGGGGTAAAATGGTAATTTTTAGTGAAATCAGTGTTAAAATATAATTTTTGGACAGTTTAGGGACTTCCATGGCAATAAAACGAAAAAATAAGTGACACGTGGCGGCCTCTCAGGTGTTCAGTAGTCGAAGGACTAATTTGAAAATCATGAAAATTTTTTGGGTCAATTTTGTAATTAAACAGAACTTGTTTTAAGGATTAATTGAATCAAATTATAACTAATAGGGACCATTTGCATAAAGATGTCAAAATCAAGACACATGACAGCTTCTGGGGCTTTCAAAAAGTCAAGGGATTAAATCGAAAACCATTGAAAATTATTGAGCCAATTTAAAATTAATTAAAAGTTCAAAAAGGACTTGAGTGAAAATTTGAAAAAAAACGGAAGGACCAAATGTATAAATATACCATTTTAAAAAACACGCGGATCCTTAGTAGGTCGGGTCTGATTTCGGGTCGGCTATGGGTTTAAAATCAAAACGGTGCCGTTTTGAGGCTTAAAAGCCTGGACCAAAACTGTTCGTTTTGGTCCCTTATAAAAGTATTTCTAATCCCTCTTTTTTTCATTTCTTTCTTCCTTTTTACAAAAAAAAAAACCAAAACTCTCTCAAAAACCTCTCCCCCTCTCCATGATCGGTCACTACTCTGGTCCACATCTGACCGTCGTCCGCCGCGCGTAGCCGCCACGCGTCCCTTCCCTCCACGCACCATCCGAGGTAAGCCAATCCTGTGTCATTTCTTCTTTTTTCTTAAGAACAGTTTTTAAAACCTTCGCTTTTTCATCTTTTGAAACATTGAAACCCAAATCTGAGTTTGAAGATCTCAGATTTTAAAAACCAAATTTGGTCTTCCATTTTTTGATTCCTTTTTTATTCTATTTTATTATTAGACCTAGATCTGAACTAAAGTCTAGATCTTTGAATTTTAACCCCTTTCCTTTTTGTTAACGACTTTTCTTCAAAACAGCGGGTGTCGAACCTCCTTACGAGCGTGGGTGGATGCAGAAATACTCCGGCAGGGCGTGGTCGACGGCGGCGTTCGTTGAGGGGAGTACTATCCTTTTTTTTGTTATTAATTATTATTAAATATTTATTATTATTATTATTATTATTATTAAATTCATTATTACTGTTATTAATAATATTATCATTAATAATATTTATTAGGTTATAAAAATATATTAATTACTAGTAATGCCCCTTTTTATTTATTTAAAAACGTTGTATGATAATAAATAAGGATAATAACAACATACATAAGTTTATTTAATGAGTTTGAACGTTTCAAACAATATACATATGTATTTTAAGAATGAAAGCATTAAAGAAGGATGTATGAATGCATTTAATGTGTACTTGGAAATGCTGGAAGTATTGATTACTAAGATATCTGTTTTGTTTTCTGATTCTTTATGCTTATTCAAATGCCTCTGCTAGAATTAACTCCTTCTATCTTTGACTGCCAAGAATGCTTTGAAAGTCTATCTTTGTATTGATTTTTAAGTTTTTCAAAGAACCCCCCAAAAAAAGTCCTTTACAAATTGTTTGAATTCTGGCTTTATAGCCATCAATACAATCATTCTAATTTGTTCTTTTCATTTAAATGCTTGTCTTGTTTTTTTCTCTTTTGCAGGTTCGGCGATGGCAGTGGCGGTGGCAGCTCAAGTTACTAGTGCTAGTGCTTGCTAGGTCTGATTAATGCTGATGTGACAGTATGGGATTGGCTGAAGGTGGAGGTGGCTGGTGCAAGTGGCTAAGTGTTTGGGTCAAATGGGTTGAGTGGAATTGGGGCATTTGTATGGGCTCTGGGCTTAAGTGTAATGGGTTTTTGGGTAAAATTGAAATTGGACCCCAATTTGGGCTTTTTTGTAACTGGACTTTGTATTGGGACATAATTTAAAATAAATCCAAATTTAAAACAAATTTAAAATAAACTTAGAACAGGCCTGGTCAAAATTGGGCTTCAACACAAAATATAATTAATTAATTCACAAAATGAAAACTAAAATAAAATATTAACAATGGAATATGAAAATTTACCTATCACAGATTTTAAAAAAACAGCAAAAAGTATATTTAAAATTGCTTATTCTCCAATGAAACCCCAAATCAATATATGAAACTATAAAATTCGAATAAAGAATCAGAAAATTAAAATTTATTCTCAATGATTCGATATCATATGGCTCTTATACCACTTACTACAACCATAAAATAAGATCTGATATAGAACTTAACAAATCAAGATCTATTATGACAAATCATTAAGAACAAAATTGTATGCGGAAGTGTATCTGAATATATTGTGGAAGATTATCCAGAAGGTTTTGGTCTTGCAAGATATACGAGATAACCCTATTTCTTGAGAACAACTACTTCTTTAAATAATTGATTATTAAATCAGTTTTGGGTATTTATAATTTGACCCCTCATCAAATTATAAATACAACTTATGGTATCTACACATTATTTCCATGACACTTATAACATAATTGGTCACTTAATTTTGTATCACACTTTATAATAGCATTATACATTATACATATGTGCCCATAATAGAATATTTTAATCTAATACTCTAATCTTTGTACTTTTGGACTGAGATTTCCAAAGGAACTACTGTGTAATATTTCTCAAAAAAGTTTTCACTAGGATCATTATCATGTTACTAAATCTCAACTTAAATCTATCTATCTATTTATCTATCTATCTACATCATATATATTTTTTTCTCAATTTAATCACTTTAATTAAAATAATTGTTCAAAATAATTACAGAATTCTATTAATTCATTAACGAGTTGTTGACATGACACATTAACCGTTAAATGATAATAATTTTTTTTACTTTTAACTAAAATTAGAAATCGCCCCGTAATTAATTAAAAAAATATATTTTTATTTATTTGAAACTTGAGTATTTATTTTTATCTCTTTATTTTTCTTCCTCTTTCTGAAATGCCTTGAAACTTCAGCCTTATCATCATTAGCAGCAACTTCTTTATTCTCTTCTTCACTATCTTTCCTTCACATAAAATATTTAAAATTTCATAAAATTCTAAACGAAACCTTAAAATTCCAAAAAAAATCCATTTTTAGAATTTTATGAAATTGTAATTTGCTTTTTTAAGTTTTACATACTTATATATTTTTTAAAATTTTATAATGCTGAAAAATATATTGATTTTTTTTTTTATAGTTTTCTAAGTTTAAAGACCTTTTGAATTTTAAATGCTGTTGTAACCTCTTTATTCTGGCTTAGACGGTAGACTCAAGTCGAAATGATTATAAATATTTTTAATCACCAAAGTGGTCTAATATTTTTCAAATCAATTTTCAGTTCTAAACTTATTTTATACAAATATTTTTTTTTCATACTTATCAACAAAAACTATCATAAATATAGTTAGGAAATTAATTAACATTCTCTTAAAATAAATAAACCTGTTTTTATCATATATATATATATATAAAGAGAGAGAGAGAGAGAGAGAGAGAGAGAGAGAGAGAGAGAGAGAGAGAGAGAGAGAGAGAGAGAGAGAGAGAGAGAGAGAGAGAGAGAGAGAGAGAACTATAATCAATCTCATGATATAATGAATATCACTTCATCTAATTTTATGGCTTCATAATAAATAATATCATGCATTCTAAATGATCAGTTTTTAAAAAACCTCATATCTGAACTCAACAAGTGGCTCCAGTGAAAAAGAGGATGTTGTTCATCTTAGGGATCTCGGGTTCGAGCACCTGTGTGTGCAAGGTGTGTGCTTGTTGTTAAAGGGGTTAAAAAAGTATGAACAAATACTACCATATAATCACACCAATATATTAAAAAAAAAACCTCATATCTTATGTCACGGTTCCATAATTGAAATAGACAATAATATCATAAATAATAATAATGGAATTAATAATAATAATCTTAAATAAAATCCATGATAAACTGAGATCCTCCATATGTCGAGCCCATATCCTAGTCCGTTGGGTTATCTAGAAAGATAGAAAATAGGGGAGTGAGCTATGGAAGCTCAGTGGGAGTCCCTTTACAATAATCAAATTAATATTCGAATATGCATGTCAATCATAATAATCAAATTCACATAATAATACGACCAATATGATAATTTAGTTTTTATCACTTTAGAAAAATAGAACATTAACATTTAGTCGAATTCAATTGAACAGTTCAATTATAAAGTCATAATATCATTCACATTAGACATATGCACATTTATCAGTTCAGTCGTTTCAACATGTACTCTTCAAGAGTATGCATCATATGCTATGCAACATTCATTTAACGTATCATTTAACATTCGTTAATCCTACCTCGACCACTAGCACTCCAAATAGAGAGTTCCCTCTGTCTTTTTACTCCGCTCACGGATTTAATACCACTACATAAATTTTGGTGTAAACAAAAGCTGTCGTTCGGTTGAAGATCCACAACCGCTCGTAGATAAAAGCTGTCAGAGGGACCATGGACGACAAATAAATAAAATTGCAATTGGAATATGCTGAGGCTGTGAATATACAGCTAACATTTGTTTATGCAGTATATATGAACTATCGTTCTTCCACCTTTGATATCATCCCCTTGCATATGTAATGTAATTAGATCTTTTATAATTCATTCATTTTGTAAATCGTTCAACATTTTATCTCATAGAAGAAATAGGACAATAAATACATCAATCATTAAGACATGCGAAACACTTATTCGACATGTATAACATTTAGTAAATATATATAATCATTCACAGATTTAAACAATCATTAATAAGCAATTATATTCCATTGGTAATCATAAAATCATTCATAGATTTATGTCATTAATCATAAACAATTAAATCATAAATTCATTCATTCTATTTCTAGTACAAGACCTAACTGTAAAATCTAGTTCTCTAGATGCCATTAAAAACATAATCAAGGACTGAATTGCATAAAATAAATAAAGATAAGGAAACTGCAATTTTTAGGTTTCAAGGGCCACACGACCGTGTGACCAGCCCATGTGCGAGGCTTCAGGCCATGTGAAAACGTGGATGCAAGGGAAAACAGGGGAACATGGTCGTGTGAGGGACAGTATGACTCACATGAGCGGACCACACGCCCGTGTGGTAGATAGTGTGTACCTGGTAAATTTCGAATTTTGACTCAAATTTTCATAAAATGTCACCCACCTTACTTTCCCGAGATCTTAGGCGATTACCCCACGATTCTTAATCTTGGGAAAGGAATCACAATTCTTAATATCATAAAGGTAATCCACTGGATAGATCCATGTGTAGGCGTTCTTAGAGAGAGTTGTAACTCATCAGATCTACAATTAGGTGCGGATTTTAACATTAAATAAAAATATGAAAATATGTTTCATGTTGTTAAAATTTATTAGTAATATTGAAATTGTGCTTATCAAGAATTCTCAATGTATTCGAAAAGAGAAGTAAAAACCCATCGAAATGGAATATCCATGTAAGTGAATCTAAACCATTGCTTTTGTGAAATGTGTGATGCATGATCTTGATTATTATTGATTGAAACAAAATGTATGTGTTGAAATGTTTTTTTGAAAAAGGTGTCGACTTTTATTTTAAAATCGAAAATGGAGTCGCCACTAATCTTTTTTACTTGTTGTGACTAGATCACCTTAAAATATTTAAATTTATTTAAACAAAGGTTTTGGTCTTCGAAATCCAGAATATAGGTTCGGGAGTCGGTTACGTGTGAGGAAGTATTAACACCCTCACACGCCCAAAATTGGTACCTAGTCGAATATCTAATGTCTTCATTGTTTAAAATTAAAAAACTTGAGTAAAATTTAAAATACGATACCTGAATGAATGACAAATTTTTACATTTTGCACAATCAAATTTTTTTAAAGAAATGCCTTTTATTTCGAATTAATCAAGAAAAAGAAGTCATGTCCAAGACGTTAGAGCACAACATTCTCGAATTTTCGAAAATAAAGGTCATTTGTTAACTAAACATCATATTTTGATTTTCAAAAAGGATGTTCAGTTACATAAGTTCAACGAAAAACCATACCCAACATGTTAGGACATAATTTTCTGAATCTCTTAAATAAAAGAACATTGCCTTGTTTTTTTTAAAACAATTTAAGGTGCTCGGTTATTTCAAGTTGAAGAGAAAAAACACACCTAGTAAGTTAATGCATGATTTTCTCGAATTCTAGAAGATAACGAGCATTCTTGATTTTTATTCCAAACTTTAAATTTTTTAAAAGAATACGGTGTTCAGTTATTCCGGTTCGAAGAGAAAAACCACACCTAGTAAGTTAAGACACGATTTTCTCGAATCCCCAAAGTAAAGAACATTGCCTCGATTTTTTGAGATAATTCATGTATTTAAAAAAAATGATATACAATTTATTTTGTTAAGATATTTTACAAAAATGAGTGAATATGTACAAGTAAATAAAAATCATTAAAATGGTGAATGCACATTAAATATCAAAATGAATAATATAATAAAAATAAATAAATAAGGATCAAATTGAAAATAAAATAGGTTAAAAGGATTAAGTTAATCTTAAAAAAATAATGGGATTAAATAAAAAAAATTAATTAAAAAAAATATGAAAGGATTTAAATTACAAAACAATAAATGGGCCAATATTTAATAAGGAAAAGAATCTAGGTGTTAAATTAAAATAAAAATAAAATTTTGGGCAAAAATGAGAGAAAATAGAAAGATTAGGACCAATTTAAAGAATAAAATATGAGAGGACTAAATTAAAGCCAAAATGAAGTTTAAAGCACAAATTAAAAAAAAAGAAACATTTAGGGTTAAATCCGAATATTAAGAAAATATAAGGACTGAGTGAGAAATTATCTCCAGTCCGTACACATGTCCTTCCCAAGGTCAATGGTCATAGGACTAATCTGAAAAAGAAACAAAATTAAGTAGCAGATTAAAAAAAAAAAGAAAATGGACTAATTTGAAAGCCTAAGGAAAAGAAAGCGGAAGGACCACGAAAATAAATTCCTCTTTTCTTGGAAAAGCACGGATCTTTCGAACGGGTCGAGTCGGTTTGGCTTGCAACGCCAAAATGGTGTCATTTTAAGGCATTGGGGGAGAGCCCAAAATGACGTCGTTAAGTATACATTTTTTAAAAATCTCATTTCTTTCATTTCATTTTACAAAAAAAATTATTCTCTCCCCTTTTCTCTTTTTTTTTCTCCAAAGCTCTTAAGGGCCGGTCATGGGAGCCACCGTGGACTACCGCTGACCACCAATCATCGGTGCCGACAAACCGTCGCCTACAATGACTGGATATTTAAAAAAAAGATTTTTTTCGTTCCTTTCGAATCCTAGATATTAGACTTCGGTTTAGAATTTTCTAAAACTCAACCTAGATTCGAAAAGGAGCTGTAATCCCTTCGATTTTCCTCAAAAACAAGGCCCTCCACCTTCCTCGGACGGTGCCCAGTCGAGCCCAGGTAAACCCTAATCCCTCCTTTCCTTTATTTTTATTTTTATATTTTGCTTTTGAAACAAATAAAAATAAAATAAAATAAAATAAGAATATATACAAATATATTTATAAAAATAGTAAGCCTTCAAAGTTTCTTTCTCTTTTCTATTTGATTGATGAAAGTTCGTAAGAACCAACAGAGATTACTAGTTTTTTCATGGCTTTATATAATCGAAAATACAATCATTTTTCTTTGTCTTTTTCATTTGTTTTTTCTCCTTGTCGTTTTGCTTTTTGTTTATTTTCTTTTTGCAAGTAAATCGGCGGTGGCAGAGGTGTGGTGCTCAGCATGGGGTGTCAGAAGCGTGATGGTGGCCTTGGGAACGTGAGTTGACATGGCACGAAGGGGAGTGGGTGAGTGGCGGCCAGGGTTTCTCAACAGATTTAGGGTTTCCCTAGTTTTCAATATATTGGGCTTGTTGGGCTTAGGTTTGATTTTGGGCTAGAGTGTAATTGGGTTTGAGGTTTTGTTTTGGGTCATGAGTAGTTTAAGGTTTGGGTTGTAAAAGGACATTTAAATTCAAAATGGATTTTGATTTAAATTCTTATTTATTTTTTGGTTATTATTTTTTGGTTTGGTTTTTAGTTGGGCCCAGACAAATTGGGCTCTAACAGTATGGAAGTCTCATTCTCATGTTATGTGATGTTATGCCGTGTGAATTTCACATGAATTATAATATGAGAAATATTGATATATTATGTATATATGTGATTTACATGTTAAGCATGCCTATGTGATTTTAATTGTAAGTGATATAATGAGCGTGTCTTACATGTCAAAGTGAAAAAGTGATTTTGTGGCCATATCACATGTATGGGGTGGGATATGTGAAAGGTGGAAGAAATGACAGTTTATCTGCAAAAGTGGTGACTTGTCCACAATATTATTAAGTGGCAATTTATCTATAAAAGTGGTTGCTTGTCCATAATATTATTAAGTGGCAGCTTATCTGCATTACTGTGATATTGTTCACAAATTGGAGTGTTTGGAAGGACGAGTTCTGGAGAACTCGATTGTGGTTTGTAGCGGTGATGGGTAGGATGTTTTAAATAAATCTTCATAAATGTTTTATGAAAACAACATTACCATGATCATGTGAATAAAGTGAAATATTTACTTGATTGATGATTATGTGTTTATTTACATTTATTTGTTAAAAGACTCACACTGGGCTTTAAAAGCTCACTCCTTTGGTGTTATAATCTTTCAGGTAATACTCAGATATAGGACTTGGATTCAGCATTCGGTGAAGCCTCTCAGATTGGTTTATCTTATGGATTTTTAGTAATGAATTTTAAAACTATTCGGATTTTGTTCATGGACTTTGGACATTTTTATTTTATTTTGGGTTGTGGTTTTTTATAACTTTAGAACTGTCATACATGCATGCAAAATTTATGAGATTTCTAACATTTAAAATTATGGAGTTTATTTAAACTATTTTCGATTTTACTTGGTTTTAAATAAAATTATAACTTGTAATTTTCCAAGTAATTTTATGAAAGTCCGCTGCGAAAGATTTTTACCCAAAACCATTTTAATAAATAATTGTAATGCAAATTTTTTGTTTTAAATAACTTAAAACAACATCACGATAAAATGCTGCCTTTTTCAAATAAATATATTTTAATAAGTATTTTTTAAAGAAACAAAATCATTCAATCTTTAGATTTTTAAGTTTTCATAAAATAACTAAAACCTAGTTATTTTCGACAAAAAAGGAAGTAAAATGATTTCAAACGTTGTTAATGTAATTTTCGAAATTTGATCATAATGTCTGAGTGGGGTTTGGGGCGTTATAGAAAATTAAGTTTGTTTGGTTAATTTGAGAGAAAAACTTAGATTTGAATTTTGAGAAAATTTTCAAATGGAAGATGAAAAGAGAGGGAAGAGACGTTCATAGGAAACATATTTTTTAAGATTAGGGCAAATTTCTTTTAAAAATTTTCAATTTTCGCTCTTTTCTAAATCAGTCCTTATTTCAAATTTGAAACTCATTCTCCTGATAATTATTTTAATATTTTATTCATCACTTCTAACCTAATTCTGGTATTCGGATAAAATATCCGGTTTACTAACCCGATTCTACTAACCCAATTTTGGGATGTGAAATTAATATTTAATGTATGTTTGTAGAGTGCATAGATTGCTTTTAATTTCATTAGAATTACTATTGATGTGTTTCCTGTTGTTGTTTTATTAAGAAGAAATGGGTCTTTGCCAATGAGTTTCAGTTTGTTTGTCTATGTGACTGAATATGCTATCTATAAAATTACAGGTATTCAACCATGAGTTACCAATTAATGAGTGAACTTGATCCAATGAAACAGCCAACAAAACTCAAAATTAGAGTGGCTAGACTTTTGGAAGCATTCATTGCTGCTGAACCGAACAAACTATTGAGCCTGGAGTTTGTAGGTACTAATACACAGGTACTTTCAGAATGTTCCGTATCCATTGAATAACTACTAAAATAATTTTTAGTAATAATTGCTTACATCAGTGTAGAATAATGCCATGCATTTCTACATTAGAGCTTTTGTTGCACTCATGGTTTTGGGTGGAGAATTACATGTTCTCCACGTGGCTTAATAAAGTAAAATTTAAATTTATTGCTTAAAGTGCATCGTATAAAAAGCAAAACAGAAGTTCAATGGTAGATACTCTTTGCTAGCTTTGTAAGTACTCCTATTTCGTATCACATTCATTTTTGTAGTCTTATGATTTTTAAGATTTTATTGGTTTGATAGTAACTTCGTTAGATGTTTGCTGAAGGCATGAAGCTAGAATAACTACCATCAAATTTAAGGTTAATCTTAATTTTCATTGTTCCTTTGCCTTGACTGTTTCTAAACATTGTCCCTCTTTACATTGAATAATAAACCCCATGCCTACTTGCTGCAGCCATGCCTTGAAACAAGCTTCTTCCGGCACAGACAATCTTTTGAAAAAGCCTCGTAACTGTTATATTCTGGCTTACCTCCATCAAGTTAAGTAACTATAAAATCTTCTCAAATTTTCTTCACCCGTTTCCTTATTGGCTACACAAATTATTAATCGTTAGAACCCATTTTCAAAAAGTAGAATTGACGACGGGAGTTGATATCGATTGTAAGCCAACAAATATTAGAGATGAGCTTTGATAGGTTGATTGAAGTATTGAAGTTGTTGTAGTATAGTGGTAAGTATTCCTGCTTGTCACATGGGTAACTTTGGTTCGGTCCTTCACAAAAACATGAATTTTTTTTTCTGTTTATAAAAAAATTAGATAAAATATATATTTAAACGCAATGGTTTCGCCCAAACTTGAACCAAAAACTTTTAATGTGTGTTAAACTGACGTGATAACCAACTAAACCATAAAAACACGTCAACAAATTTTTTACATTTATATTTATAGGTTTACTAGTTTTGAGAAACAATATCTAAAAAGTAAAATGTGCAATAACCAAAATTTTAGATATTAGAGGGATAAAATATAGATTAAATTAAACTTTAAAATAATTTTAGTAACCAAAGGCCTGGAACACAACTGTAGTCGTGATAAGGAACTACCTCTAGTCACAACGACGTGATGAAGAAATGGGAAGAATGGCACGGCGTTGACGTTGAGACGATAAGCATCCCCATATCCCGACGACGTGACTTGGCGTGAATGAAAGGAGCTGATTTCCTTGGACAACATATTTGAAAAATTTCCTTATTTGGACCCTAGCTTTTAACAGAATATTTTATTCACTAGAATCTACGTGTATCTGGAGATTGAGTGGTAACCAAATAGGTCGTTGCCTATATAAGCAAGTTTAGGGTCACCAAAATTATAAGCCAACAAATATTAGAGATGGGCTTTAATATGTGGATTGAAGTATTAAATTCATTGTAGTATAGTGATCTAGGTTTGATCATCGGTAACGGTGCAAATTTTTTTTTTTTTTTTGTTTATAAAAAAAGTAGACAAAATATATTTAAAATCAATGCCTTCGTTAGAATTCAAACCGAAGACTTTCAATGTGTTAGATTGACGGGGTAATAAACTACACTACGAAACCACGTTGGCAAGCTTTTTACATTTATATTTATATCTGTATTGGTTTTGAGAAATAATATCTAAAAACTAAAAACGTGCAGAGACAAAAATTTTAGATATTAACGAGATAAAAATTTGGAAGGATCTTGGTATTTGTTTAAAAATAAATTTAATTTTGAGTAAATCAAACTTTAAACCTATAAATATATTATATTAAAACAATTTTTTATGATGATGTTGTAATGAATTCACAATTCATAGTAAAATAAGGTTTGGTTGAAGTTAAATTTGAAATTTTATCAATATAATTTGTCTGGGTTAAAATTTCATTATATCATAAATTTTATTATTTTTTTAAATTAAAAAAATTAAAGTACTTTTTAATAATATAAGTTATTTTAAATACAAAAAATATTTTAATAAATTCCATAATCGAGTTGATTCTTCGATTCGTGAAATTAATTTAATTAAGACTTAAAATAATAATATAAATATAATACATTGTGTATAATAAAATTAAAATTAAAATGTATGAATGTTTTTGGGTGGTAAATTTAAGGTTGTTTTTATTATAATTGACATGGATCATTATATACATATTTTCTATTATTTTTAAATTAAAAATATTAAAATATCCTTAAATATCATTACTTATTTTAAACAAGAAAAGACATTACTGTATTTTTTTCAATTGAATTTGTGATTTTATTTGATAAATTTCTTGAGTTTGCTTTATTGTTTAAACCATGCAATTCATCATAAACGATATGATGAAATCACGATTTAGGTTAGATATCTTGTTGAGAGCAACCTCAATTACTACATGGATTATAAGAGTTTTATTGTTGTTTTTTGCTTGCATCATACTAAACTAAACATCGAGCATCATAATATGTTATATAACTTCACCAGATTTGGCATTAAAAAAGGGCTTCTCCTAGCTTTTATGTCTCTAAACAATATCCCTCTTTACATTGAATAATAAACCCCATGTTTATGTTACATTCATACCTTGAGCTTTCTTTGAACTGTGAAACAGGTATAAACAATCCCTTGAAAGAGCCCCATAATTATTGAATTCTCTCGCAATTCAACCTCATTCGGTAACTTTATCAATTATAGTTGTGTCATTATTACGTACACAAATTAATAGGCAGTCACAAAATGAGAAAATGTATAAATATGACATGAATAAACCAATGGTTAGAAACTATTTTCAAAATATAGAAATGGGAAGAATGGCACGGGGTTGATGTTGAGACGATAAGCATCCCCACATCTCGACGATGCGAATTGGCGTGGCAGAAAAGAGCTGATTTCCTTGGACGACATATTTGGAAAATTTCCTTATTTTGACCCTAGTTTTTAGCAGAATATTTTATTCTCTAGTATCTATGTGTATCTTGAGATTGAGTAGTCACCAAATAGGTCATTTCCTATATAATCACCCTTAGGGTCACCATAATTGTAAGCCAACAAATATTATAGATGGGCTTTAATATGCTGACTGTAACCCCTTTTAGCTGGTTTAGAAGATATGGCCGGATCTAGAAGGTCACAGTTGTAATTTCACCCTCACTTAACTACTTAAGCCATAAACACACACACACACATAATTTGTACTTAAATAAATAACAGTAAAACAATCCATTTCTCAATATTTATAAATAATCTCAAACATAAAAATATTTATAAAACACTTAAATAAAACATCAAAATCCCAAATTTAAATTAACATCATAATCCCAAAATAATCTTGAAAAATCTAAAATAACTCATATTGAATGATAAAAAAAACGATTAAAATTAAGAGATCCTCCGAGTACTAAGTTGTTTATGTCCAATGTATCTATAAGAGAAACTAAAGCGGGATGAGCTAAAGCCCAATGTGTCTCTAAAGTGCATACATCCACAAACACAATATCACAGTAATTTTCACAAAATATTTAAACGAAGTATACAAACATCAAAATCCCAAATTTAAATTAACATCATAATCCCAAAATAATCTTGAAAAATCTAAAATAACTCATATTGAATGATAAAAAAAACGATTAAAATTAAGAGATCCTCCGAGTACTAAGTTGTTTATGTCCAATGTATCTATAAGAGAAACTAAAGCGGGATGAGCTAAAGCCCAATGTGTCTCTAAAGTGCATACATCCACAAACACAATATCACAGTAATTTTCACAAAATATTTAAACGAAGTATACAACATATCACAACACAAATGCAATAAAATTACAAGCATAATGCGATGCACCCAATCACCTGCACACCAACACAGTGGAGAGGTTCCCTAGAACCCCTCCCTATCCAATCATCACCAATCGCAGTGTGATTTTACTATCAGCCGTTTGAAGGGATGATAACCATGTCTTTCATCGTACATCCCAACCCATGAACACACAATGATATGATAACACATGTTTCTCAGTCTCAATCACAATCTCATGATAATATATCAGAGTACCTAGTATATTAAATACGATATTTAGAATACCCATAGTCTGATAGATATGCATGAAATATCAACATGCGATAACACAACATCGAATAAGATCATACTGATAAAATAATATAACACAAATAACTCAACAAAGAGTATTACCACACAACAAAATGTAGCATAGATAGAAACACACCTCTAGCGGACAAAAGCTTTAACGTCGAGGAGGACGTCTCCCAAGCTCAGATCTAACACCCGATCTAGTTGGATTAGAACCTATGAGAACAAATTCTACATTAAAAATCTATTCCTATGCCACCTACTAAACATAACACAAATCCAAAAGTGAATACTCATGTGTAATTCTCGAAGCTTGTGCAGGGGCAGTCTGCACAGGTAGAGGAGGAGGAGGTGGTAACTCATCGGCCTCAGAGTCGTGATCACGTAAACACAAAATATCTTAAGGAAAATCCCATACTTATCTCACTTAAAAATTACTAAGTACATAATAAGTGAAAATATCTAAAATGAGACTTTCGAGTTTGAATTCGACAAAATGGACTTCGAATTCGAACTCAGGACATCGAAAAATGGCAAGGTAAGGTTTTGCAAAAAAGTCAACGGTCAATGGTTAAGTCAACGATCAACAGGTCTCGGGTCGGGTTCGGGTAACAAACTTGGGTCTCACGGGTTTGGGTCACACGGCTTGGGTATTGGGTATTGGGTTGGTTTGGGCTTCTTAATTTGGTCTCACACTTGGGTCATGGTTTTTGGCATTGGATTGGGTCTTGTTTTGGGTTTTCAAAAGGAGCCCATTGCACACACTTAGCAACAAAAAAACACTTAGGATTTATTAACCCTAAATGGTGCCGCCACTAGCATCTCGATGGAATGGCGCTTTGCTCACCAAAAATAGCAAAAAAAGGCTTCAACGTAATGACCACAACACGGGTTTGAGGCGTACCAACACCAAGACCACAGAATAGGCGACGGAGCGGATAATGCAAGAGAGAGCCGAATGAAACACCATCGATTTCTCACAAATAGTGGACGGCATGGGGCATTTGGAGGGATGGTTGTGCTTGCGGGTCGACGTGAAGCATTATGAAGTCGGCAGTGCGGTGCACGAACGACAGTAGGAGGGTCGTCGAAAAACACAGAGAGGTGATGAGAGGAAAGGGTGGACTATGAAAAAATACAAAGAAATAAATGAATGGGAGCTAAACGGTTGCAAGGGAGCAAAAGGGTTTAAATACCCAATAAAATGGGTAAATTGCTCATAAGGACCCAAATTAAATAGGGTTTTCAAAATTGCCCCCTAACTTTACCCGTTTCACAAATTAGTCCAATGAACCTAATGTTTCCCACAGAGTTTTATTCACAGTTCAGTTTAGTTCCTATGGCTCCGCTAGAATTCAAACTGAAGACCTTCAGTGTGTTAGACTGACGGGATAATCAATTACACTACGAAACCACGTTAGCAAGCTTTTCACAAATATATTTATATCTGTACTGGTTTTGAGAAATAATATCTAAAAAGTAAAATGTACAGAGACAAAAATTTTAGATATTAACGGGATAAAAATTTGAGAGGATCTTGGTATTCATTTAAAAATAAATTTAACTTTGAGTAAATCAAACTTTAAACCCATAAATATATTATATTAAAACAATTTTTTATGATGAAGTTATAATGAATTCACAATTCATATTAAAATAAGGTTTGGTTGAAGATAAATTTAAAATTTTATCAATGTAATTTGCCTAGATTAAAATTTCATTATATCATAGCTTTTAGCAGGATATTTTATTCTCTAGTATCTTTCTGTAACTTGAGATTGAGTGGTCACCAAATAGGTCGTTTCCTATATAATCAACCTTAGGGTCACCATAATTGTAAGCCAACAAATATTATAGATGGGCTTTAATATGCTGATTGTAACTCCCTTTAGCTGGTCTAGAAGAGATGGTCGAATCCAGAAGGTCACAGTTGTAATTTCACTCTCACTTAACCACTTAAACCATAAACACACACACACACACATCACACACACACACACACACACACACACACACACACACACACACACACATATATATATATAAAATTTGTACTTAAATAAATAACAGTAAAACAATCCATTTCCCAATATTTCTGAATAATCGCAAACATAAAAATATTTATCAAACACTTAAATAAAACATAAAAATCCCAAATTTAAATTAACATTATAATCCCAAAATAATATAATAATAAAATAATCTTAAAAATTCCAAAATAACTCATACTAAATGATAAAAGAAAATGATTAAAATTAAGAAATCTTCCGAGTACTAAGTCGCTTATGTCTAATGTATCTATAAGAGAAATTAAAAAGGGATGAGCTAAAGAGCCCAGTCTGTCTCTAAAGTGCATACATCCACAAACACAATATCATAATAATTTTCACAAAACATTTAAACGAAGTATAGAACATATCACAACACAAATGCAATAAAATCACAAGCATAATACGATGCACCCAATCCCCTGCACACCAACACAGTGGAGAGGTTCCCTAGAACCCCTTCCTATCCAATCGTCACCAACCGTAGTGTGGTTTTGCTATCAACCGTTTGAAGGGATGATAACCACGTCTTCCACTGTACGTCTCAACCCATGAACACATAATGATATTGTAACAGCCTGATTTTCAGTGGTGTCCAAAACAGTGGTTTCGGGACCACAACTCCGATGAGTCGAGTCGTAAAATTATTTATTTTTAAATATTTTTGGTGATATAGGCATCGTATGAATTATGATTCGAAAATATTATTAATTAGATAGTTAATTGAATAGAAAAGACTAAATTATAAAAAAAGGATAAAAGTATAGTTGTTAAATTAGAAGGACTTAATACGTAAATTAACCAAAGGAATATAAGTTAGTGGATTGGTATGGGTTAAATTAAGAGTAAATAGATTTGATTAAGGTTAAAAATGGTTAATTAAAGCTTAATGATGAAAGTCTTAATATTTACAAAATTACCTTTGACTATATATGAATTAAAATAGAAAAAAATGAAGAAATTCACTATTTCTTCATCTTTTGTACAACAAAGAAGGAAGAAAACTAGGGTTTGCACATTCAATCTTTGAGCTTTGATTTGAGTAAGTAAACCTTGATCATTTTTAGTAATTTTTATGTTTTTGAGTATGTATTAGCTTGATCTAGCTTATGCAAGGACTAATTTGTGAATCTGTCAAATGTTAGAAAACTTTCCATTGTTGAAATTGCTTGTTTTTGAAAGCTTTTGATGTATTTGAATGTTTGATACTTGGATTAATCCTTTTGTAAAGTGATTTTTAATGAAATTAGGGTTAAAGGACTAAAAATGTGAAATTGGTGAAATTATATATATTGTTGTGAAAATAGATATGTAAATGGGTTGGATAGGTACCCAAGAGAATTCAGCTATGGTTAGTTGTGTGAGAAAAAGGGTATTTTGCATGTTTTGTGTTGAAAGGACTAGATTGAATAAAAGGAAACTATTAGGGGTAAAACTATAATTTTCCTAAAAAAGACTAAATGGTGTTGAATGACTACATTATGTAATTTAATGTGAGAATTGAATGATTTGTGAATGTAGACTACGACCGTGCCACCAATTATGGAAAAGGAAAATTAGCGGAATAGTCCCTGAAATCCATTCATAACTGCAACTCAGTCCGGTAAGTTTGTATGGTTAAATTTTAACTTAGATTGCATATTCATGTAATGTAAACTATTGTAGTGAGATGAATTGATAATTGAACTTGTGGAAGACGAGAATGAAGGAAATGCGAAGGATAAATGGGTTCGAGCTATAAGCGAAGGGTTCGATGACTAAGTGTCATCTTGAGAAAATGAATCCTTTATGGACTAAAGGTCCAATGACTAAGTGTCATCGTGAGTGAATGAATCCTTTATGGTAATGGTTCGATGACTAAGTGTCATCGTGAGTAAATGAATCCTTTATGGATTAAAGGTCCGATGACTAAGTGTCATCGTGAGTTTATGGATTCTTATATGGAACAAGAGGTTCGATGATTTTATATCATTGTGAGTATTAAATGAAATGAGTTTCAATATGGAATAAGGGTCCGATGACTTTGTGTCATCGTGAGTAATAAATGCGAGTGAGACTTACCTTGGATATACATAGTATTCCATTCGGTTAATTAGATTTTTACAACTCTTGAAGTTCGATAACTTTATGAACTTACTAGGCCTTAAAGTGTTTTCCCTTGGATTTTCATTTGTTTTGTAGATTCAGTTTTGTTGTTCAGAGATCGGATCATCTTGAAGCATCACACTATCCCGAAGTTGTTCAGTAGACCTTTACATCACTTGGTTAATATGGCATGTACTAGGATGATGTTACCTTTTTCTTTATACAATGAGTTTGTGAAAAACTTTGTTATGTTTTGATTAAATGTTGGATGTAGTTTTAAGTACCTTGTATTGACATAAATCTTGTATTTGTGTTGTCTTGAATGCATAGTTAAAAGTTGTGCTTGTATGAAATCAAGGAACTTTTGTTTGGTATAATTCTTGAGATTTAGCATACTTGTTTCGGTAGAACCCATTTATGTTTCGATAGAAGTGTAGGGTAAGAGAGAGGTTGTACACTGACTTGAGTTGTATCGGTAGTTAAATTGTGAGTATCAGTAGTTGTATGTATAGAAGTATCAGTAGAGTGCATGTTTGTATGGGTAGAATTTGCAGGATAGAAATTTTAGCTCTCTGGTGTTTTTACTATCGGTAAATGCATGACATGTTTCGGTAGAGATTATACTTGTATCGGTAGAACTAGTACAGGTACCGGTAGAAATCTGCATTGTTTAGAATTGTTCATTGAATTGACTACTACCGATACTTGACCATCAGGTACCGGTAGAAGTCCCCTAAAATGTTGGAAATACAATTTTTATCCTTGATAAAATTGTGTTATGTTTAGATATTGTTTTAAATTGTGAGAAATGATTTTTGAATTGAATAAAGATGTAAATAGTTATATATGTGTAAAAGATGAACAGTATAAAATGAATAGAAGACACCAAAATCCTAACCGACGATGGTACTCGGGATTTAGGTGTTACAGATATGATAACACATGTATCTCAGTCTCAACCACAATCTCATGATAATATATCAGAGTACCCAGTATATTAAATACAATATTTAGAATATCCACAGTTTGATAGATATGCATGCAATATCAACATGCGATAACACAACACCGACTAAGATCATACTAATAACACAACTTAGAATAATATCACACAAATAACTCAACAAAGAGTATTACCACACAACAAATTGTAGCATAGATAGAAACACACCTCTAGTGGACAGAAGCTTTAACGTTGAGGAGGTCGTCTCCCAAGCTCAGATCTAATATCGAATCTAGTTGGATTAGAACCTACGAGAATAAATTCTACATTAAAATCTATTCCTATGCCACCTACTAAACAAAACACAAATCCGAATAGCGAATACTCACGTGTAACTCTCGAAGCTTATGTAGGGGTAGTCTGCACAGGTGGAGGAGGAGGTGGTAACTCATCGGCCTCAGAGTCGTGATCACCTAATCTCAAAATATCTTGAGGTAAATCCCATACTTATCTCACTTAAAAATTACTAAGTACAGAATAAGTGAAAATATCTAAAACGAGGCTTCCGAGTTTGAATTTGACAAAATAGACCTCGAATTCAGATTCAAGACATTGAAAAATGGCAAGGAAAGGTTTTTCAAAAAATTCAAGGTCAATAGGTTAGGTCAACGGGTCTCGAGCCAAGTTTGGGTGACAGACTTGGGTCTCACGAGTTTGGGTCACACGGTTTGGGTATTGGGCTAATTTGAGCTTCTTAATTTGGGTTCACACTTAGGTCATGGTTTTGGGCATTGGATTGGGTCCATTTTAGGGTTTCAAAAGGAGCCCATTACACACACTTAGCAACAAACAAACACTTAGAGTTTATTAACCCAAAACAGTGCCGCCACTAGCATCTCGACAGAATGGTGCTTTGCTCGCCAAAATTAGCACAAAAGGGTCCAACATAACGACCACAACACGGGTTTGAGGCTTACTAACACCAAGACCATGGAGTAGGCGGCGGAGTGGACGGCGCAAGAGAGAGCCGAATGAAACACCACTAATTTCTCACAAACGACGAACAGCGTGGGGCATTTGGAGGGATGGTTGTGCTTGCGGGTCGATGGGGAGCACTATGGAGGAAGCGGTGCGGTGCACGGACGAAGGTAGAAGGGTCATCAGAGGTTGATCGAAAAATAGAAGAGTGATGGTTAGAGGAAATGTTCGACGATGAAAAAATATAAAGAAATTAAAGAATGGGGCTAAACGATCGCACAAGGAAGCAAAAGGGTTTAAAAAATATCTAATAAAATGGGTAAATTTCTCGTAAGGACTCAAATTAATTAGCGTTTTAAAATTTGCCCCTTAACTTTACACGTTTCACAAATTAGTCTAATGATCCCAATGTTTCCCACAGAGTTTTATTCACAGTTCAGTTTAGCCCCTAAGTTTTACTAAAATATCAATTTAGTCCCTAATTAAAATTAAGGTTGTTATATGCTGATTGAAGTATTAAAGTCATTGTAGTATAGTGACCTAGGTTTGATCATCAGCAACGGTGCAAAGTTTTTTTTTGTTTATAAAAAAAGTAGACAAAATATATCTAAAATCAATGGCTTCGTTAGAATTCAAACCGAAGACCTTCAGTGTGTTAGACTGACGGGATAATTAATTACACTACGAAACCACATTGGCAAGCTTTTTACATTTATATTTATAGCTATATTGGTTTTGAAAAATAATATCTAAAAAGTAAAATGTGCAGAGACAAAAATTTTAGATATTAATGGGATAAAAATTTGAGAGGATCTTGGTATTCATTTAAAAATAAATTTAACTTTGAGTAAATCAAACTTTAAACCAATAAATATATTATATTAAAACAATTTTTTTATGATGATGTTGTAATGAATTCACAATTCATCTTAAAATAAGCTTTGGTTGAAGGTAAATTTGAAATTTTATCAATGCAATTTGTCGGGGTTAAAATTTCATTATATCATATATTTTATTATTTTTTAAATTAAAAGAAAATTAAAGTACATTTGAATAATATATGTTATTTTAAATATGAAAAATATTTTAATAAATTTCATAATCGAGTTGATTCTTTGATTCGTGAAATTAATTTAATTAAGAATTCAAATAATAATATAAATATATAACTGATGGAGAAAATACATTGTGTATAATAAATTAAAATTAAAATGTATGAATTTTTTTGAGTGGTAAATTTAAGGTTTTTTTTTTATTATAATTGACATGGGTTCAAATATCATTATATATTTTGTATTATTTTTGAATTAAAAATATTAAAATATCCTTAAATGTCGTTAATTATTTTAAAAAGGAACAGACATTAGTGTATTTTTTCAATTGAATTTGTGTTAATTAGGGATTCAAATCGAAGACCTTCAGTGTGTTAGACTGACGAGGAAAAATGATTAGGTGATTAGAAAAGGAGCCCAATAAATCAATGACATTGCCAAAGGCTTGAAACACAATTGATGTCATGACGGGGAACTACCTCTCATCACGACGACGCGATGAAGAAATGGAAAGAATGGCACGACGTTGACGTTGACATTGAGACGATAAGCATTCCCACATCCCGAGGACTCGACTTGGCCTGGAAGAAAAGAGCTGATTTCCTTGGATGACATATTTGGAAATTTTCCTTATTTTGACCCTAGCTTTTAGCAGAATATTTTATTCTCTAGTATCTTTGTGTATCTTGAGATTGAGTGGTCACCAAATAGGTCATTTCCTATATAATCAACCTTAGGGTCACCATAATTGTAAGCCAATAAATATTATAGATGGGCTTTAATATGCTGATTGTAACCCCCCTTTAGCTGGTCTAGAAGAGATGGTCGGATCTAGAAGGTCACAGTTGTAATTTCACCCTCACTTAACAACTTAAACCATAAACACACAGACACACACACACACACACACATATAATTTGTACTTAAATAAATAACAGTAAAACAATCCATTTCCGAATATTTTTGAATAATCGCAAACATAAAAATATTTAGCAAACACTTAAATAAAACATCAAAATCCCAAATTTAAATTAACATCATAATCCCAAAATAATATAATAATAAAATAATCTTAAAAATTCCAAAATTACTCATACTGAATGATAAAAGAAAATGATTAAAATTAAGAGATCTTCCGAGTACTAAGTCGCTTATATCCAATGTATCTATAAGAGACACTAATGGGGGATGAGCTAAAGAGCTCAGTTTATCTCTAAAGTGCATACATCCACAAACACAATGTCATAATAATTTTCACAAAACATTTAAATGAAGTGTAGAACATATCACAACACAAATGCAATAAAATCACAAGCATAATGCGATGCACCCAATCACCTGCACACCAACACAGTGGAGAGGTTCCCTAGAACCCCTTCCTATCTAATCGTCACTAATCGCAGTGTGGTTTTAGTATCAGCTGTTTGAAGGGATGATAACCAAGTCTTCCACCGTACATCTCAACCCATGAACACATAATGATATGATAACAAATGTATATCAGTCTCAACCACAATCTCATGATAATATATCAGAGTACCCAGTATATTAAATACAATATTTAGAATATCCACAGTATTATAGATATGCATGCAATATCAACATGCGATAACACAACACCGAATAAGATCATACTGATAACACAACTTAGAATAACATCCCACAAATAACTCAATAAAGAGTATTACCACGCAACCAAATGTAGCATAGATAGAAACACATCATTAGCGGACAGAAGCTCTAACGTCGAGGAGGTCGTCTCCCAAGCTCAGATCTAACATCGAGTCTAGCTGGATTAGAACCTACAGGAATAAATTCTACATTAAAATATATTCCTATGCCACCTACTAAACATAACACAAATCCGAATAGTGAATACTCACGTGTAACTCTCGGAGCTTATGCAGGGGTAGTTTGCATAACTGGAGGAGGAGGAGGTGGTAACTCATCATCCTTAGAGTCGTGATCACCTAAAAACAAAATATCTTGAGGCAAATCACATACTTATCTCACTTAAAAATTACTAAGTACAGAATAAGTGCAAATACCTAAAATGAGGCTTTTGGGTTTGAATTTGATGAAATAGACTTCGAATTCAGACTCAAGACGTCGAAAAATGGCAAGGCAAGGTTTTTTAAAAAAGTCAATGGTCAGTAGGTCGAGTCAACGGGTCTAGGGCCGGGTTCGGGTGATAGACTTGGGTCTCACGGGTTTGGGTCACACGGCTTGGGTATTAGGCCGATTTGGGCTTCTCAATTTGGGCTCACACTTGGGTCATGGTTTTGGGCATTGGATTGGGTCTTGTTTTGGGTTTGCAAAAGGAGCCCATTACATACATTTAGCAACAAATAAAAACTTAAGGTTTATTAACCTTAAACGGTACCACCACTATCATCTCGACGGATGGCTCTTTGCTCACCAAAAATAGCACAAAAAGGGTCCAACGTAATGGCCACAACACAGGTTTGAGGCTTACGAACACCAAGACCACGGAACAGACGGTGGAGTGGACGACGCAAGAGAGAGCCGAATGAAACACCACCAATTTCTCACAAACGACGGACGGCGAGGGGCATTTGGAGGGATGGTTGTGCTTGCGGGTCGATGAGGAGCACTATGGAGGCGGCGGTGCGGTGCACGAATGACGGTAGGAGGGTCATCGGAGGTCGATCGAAAAACACAAGGGAGGTGATTAAAGGAAAGGTTCGATGATGAAAAATACAAAGAAATAAAAGAATGGGAGCTAAACGGTCGCACAAGGAAGCAAAAGGGTTTAAATATCTAATAGAATGGGTGAATTTCTCATAAGGACCTGAATTAATTAGGATTTTCAAATTTGCCCCCTAACTTTACCTGTTCCATAAATTAGTCCAATGATCCCAATGTTTCCCATAGAGTTTTATTCACAGTTCAGTTTAGCCCCTAAGTTTTATTAAAATATCAATTTAGTCCCTAATTTAAAATTAGGGTTGTTATATGCTGATTGAAGTATTAAAGTCACTGTAGTATAGTGACCTAGGTTTGATCATCGACAACGGTGCAAAGTTTTTTTTTTTGTTTATAAAAAAAAGTAGACAAAATATATCTAAAATCAATGGCTTCGTTAGAATTCAAACCGAAAACCTTCAGTGTGTTAGACTGACGAGATAATCGATTACTCTATGAAACAATGTTGGCAAGCTTTTTACATTTTTATTTATATCTGTACTAGTTTTGAAAAATAATATCTAAAAAATAAAATGTGTAGAGACAAAAATTTTAGATATTAACGGAATAAAAATTTGAGAGGATCTTGGTATTTATTTAAAAATAAATTCAACTTTGAGTAAATCAAACTTTAAACCAATAAACCCCATGTTTATGTTACAGACATACCTTGAACTACATTGTTATATGTTATATAACTTCACTAGATTAGGCATTAAAAAAGGGCTTCTCCTAGCTTTTATGTTTCTAAACCATATCCCTCTTTACATTGAATAATAAACCCCATGTTTATGTTATAGTCATACCTTGAACTTTCTCTCAACTGTGAAACAGGTGTAAATAATCCCTTGAAAGAGCCCCATAATTATTGAATTCTCTCGCAACTCAACCTCATTCAGTAGCTTTATCAATTATTGTTCTGTCATTATTACGTACCCAAATTAATAAGCAGTCACAAAATGAGAAAATGGATAAATATGACATGAATAAACCAATGGTTAGAAACTATTTTCAAAATATAGAATTGATGACGAGAGTTGATGACGATTGTAAGCCAACAAATACTATAGATAAGTTTTAATTTGGTTATTGGTGTATTAGTGTCGTTGTAGTGTAGTGGTAAGTATTCCCGCTTGTCATGCTAGTGACCCAGATTTGATCCTTGACAATAGTGCAAAGTCTTTTTTTTTTTTTGTCTAAAAATTAGACAAAATATATTTGAAGGTAATGGCTTTGCCCGGACTCGAATCGGGAACTAACAGTGTGTTAGACTGACGTGTTTTGTTAGACAATAAAATTTGGTTTGGGATGCTGCTCAAAACGTGGGCGATTACATGTTGATATCGTGGCATGCTTTGAGAAAATAACATAAGAGGATTTAAAATGAAAAGTGGAGAATTGCATGTTCTTCAAGTGGCTTAATAAAGTAGAATTGAAGTTTATTGCTGAAAGTGCATCGTATAAAAAGCGGAATAGAAGTTCAATGGTAGATACTCTTTACCAGTTTTGTAGTTTTATGTTTTTTAAGATTTTATTGGTTTGATAGTAACTTTGTTAGATGTTTGCTGCAGGCATGAAGCTAGAATATCTACCATCAAATTTAAGGTTAGTCTTAATTTTCATCGTTCCTTTGGCTTGACTGTTTCTAAACATTGTCCCTCTTTACATTGAATAATAAACCCCATGCCTACTTGCTGCAGCCATGCCTTAAAACAAGCTTCTTCTGGCACAGACAATCTTTTAAAAAAGCCCCGTAACTATTGAATTTTGGCTCCCCTCCACCTCATTGAGCTGCTGTAAAATCTTTCAAATTTTTATTCAGCCTTGTCCTTACTGGCTACACAAACTATTAATCGTTAGAACATATTTTGAAAAGATAAAATTGACGACGAGAGTTTATATCGATTGTAAGCCAATAAATATTATAGATAGACTCTAATATGGTGACTTAAGTATTGAAGATAGACTCTAATAAGGTGACTTAAGTATTGAAGTTGTAATAGTATAGTGGTAAGTATTCCAGCTTATCATGCAGTTGACCCGGGTTTGATTCCCCGACAACGAAAAAAAAAAATTATTTTTGTTTTTTGTTTATCTAAAAAATTAGATAAAATATATTTAAATGAAATACCTTCACCTGAACTTGTACCAAAGACTTTCAGTGTGTTAGATTGATGTGATAATCAACTACACCACGAAACCACAATGGCAAGCCTTTTACATATATTTATAGGTTTACTAATTTTGAGAAACAATATCTAAAAAGTAAAATGTGCTGTAACCAAAATTTTAGATATTAGTCAGATTAATTTTTTCGTAAATCAAACTTTAAAATAATTATTTATCGTAATCTTATCCTGTGATTAGAAGTGTACATATTTAATAAAAAATTAAAATAAGGTTAGGTTTACGGTAAATTTGAAATTTTATTATTTTTTTGAAATTAAAATTTATTTTAAACATGAAAGGGAGTTGGTTCTTTATATGTGCCTCATAAAATAAAACAAAAATGCATGAATAAATAAAAATAATCTTGATTGAGTGATAAATTTAAAGTTTTTTACTATAATTGATATGGGCTCAAATATCACTATATTCATATTTTTTTATTTTTAAATTTAAAAATTAAAATATATTTAAATAGTATAATTTATTTTATAAAAAAAAAGATATTATTGTAATTTTTCGATAGCTTTTGTGTTAATTAGGGATTTTATTAATAGAATATACTTTAGAAACTTCATGTCATTATCTCTTCATATAGAAGTAGTTTCTAAGGGTTTTTATTCTTTGACACATGATTGCGAGATTGAAATTTTAGTCCTGTGACACCTGCACCTTGTATGGTATAAAACCTGAAGCCATTGAAATTATGTTAGCCACCTAACTTGACGTTATTTGTAATAGTTATTTTAGGTTGTTTACGTACTTAACAAGTCTATTTTTTAGTATTTTTATAATTAAACTTTACATTTTCGAACTTAGTATGTTACAAATAAAATATTAATAAAATAAGTGTTTTTACGCATTTTTTGTTAAGTCAAATCCCATACTTATCTCACTTAAAAATTACTAAGTACAGAATAAGTGCAAATATCTAAAACGAGGCTTTCGAGTTTGAATTTTATGAAATAGACTTTGAATTCGGACTTAAGATGTAAAAAAATGGCAAGATAAGGTTTTCCAAAAAAGTCAACGATCAACGGTCAATGGTAAACGAGTCGAGTCAACAGGTCTCGAGTCAGGTGACAGACTTGGGTCTCACGGGTTTGGGTCACATGGCTTGGGTATTGGGTATTGGGTCGGTTTGGGCTTCTCAATTTGGGCTCACACTTGGGTCATGGTTTTGGATTTGCAAAAGGAGCCCATTACACACATTTAGCAACAAACAAACACTTAGGGTTTATTAACCCTAAATGGTGCTGCCACTAGCATCTCGACGGAATGGCACTTTGCTCGCCAAAAATAGCACAAAAAGGATCCAACATAACGACCACAAAATGGGTTTGAGGCTTACCAACACCAAGACCACGGAACAGGCAGTGGAGTGAATGGCGCAAGAGAGAGCCAAATGAAACACCATCGATTTCTCACAAACGGCAGACGGCGTGGGGCATTTGGAGGGATGGTTCAGCTTGTGAGTCGATGGGGAGCACTATGGAGGCAGTGGTGCGGTGCACGGACAGCGGTAGGAGGGTCGTCGGAGGTCGATCGGAAAAAACAAGAGAGGTGATGAAAGGAAAGGTTCGCTAATGAAAAATAGAAAGAAATAAAAGAATGGGAGCTGAACGGTTGCACAAGGGAGCAAAAGGATTTAAATACCTAATAAATTTTGTAAATTTATGATAAGGACCCAAATTAATTAGGGTTTTCAAAATTGCCCCATAACTTTACCCGTTTCACAAATTAGTCCTATGATCCCAATGTTTCCCATGGAGTTTTATTAATAGTTCAGTTTAGTCCCTATGTTTTACTAAAATTCAATTTAGTCCCTAATTTAAAATTAAGGTTGTTACCTGCTAATTAAAGTATTAAAGTCATTGTAGAATAGTGACCTAGGTTTGATCATCGGCAACGGTGCAAAGTTTTTTTGTTTATAAAAAAAGTAGATAAAATATATCTAAAATCAATGGCTACGTTAGAATTCAAATCGAAGACCTTCAGTGTGTTAGACTGACGGGATAATCAATTACACTACGAAACCATGTTGGCAAGCTTTTTACATTTATATTTATATCTGTATTGGTTTTGAGAAATAATATCTAAAAAGTAGAATGTGCAGAGACAAAAATGTTAGATATTAACAAGATAAAAATTTGAGAGGATCTTGGTATTCATTTAAAAATAAATTTAACTTTGAGTAAATCAAACTTTAAACCTATAAATATATAATATTAAAACAATTTTTTATGACGATGTTGTAATGAATTCACAATTCATATTAAAATAAGGTTTTGTTGAAGGTAAATTTGAAATTTTAACAATGTAATTTGCTTGGGTTAAAATTTCATTATATCATAAATTTTACTATTTTTTAAATGAAAAAAATTAAAGTACTTTTTAATAGTATAAGTTATTTTAAATACAAAAAATATTTTAATAAATTTCATAATCGAGTTGGTTCTTTGATTCGTGAAATTAATTTAATTAAGAATTCAAATAATAATATAAATATATAACTAATGGAGAAAATACATTGTGTATAATAAAAATAAAATTAAAATGTATGAATGTTTTTGAGTGGTAAATTTAAGGTTGTTTTTATTATAATTGATATGGGTTCAAATATCATTATATATATATATTTTGTATTATTTTAAATTAAAAATATTAAAATATCCCTAAATATAATTAATTATTTAAAAAAGGAACAGATATTAGTGTATTTTTTCAATTGAATGTTTGTTAATTAGGGATTTTATTTGATAAATTTCTTAAGTTCTCTTTATTGATTAAACTATGCAATTCATCATAAACAATACGATGAAATCATGATTTCAGGTTAGATATCTTGTTGAGAGCAACCTCAATCATGATTTTAGAGTTTTATTGTTGTATTTTGTGTTTGTTTTTTTTGCTAGCATCATACCAAACTAAACATCGAGAATCATATGTTATATAAATTCACCAGATTTGGCATTAAAAAAAGCATCGTAATATGTTATATAACTTCACAAGATTTGGCATTAAAAAAGGGCTTCTCCTAGCTTTTATGCCTCTAAACTATATCCCTCTTTACATTGAATAATAAACCCCATGTTTATGTTGTTGTCATACCTTGAACTTTCTCTCAACTGTAAAACAGGTATAAACAATCCCTTGAAAGAGCCACATAATTATTGAATTCTCTCGCACCTCAACCTAATTCTATAGCTTTATCAATTATAACTGTGTCATTATTACGTACACAAATTAATAAGCAGTCACAAAATGAGAAAATGTATAAATATGACATGAATAAACCAATGGTTAGAAACTATTTTCAAAATATAGAATTGATGACGAGAGTTGATGACGATTGTCAGCCAACAAATACTATAGATAAGTTTTAATTTGGTTATTTGTGTATTAGTGTCGTCGTAGTGTAGTGGTAAGTATTCCAACTTGTCGTGCTAGTGACCCAAGTTTGATCCTCGACAATAGTTCAAAGTCTTTTTTTTTGTCTAAAAATTAGACAAAATATATTTGAAGACCTTCAGTGTGTTAGACTAACGTGTTTTGTTAGACAATAAAGTTTGGTTTGGATGCTACTCAAAACGTGGGCGATAACATGTTGATATCATGGCATGCTTAGAGAAAATAACATAGGAGGATTTAAAATGAAAAGTGGAGAATTGCATGTTCTTCAAGTGGCTTAATAAAGTAGAAATGAAGTTTATTGCTGAAAGTGCATCATAGAAAAAGCAAAATAGAAGTTCAATGGTAGATATTCTTTTCCAGCTTTGTAGTTTTATTTTTTTTAAGATTATATTGGTTTGATAGTAACTTTGTTAGATGTTTGCTGCAGGCATGAAGCTAGAATAACTACCATCAAATTTAAGGTTAGTCTTAATTTTCATTGTTCCTTTGCCTTGACTGCTTCTAATCATTGTCCCTCTTTACATTGAATAATAAACCCCATGCCTACTTGCTGCAGCCATGCCTTGAAACAAGCTTCTTTCGGCACAGACAATCTTTCGAAAATATCCCGTAACTGTTGAATTTTGGCTCCCCTCGACCTCATTCAGCAGCTATGAAATCTTTCAAATTTTTATTCAGCCGCTACACAAACTATTAATGGTTAGAACCTATTTTCAAAAGATAAAATCGATGACGGGAGTTTATATCGATGTAAACCAATAAATATTATAGAAAAGCTCCAATATCGTGACTTAAATGTAGAAGTTATTGTAGTATAGTGGTAAGTATTCTTGCCTTTCATGCGGGTGACTTGAGTTCAATCCTTGTCAATGACTCAAAAGTTTTTTTTTTTTTTTTGGTTTATCAAAAAAAATAGACAAAATATATTTAAATGAGATGGCTTCGCCCAAACATGAACCAAAGACCTTCAATGTGTTAAATTGATGTGATAACCAACAACAACAAGAAACCATAATGACAAGCCTTTTACATATATTTATAGGTTTACTAGTTTTGAGAAACAAGATTTAAAAAGTAAATTGTGCCATAACCAAAATTTTAGATATTAGCGGGATAATTTTTTGAGTAAATCAAACTTTAAAATAATTATTTATCATAATCTTATCTTGTGATTAGAAGTGTACATATTTATTAAAAAATTAAAATAAGGTTTGGTTGACGATAAATTTGAAAATTTATTATTATTTTGAAATTAAAATTTATTTTAAACACAAAAGGGAGCTGGTGCTTTATATGTGTGTAATAAAATAAAGCAAAAAATGCATGAATAAATAAAAATAATCTTGGTTGAGTAATAAATTTAAGATTTTTTACTATAATTGATATGACTCAAATATCACTATATTCATATTTTTTTATTATTTTTAAATTTAAAAATTAAAATATCTTTAAATAGCATAATTTATTTTAAAAAAGAAAAGATATTATTGTAAGTTTTCGATTGATTTTGTGTTAATTAGGGATTTTATTAATAGAATAATTTTAGAAACTTCATGTCATTATCTCTTCATATAGAAGTAGTTTCTAAGGGCTTTTATTCTTTGACACGTGATTGCGAGGTTGAAATTTTAATCCTGTGACACTTGCACCTTGTATGGTATATAGCCTGAAGCCATTGAAATTATGTTAGCCACCTAACTTGACGTCATTTGTAATAGTTATTTTAGGTCATTTACGTACTTAACAAGTCTATTTTTTAGCATTTTTATAATTAAACTTTACATTTTCAAACATAGTATGTTTGAAATAAAATATTAATAAAATAAGTATTTTTATGCATTTTTTGCTATTAACAAGTGTGTAGGATATCATTTCATGTCTGAAAATACGAGGAATAATGATTGGGTCGTTAGAAAAGGAGCCTAAAATGCCAACGACGCTTCCAAAGGCTTGGAAAACAATTGACATCGTGACGAGGAACTACCTCTCGTCACGACGATGCGATCAAGAAATGGGAAGAATGGCACGACATTGACGTTGAGACGATAAGCATCCTTACATCCTGACGATGCGACTTGGCGTGGAAGAAAAGAGCTAATTTCCTTGGACGACATATTTGAAAATTTTCCTTATTTTGACCTTAGCTTTTAGCAGAATATTTTATTCACTAGTATCTATGTGTATCTTGAGATAGAGTGGTCACCAAATAGGTCGTTTCCTATATAAGAAACATTAGGATCACCAGAATTGTAAGCCAACAAATATTATAAATGGGCTTTAATATATTGATTGTAACCCTATACCCGATCTAGAAGATATGATCGGATCTAGAAGGTCACAGTTGTAATTTCACCCTCACTTAACCACTTAAACTATAAACACACACACATATATAATTTGTACTTAAATAAATAACAGTAAAACAATCAATTTCCCAATATTTCTGAATAACCGAAGGGTAAACATTCTGGATTGATCATCCCTGCTCCAATCCCATCACATTGCGTTACCGGATTCACTTGCTTAGATAATTTTAAACCATCATTTTTCTTACCAAAAGCTTCAACCTGACTCGCCAACATAGAAACGACAACAATATAAAAAACTCTGGTTGCCATGGCAGACCTTGCTCTCATAACTTGTCATTAAAAATTGTTTAGTGTCATCTCCTCCATGAACTCTTGGATTCCCTCTAGTTATAAACAAAAAGATCTTGTAAGAATCAAACAAAAAAAATTAGAATGTAAAAATTAAATTAAAAACAATACTATTAAAATAAAAAAATGACTAAATTAATAGAAAACAATTTCCTAATATTTCAGTCCTCGACAACGGCACTAAAAACTTGATGCAGTCGAAACTAACTAAAAATATGACTATGACAAGTAAACCTATCAATTAATAGTATAGTTACGGTAAGCATAGATATCGTTCCCACGATGACTAAAAGTACTAGTAACTATTGTCTCCCTATTATTTAACCAACAAATTGGAGTAATTAATTAAAACTAAAATTAATTAATTTAATGAACAAAAGAATACGACAAAAAAAATCAAGAAAATAATAAAATAAACAACAAAAAAGCTAAACAATACCTAGGAAAGAATCCACCTAGATTTCATCTATCATTATCAATCTAAATCAAACAATTTATTCACTTAGTATCTTGATCCATAAAAATCCCTAAATTATGCTAATATCTCTATTCAAGCATAAAATCAATTGACTCTAGGTTGATTAATTGAAATTTATTTCTAATTAAAACCCCTATTGTCGGATTAACTTGATCTATGGATCCCCCTATTAGATTTGATTCTAATCCGATAGATTTATATCGGCTTATTTCTAGGATTGATGCAACTCCACTCAATTATTGATAAGTGATAAAAGTAACATATTTTAATCTCATTCTTTATGTGTTTTTTATGATGATTTGATGTAAATTGGTGAGTTTTATAGTCCTAATCCT
This sequence comes from Kokia cookei, assembly GCA_039519145.1. Taxonomy (NCBI): domain Eukaryota; kingdom Viridiplantae; phylum Streptophyta; class Magnoliopsida; order Malvales; family Malvaceae; genus Kokia; species Kokia cookei. Next base: position 30,459,679 of record CM076907.1, on the reverse strand, counting down.
TTAAATTCATGTTTATATATTTAGGTGAGCATTAGGGAGCAAAAGAAGTGAAAAACGAGTGAAAACCGGAAGATTTACGCATGAAACAAGGGCCACATGGGCTGCACCCATGACACACGATCTGGACACACGACCGTGTGAGCCACACGGGTTGATACACAGGTGTGTGCCAAGGTGTGTGAATTTTGCGATCTGCACTACAATCGCGCGAAAAACATAATTTTTAGGGTTTTTGGGCATTCTAAGACTTATATATACCATATATGATAAGAGGTGAGTAAGCCGTCAGATATTATTCAAGAAAACAACTGGGAAAACACCATTGAAGTCGTCTTTGAAGCAAATTTCCACCAAGATTGAAGACCTCTTTTTAGTTTCTTTTGATTTTATTATGAGTTTTTCTTCGTCTTGCGATTATATTGTCTTTGAAATGTTTTTATTTGTTAGTATGAACTAATTTTCTAAATACCTAGGGGAGATGAACCCTATGATTAATTCTGTAATTTGATTTTTGATTTTACGTAATAAATACATAAATTTTGTTCTCAATTGTGTGTGCTTAATTCTTGATTTAGTATTTTTGGAATATTAACTCTTGTTTGACGTGCTTAAATTAGAGGAGAAATAGACCCTATTTAAGAGAAGATCTAGCATAATTGAGTGGAGTTGCATGCAATCCTAGAAATAGGACAACATAAATCTATCGAATTAGAGTCAAATTTATTAGGGAATCCATACATCGAATTAATGCAACAATAGGGGTTTTAATTAGAAAGAAATTTCAATTAATCAACCTAGAGTCAGTTACGTTTATGCTTGAATAGAGGAATTAGCATATTTTAGGGATTTCTACGGATCAAGATACTAAGTGAATAAATTGCTTAATTCAGAATGATAATGACAGATGAAATCTAAGTGGATTCTTTCTTGGGTGTTGTCTCGCTTCTTGGTATTAAACATTTATTATCTCTTGATTTATTCTTTGTCGTACTTTTAGTTTATTAATTTAGTTAAATTTAGTTTTAAACAATCACTTCATTTTATCAGTTAAATAATAGGAAGATAGTTATTACTAGTACTTTTAATCCTCATGAGAATGATATCTGTGCTCACAGTAACTATACTATTGATTGATAGGTGCACTTGCCTTAGTCATATTTTTAGTTAGTTTCGACTGCATCAAGTTTTTGGCGTCGTTGCCGAGGACTAAAATATTAGGAAGACTTTATTTCTATTACTTTAGTCTTTTTTTATTTTTGTTTAACTATTTGCATTTTTAATTTAATTTTTATATTTTAATTTTCTCCCTTTTATTTGCTTTTGGCAGGTTCTTTTGGTTTATGATTAGAGGAAACTCATCGAGACCACTTTTTCACGACTGTGAAATTGAAAAGACTGCTCGTAAAAATCGTAAAAAGGTTAGAGAAGCAAGGCAAAGTTAGAAAACTTTAGTAGACAATAAAAAGGAAAAGGATATTATTGTGGAAATGGACGACAATGAAAATAATCAGGTCCCTCCTGCTCTTCATGCTCCTGCTGCTCGTCGAACCATGTATGATTATGCTAAGCCTACTTTGATTGGGGCTGAATCAAGTATTGTCAGGCCGAATGTTAATGCAAACAATTTTGAAATCAAGCCGAGCACAATTCAGATGGTACAACGATATGTTCAGTTTGATGGTTTGTAGGATAAAGATCTGAATGCTCATTTCGCTAATTTTCTCGAGATTTACGACACTTTTAAAATTCATGGTGTTACTAATGATGTCGTACATTTACGGTTGTTCCCGTTTTCGTTGAGGAGCAAGGTAAAATTGTGGTTAAATTCTTTACCACGAGGTTTCATCACTACTTGGGATCAAATGACTGAGAAATTTTTGTTAAAATATTTTCCGTCAGCTAAAATAGCTAAGTTGAGGAATGACATGTTCCTTTGTTTAGTTTGATATTGAGACACTTTATGAAACATGAGGGAGGTTCAAAGATTTGTTGAGAAGGTTTCCTCATCATGGATGACCTTTGTGGCTCCAAGTTCAAACTTTCTACAATAGTTTGAATCGCTCGACTAGACAGATGATTGATTCAGTAGCTGGAGAAATATTGAATAATAAAACACCGGAAGAAGCCCAAGAATTTATTGAGGATATGATACTGAATAATTATCAGTGGCAAGTTACAAGAGTAAAACCTGTGAAGGCAGCAGGAATTTTTTATATTGATGTTGTTTCTATGTTGGCTCATCAAGTTGAAGCTCTTAGTAAAAAAATTGATGGTTTTAATTTTTCTAAATAGGTACATTTGGTGATGCAGTGCAATGAAAATGGAGCGGAGATGATGAGTTCGGAATATTTTCACGAGCAAGCTGACTTTTTGGGTAATAATTCTAGACCTCAAAATAATCCCTATAGTAATACTTATAATGCAGGATGGAGAAATCACCCAAATTTTTCATAGGGTGGTCAAAAAAACCAAAGGTCACAAATCCCTTCGGGTTTTTAGTAACCTCAACATCAAGAGAAAAAATCAAACCTTGAAGACATGCTCGGTAAATTTATTTCGGTTTTCGAAACTAGATTTCAAAACAATGAGACAGCCTTGAAAAATCAGCAAGCGAGAATTCAAGGCCTTGAAAATCAAATTGGACAACTTGCTAAATTAGTTTTAGAAAGACACAAGGTAGCCTACCTAGTAAGACTAAAATTAACCCAAAGGAGCAAATACATGCAATCACTGTTCAAAGCGTGAAAGGGTTAGTCGAGCCTGAACAGAACCCGAAGCTAAAAGCTGTTGAGAAAGATAATGAGGTTGAGGAAAGTAAGGAAGAGCATAAGCCGGTGCTTAGAGAACATAGACCTCGAATTCCTTATCTAGAAGCATTGAAGAGAGACCACAGAAAAGAAATATATGATAAATTTCTTGAGTTGTTAAAAAAAAATTGGATATTAACTTACCTCTTGTTGAAGCTCTTTCGCAGATGTCAAATATGTAAAATTCTTAAAGGAGCTATTAACCAATAAGAGGAAGTTAGACGGCTTGTCAACTGTGGAGATTAATGCAGTTTGCTTAATCATTCTCCAAAACAAACTACCTAACAAACTTAAAGATCCAGGGAGTTTTACTATTTTTTGTCTCATTGGTAGTTTACATGTTGATAAAGTTTTGGCTGATTTGGGTGCTAGTATAAATGTTATGTCTTATAAAATGTTCAAACAACTTGGTTATGGGGAACCTAAACCCACTAGTTTGAGTATCCAGTTAGCTGACAGATCAATTAGATTTCCTAGGGGTATTATTGAGGATGTTCTTATAAAAGTAGATAAATTTATATTCCCTGTTGATTTTGTTGTATTGGACATGGATGAGGATATTGAGGTACCTATGATCTTAGGTTGACCCTTTTTAGCCACTGCTAGAACTATCATTGATGTGGGTATTGGTGAACTTGTGCTTTGTGTAGGTGATGAAAATATTACTCTTAAAGCACATGATTTTATTAGAGTCCTGAATGAGTGTAACGATGATAATTGTTTTGTTAATGTTAGTGACCATGTGACTCAAAGCTCTTTGCAAAAAATCACTAATGAAAACATGATTGAGCAAATTTTGATTCAAAGTGATAGAACTCGAGTGGCAACTGAAGATCGAATGTTACAACTCGAGGAATTAGATGAAAGGAAAACAAAGTTTGACGAGAACCTGAGGAAACCCAAGGAAGAATCAACACAAAATCATGAAGTGCATGTGAAGAGGATGAACATATTTAAAGTGGGAGACAAAGTGTTATTAGATAAATCGGATTCACGAAATTTTCCTTTAGAACTCAATTTAAGAGAGTTTGATCCTTTTCTGGTAAAAACCATTTTTCCTTATGGTACAATTGAGGTGACACATCCTGATTACGGAACATTCAAGGTAAACAATCAACGTCTCAAATTTTATTGTATTGGTAATATTGATAACGAGAGAGATGAACTACGATTTCAATATCCGCTATAACCACGAGTTTAACAAGGAAGTCGAGGTTAGACTTTAAACAAGCGCTTATCGGGAGGCAACTCGAGTGTTTTAATTTATGTTCATTTTCATTTTCTTTTATTTATTACTCTTATGATTTTAGCATTAATTTGCAAGTTTTATCACTTTAAAAATAGAAAAAGTATATATAAAAATGGAAAAAAATAAAAAAAATTCACACATGGGCTGGACACACGGCCATGTGTGAGACCATGTGCCTTACACGACCTTGTACATGGGCGTGAGAGAAGCGAAGGGAGGCCCACGACCTCCACACACAGTCATGTGCTAGACCGTGAGATCGGTGGACATATTTTTAAATGATTTTCGAAACAACACACGGCCTAGACACACGGGCGTGGGCCATACCATATATCTACTCGAATTTTCAATTTTTTTTAGTCACATGCCCATGTGCCCCTTAAAAACCCCCAAATCCTAATTTTAATTTTTTTTTACTTTTACCCTTGTAGTTACCAGTGTTGTTTCATCTTCCCCCCGACCTTTCCTCTCCTTCATCCTCTCCCCCGATCAGAATCCCTAACCGTCGGTGTCTCGCGTCGTCCCACGGCCTTCCCTTCCCTTCCCTTCCTTCCTTCATTCCTTACACTATCTAAAACCCTACCTATCGACCACAGCAGTCGATCGACCGACTACCTCCAGCGAGCACCAACCAATTCAACGTCGCGAGCCCGTCTCCCCGTTCGCACCCCGCACCAAATTTGTTCTGCCTTCGCACCTCTGCTTGCTTGCGCGCATCCAGCTAACACCATTCAAACCTCGATCCACAAGTTTATTCCCTCATCTGCATGATCACTAGCTACTATCGCTCATCTCCCCTCCGTTCTAATAGTCACACGACGTCGCCCTTCCCCTGATCTCGCTGTTCGCGAACCACCACCGTCCACCTTCCAACCACCGTTAACCCACTGTTTGCCCTTTCATTTTTCTTTCCTTTTGTTAATTTATTATTTTTTATTTTTTTTATTTATCATTTATTATTTATTTCCTTTTTATCTGTTTATTATTTAATTTTTATTTTATTTTTCTCTCTATATATTTTTTTATATTTATTTCTTTATTATTGTTATTGTTCTTATTATTATATTAGTATTAGCATTGTTTTTCTTTAGTTGCTTCGTTTTTGGTATTTTTAGATTTATTTCTATTATTTATTTTCATTTAATTTCTTTCACTTTCATTTATTTTCATTTTTATCTATAGTCCTGAGTATTATTATTTTAGATCCCTTGTCTATTTTATTTTTGTTGTAGATTATGATTGTTCTTGTGTTTTATTTGAATCCCCTTTTGCGGTTATTGCTTGTCGAGATTCACTTCTACGTCGTATTATGTGATTGCAAAATTTGGACTGAATTTATTTCAGGTAAAACTAAAGTCGCGATCTCCGCTTCAAAAAAGTAGAAGCAGCTAATACGACTTCCTCTTCAAACTACCACTGCCAACGCTCGTCACTCATGTCTTAGATTTTCACTAGGTCCTCACAAGGATCTTTATCATCTTCTCCGACAATGTCCTTTGGGTTTGGGCAGATGCATTGATTGGGCAACTGTAGAGGCAGTTCACTTAGCCAATGATGTTCGCGCATTTCATAAGATTCCTCCTTGGGATCGCCTATTTACCATCGTCAAGCCTACCTATTCAGAGCTGACCTTGGAGTTTTTCTCGACTTTTCAATTTCAGCATGCAATGTTGAGACATGATGAGACGCACACAGTCTCATTTCGGTTGGGTAGTAGGATGCGATATATGAGTGTGCCAAACTTTGGAGTCGCATTGGGTATTTACATTGAGGAGTTCATGAGCACCTCCGTTTTCTCTACTCTCCATCATCATTAGCATCATCAACCATCTAACTGTTGGGAGGCCATATCAATGACGGCAGCATTGTACAACTTTAGCTAGTCGAAAGTGACTTCTCTACCTCCTGCCCTTCGGTACCTTCACGCCCTCCTCGTACATACTTTGACAAGACGAAGGGAGAGTACAGGTGTGGTGAGTACGATTGATGTTTATTTCTTATAGTGCATGGTGACACGACATCTTATTGACGTCGCATATTTCATCGCTTTGGTATGCCGGCATCAAATTGAACGCACCAGGAGGGGTTCGATTTTCTTGGGTCCCTATGTGACTCAGTTGGCGAGGCATTTTGGGTTGCTTGACACACTGGAGCAAACATCCTCCTTTACACTGATTGGACAGATGGTCCCACAGGGATTATCTATTGTGAGCCATATGAGGATGATATGTCGCCAAGAGGGACTTGGTAATACTCGATACACATTAGTCCGTGACGGTCCTCACGACAAGCCTGAGGATTATCCTGATGGTGATGCGCCCCCACACGAGGAGCTTGCTCGTCCCTCACCTCTATCGAGGCATAGTGCTTCCGATTATTATGTCACTTGCGAACAGTTTAAGCAGTTCGAGCTATAATTGAATGATAAGATAGATTATCTCATTCAGCTCCATCATGAGAGCGATACAGAGAGGAGAGCATAGTACGACAGCTTGTATGCTGAGTTGTAGAGGCTCTAGGTTTTTCATTCTACCGAGCCGTATGACCCTACTCCTTTACATGACGACAATCATTGATCTCCTTTATTTTTAGTTTCTTTCTTTATTTTCTATTTAAAGTTTTACTTTTATTTTTGGTTGTTGATATTTTTATTTCTTTTGAGACTTCTTTAGTTAATTTATTCTTTGAACTATGTTATTTTTATTATTGTGTTTATGATTGTTTTATTCTAGTTAACTCCCCTTCTTAATTATTTTTGTTTATTTTTTTTGTCTTAGTTTGCTTGGAATAGTGCACTTCATTTAGTCTCGCTACGTTTCAAGCTTTACCAATTCAAACGAAATCATCTTAATTCAAGGCAGTTTCAATTCCCTTACTCCTCATGATATTGCGCTTATTCTGCTTATATATGTTTGTACATTGAGGATAGTGTACATCTTAAGTGTGGGGAGGTTGATTGTGTATAATTATGATAAAATTCTTGAATTATTTATTGTGTTTGAGTAATTTTCTCATACCCCATTAGAGTGAATTTTTGCTATTTGGAATTTTGTTGATTGTGTTTTGAGTTGATTTGTGAATCTTCTATATATTGGGTGATTTAATCTATAAGATATGAGAGAGTCAAGCATGATAAGCTATCTTCAAAGTTAAATATTTTAGGTTGTCTCCCTGAATTGAAGTATTATCATCAAATTTTGAAATTGAAAGTTTGACCTCAAAACCATAATTTTTATGACCTTTTGAGCCTATAGAGCATATATTTTATTTCGTGCTCATTTTATTTTTAGTTGTGTGTATGTCAACTTGATTTGTTATTTTAGAACTTGCTTTGATTATGAATGTTGAGACCACATTATTAATTTGATATACTAATATGATAGAGGCACATAAGCTTTAACCCCCTTAACCTTTAAAACAAATACCCGTATAATTAACTCCTAGTAAACCTCATTGAGCCTAACATCGTTCTATTCATTAACCCATAATATTAACCCATGATCCATATATTTGTGATATATTTACCCTTTTATTGTCACCCTTTTTGTTAAGATTTGATTTGGTTAAGTCTTCTAACTATATTCTACTATCTAAATTGCTGAATTTTATTGAAAGAGAAAAGAGTCCAAAATAAAAAGTGAAAAAAATTGAAAAAAAGAAGAAGAAAAAGACAAAAATGTGTTTGAGCTAGAATCATTAGTTCCATATATTGTTGAAAAGCTCGTGTTTATTCTTTATTATTTGTGTTGATGCACTTTTTTTCAATTCAGCAACTGATTGTTTTTTTCTAGTTTGGTAACTTATCAACTCGATCTCGATTTTAACCAATTCTCCTAGCCTTTTCCATACCCCTAACCTTGGCCCCATTACAACCTTGTAAAGACATCTTGATTGGTGTGTGTCATTTCATTCTACAGTGGTGGAGATTTGATTTTCAAGCAAGCCTATGGTAATAACATTTCATGATTTTACTATTGAGTGCTTATTTCATGAACCTTAAACACTTTGAGTGCTTTAAGTGTATCTTTAGTGAGGATGTCAATTCTTGTTGATTTTGAATTTAAGGTAATTATTTAAATAAGAGGAGACACCTATATTTTTGTGGTAAAAAGTTTTGTAGCTTAGATTGCTTGAATCTTTAGTGTTCTTTTAAATGAATTCTCAATGCATGATTGTCTGCAATTTATCTTGAAACATTATTGATGAAAATGAAGAATTGCGAAAGTTAACTTGAATTTGGATTGAGAATTTTGCTTGAGGACAAGTGATAGTACTAGAAAGAACCATTGATTTCTCTCTACTTATTATTTCAGTTGATCCCATTTGATCATCTTTAGCATACATTTTTAGAATTTTTAATTTAGTTATTACATTTTCTAACTTAATGGAACTCAGCGTTAATTGCCTATGAATTTATAATATTTTTACTATTGATGCCACTGCATTAGTCTGTTTAGCATTGTGCCCAGAATTGTCACTGTAGGAACTTGTTCAGAATTATCACTGTGTGAATATGTCCAGAGTTGTCTCTGCATGAGCATATCTAGAATTGCGCCTAGAATTGTCCCCTTATCTGACAGCTGTCCGGATAAGAACCAAAATTGAATTAGCTGTCTAGTTTGGTATAACTAATTGGTACAACCATAGACAGCTCAATTCTATAAAAGAGATACTTGTACAATTTCGAGGGATAAAAATACTCACAAGGAAAGAGAAAAACAGGGGTCTTCTTTCGAATTGATTTTCTTCTTGAATCCATTTTCGAAGCTTGCATCCATGGCAGCTTAACTTTCTCAAAGGCGACCTGACACGAAGGAGGAGGTAAATTTGCTCTTGACGAGGAGCTCCTAAGTGCGACACTATAGGAGAGTAAAGGAGAAAGTCAAGTAGCCTAGGATAATATTCTCCATTTGTTCTTTTATTTCTCTTTCTTAAACACCGGTGATTCATGTTATTTCAAGTTTGTGTGGAAGTACATTTGATATTTAAACTAAATGATATCTTATTCAAGCTTGTCTTTACTGTTTAATATTTGGGTTTAAATATTTTGACCATGGAAGTGTTATTGCAGTCACTGTCACTGGAAGGTGCAGTGACAATTTAAGGTAACAAGCAAGACAACGGAAGTTGCTTGGGGATTGAAAGAATTTAATCCACTTGTTCTTGAATATGTTGCATGTCAACACTGGAAGGTGTGGTTAGTGTGCATGTTTAAGTCTTAGATCTAATAGAGAAGCCAAGTTTGGAAAGACATTCATTGTGCATTAATGAAGCGATAATCACCTTGTATTTTAAACATTGTGAGCCACACTTAGTATTCTGCTGACTATTTATGTCAGGGACCTCATTTCATTATTATTGCATTTCATCTTTAATTTTACATTATTGCTTCGACAATCAATCTCATATTTTTATTGCATTTACTTATTCATTGCACTAACAATTATAGACAACAAACATCCATCCTTGTAGGATTGATATTTGACAGACTCACATCTGTCTACTATACTTGCATCGACAGTGTACGCTTGCACAATATTTGCTGTGATGTTCATAGCGCTATCAAGTTTTAGCGTCGTTATCGGGGATGGCATTTTTTTATTTTTATTTTTTGCATTTTATTTCTATTATCTAACCTTTAGTTGTTACTAACTTATTTTCTCTTTGTTGCTATTTTTACATTTTATTTTAGGTGCTTTATGACCTAGAGAAATTCAAAATTTATTGTTGGTTTAGATCCAGAAATCAAAAGAACCATTCGAAGGAGACGTCAAGTGTTAGGTTAAGTGTTGTAGTTAACTGTTAGTATAGCAAGTAAGGTTGTTAAAGGAAGTACAGCAGTTAAGTTTGTTAATGTCAGTTGTAACTAAGTTGCAATCTATGTGTTATAAGTATGCTGCATTGATGTTCATCGGATTAAGTTGAATGAATCAATATTCATTTCATAATTCTTTGTTTGTTCGTTAGTTTAACATTGTATCAGTAGTCTTCAAGTGTTCCTGAGGACCTGTGTTCTTATTTGTTTCCTTCTTTTTTTTTTCCAATGACGATAGAATCAAGGGTGGATAATCAATTATTTTCCACCAAGAAAATCAATATTCTACTAGATGATACAAACTATCTTCTATGGAGGCAACAAGTTCTATTAGTTGTTAAAACTCATTAGCTTCAGAGTTTTCTTGATCCACAGGCATCACCACCTCCGTCCACCATAGTTGCTGATAATGGTGAAAAGTAAGACAATCCTACGTTTCAGTTGTACGAGCAGCAAGATTGTGCGATTGCTTCTTGGTTGCTTTCCTCAGTTAGTCAGAGTGTTCTCCCTCAACTTATTGGAATGGATTCGAGTTCTCAGATATGGAGTGCACTATCAACCATCTATGGCAGTAAAACCACCTCAAGACTCATGGTTAATCGTAGAGCTCTTCATTCTCAAAAGAAGGGGGATCTTTCAATGAAAGAATTCTTGATGAAAATCAAAGGCTACTGTGACAACTTGGCAAGTTGTGGTGAGGTAATCTCTGAACATGAACATGTTACTGCTATCTTAAATGGTTTGTCTCCTGAATATGAGCCTGTTATCACTGTTTTAACTGCGAGTCAAGTGCCATCTACAGTCCAATATGTTACTACATTACTTCTTGATGTGGAATCAAGAATGCAAGTTACCTCTACTGAGGTTCCTAGCTTAGCACATATGGTTAACCATCAGGCTCCCACTATTGTAAATGAAACTAGTCAAACTCCTATTTATCAACCTACCTCGAGTGTTACAAGTGGAAGGATTCGTGGTAGGTGTTTTGGCTCTCGAATACAATGCCAATTGTGTGGAAAAATAGGGCATCTTCTGGATAGATGCTATCACAGATTCGATGCCACTTATAAAGGTTCTGATTACAGACCTCCTTAAGCTAATCTGTGTATGTTTGGTTCAGTAATGCCACTATGGAATTCATCTTTTACTCCACTTATGTCTTCTACTATGGGTCAGTATGGTTCTTGGATGTGTCCACAACCTGGTAATCCATGGATGAATCCTTTTAGTGTAACTTCTCAACTTGTAAACAGCTTAGCATCTATACTTGTCATGACTCCTCAAGCTCAGACATGTGTTGCCACACCTGACAGTGTTGGAGACAATGGTTAGTACCTATATTCTAGAGCCACGCACCATCTTACTAATTCATCCTCAGCTTTGGAGCATGGATCCTCTTATACTGGTCCAGGTAAAGTTTATGTGGGCAATGGATCTTCTTTGCCTGTGTTGTGTTCTAGTCAGAGTTCTCTTCTTACTCATGCTAGGCCTTTGTATATGAAATCTCTCTTCTTGGTACCAGGCATTACTAAAAATTTACTTTCTATCTCTATATTTACAAAGGACAATCAGGTGGTTTTTGAATTCTCACCTACTACCTGTCAAGTTTGTGATCTAAAGACAAAGGAAGTGCTACTTCAAGGACAGGTGCAAGATGGTTTGTATAAGTTGCAACACAGTGCTGCTAAGTTTGTTGGTTCACAGTCTACTCGTCCAAGATGTCTCTCTACAGTTAAGGCCACTCCTTTAGCAATCTGGCATGCTAGATTAGGCCATCCTTGCCTAGATACTCTTAAAATTTCCCTGAGGCATTGTAATATACCTTTGGTGGATAATAAAAATGTTGATTGTGTTGCCTGTCACTTAGGAAAAGCTCATAAGTTACCTTTTCCTTGTTCAAACACTACTTACACTGCTCCACTTCAATTAGTAGTTGCAGATGTGTAGGGACCAGCACCAATGTGTTCCAATGGGTTCAAATATTATGTTGCTTTTACTGATGCCTATACAAGGGACACGCGGCTATATTTTCTAAAGAATAAGTTTGCAGTTTCCACTGTTTTTCCCTAATTCCACAGGTAGGCTGAGAGAGCTCTTTGAGTTAAGCTGAAGACAATCCAAACAGATGAGGGAGGTGAGTTTCAGGCTTTAAAAAGATACTTGCTCAGAGAAGGTGTATTCCATAGGTTCACATATCCATATAGTTCAGAACAAAATGGATTGGTTGAGAGAAAACATAGGTAGGTGGTGGAGACTGGTTTATCTATGTTGGTACATGCAGGACTGCCCCTTACATTCTGGTATAAAGCTTTTAATAGTGCCATTTATTTGATTAATAGATTACCATCACAACCACTAGGTTCCATGTCACCCTATGAGAAGCTTTTCTGTGTTAAACCTGACAACACAACACTTCGTGTCTTTGGTTGCTTGTGTTTTCCTAACCTTAGATCATTTAATTCTAATAAACTACAGTTTAGGTCCTCCCCATGTACATTTTTAGGATATTCACCACAGCGAAAAGGTTATAGATGTCAAGACAGTCAAGGAAAATTTTTTGTCTCTAGACATGTTAATTTTCACGAGCATGTGTTTCCCTTCAAGACCTCACAGCATACTTCACAACACCCTAAACCTATCCCATTTAGTTCAGAGAGTGCAGAACTTGTTATTATTCCAACCATCAAACCTACTCAAACACTACCTACTCAGACTTCTTAGTGTTCTGAAAGTTCAACCTTTTCTAATATGTCCAATCCTTCACCTATTACATCCACCTCAACTCTACCATCCAGTACAAATAATTCAGTCTCTTCTTACTCTCCTGTCTACTTACCTACATCAGGTTTAAGTCAACCACCTTTAATTTTCAATAACCATCCTATGCTAACTAGGAATAAACTAGGAATTTTTAAACCTAAAGCTTTTATTACAAAGGTAATCAGTTCTGCAGATGGTGGTACTATTAATGATTCAGCCTAAGATGTACAAGACAATATTCATATGATGCTACGGCTTCAACATGCTGGCAAGAAGTTGTCCATAATGAGCTGCAAGCACTTCTTAATAATCAAACCTGGAGTTTGTGTCCTCTTCAAGATTCTAGAAGGTTTATGGGTTTCAATTGGCTGTTTAGAGTTAAAAGGAAACCGGATGGATCAGTTGACAAGTACAAGGCTAGGTTAGTGGCAAAAGGCTTCTCTCAACATGTTTGTTTTGATTTTGCAGATACCTTTAGCCTTATGGTCAGGTCAGTCACTATTTGAACTATATTATCTTTAGTTGTGAATAATGGGTGAGCATTAAGGCAGATTGATGTGAATAATGCCTTCCTAAATGGGGTGTTAACTGAAGAGATTTATATGGATCAGCCACCTGATTTTGAGGTCTATGGTGCAAATGGAGAAAAGTTGGTGTGTAAACTCAATAAAGCGTTGTATGGTTTAAAGCAGGCTCCACGTACCTGGTTTCAAACACTCAGGCAACATCTGGTAGATCAAATAAGTTTTTGAGCATCCAAGGTAGATCCATCATTATTTTTTCCAAGAACTGGAAGCTTTACAGTTTTCTTTATGGTTTATGTTGATGACATAGTGGTGACAAGTGACTCCACTGATGAAATCGACCAGGTGGTTCAGCAATTGCACGTTTAGTTCTCCTTAAAGGACATGGGGGAGTTGAGTTTTTTCTTGGGCATTAAGATCCAAGGAACCAAGAATGAGTTATGCTTGTCTCAAAAAAATACATTTCTTAGTTGCTATAGAGCACAAGCATGGTTGGAGCTTCACCTACTCCTACTCCATGTTAAGGAGTCCTAAGCTAACCAGTGCAGATGGTGATCCTAATGTGGATGTTAATGAATATAGGAGCATCATTGGCAAGTTACAATATGCTTGTATAACAAGGCTTGACATTTCCTTTTATGTTAACAAGTTAAGTCAGTACATGAACTCTCCTTGTGCAGCATACTCGAAGGCAGTCCAAAGAGTTCTAAGATATCTTAATGGCACACTGAGTTATGGGTTGCAATACAGAAAGGGAAGTTTTGATCTCACTGGTTATTCTGATGCAGACTAGGCATCTACAGTAGAGGATAGGAGATCCACAACTGGATACTGTGTCTTCTTAGGGTCAAATCCTATAGCGTGGTCATCAAAGAAGCAAGGGGTTGTGTCTAGATCATCCTCAGAAGCTAAATATAGGAGTTTGGCTGATTATGTTTCTGAGCTGATTTGGATAAATAATATGTTGACTGAAATTGGTGTAAGCATAAAATATCCATTGAAAGTATGGTGTGATAATACATCTACTGTGGCAATGGCAACCAACTCTACTCATCATGCCAGGGTGAAACATGTGGAGATTGACTACTATTTCGTTCGTGAGAAGGTCCATGATGGAGTTTTACAGGTGAATTTTGTGTCGTCAGAGAAGCAAATAGTTGATGTTCTGACAAAGCTTATCACTCCTAAACAATTTTCTTCTTTTCGAGATGCTTTAAAAGTTGTTGAAGTTCACAGAAATTAGAAAACTAGGAGAATGTTAGGTTGTGTTATAGTTAGCTGTTAGTATTGTAGTAAAGGTTGTTAAAAGAAGTTCTAGCAGTTAAGTCTGTTAATATCAGTTGTAACTAAGTTGCAGTGTATGTGTTATAAGTATGCTGCATTGATGTTCATCAAATTAAGTTGAATGAATTAGTATTCATTTCATAATTCTTTGTTTGTTCGTTAGTTTAGCATCAAGAACAACAATATATGGCTTTGATAGGAAACGATGCAGCCATACCATAATTGCCGCCACAAAATCCTATTATACCTCCTATATAGACACAAAATATTAATAATCCATCGCTATCACAAGAAGATCAAATGCAAAATTGACCTATTCGAGATTTTGTTGTTCCTGTATTGGATGATTTGCAGCCAAGTGTTGTTAGGCAAGCTATTCAAGCTGAAAATTTTGAATTAAAACTAGTCATGTTCTAGATGCTAAACTCTAATGGCAGTATGCTGGACTGCCACGTGAAGATGCAAGAGAGCACCTTAAATCCTTTCTTCTGATTTGTGCTTCCTTTAGTTAGCAAGGCATTCCTAATGACTCCTTGGAAATACAGCTATTTCCTTATTCATTGTAAGGACGAGCTCATACCTAGTTCCTTCGGTTACTTGCTGGATCAATTACATCGTGGAATGCGCTCGTAACTCAATTTGTTTTGTGTTTCAATCCGCCGACTATGAGTGCTTGTCTTAGAAATGATATTACTACGTATCATCAACTGGATGATGAAAATTTGCATACTACGTGGGAGCATTATAAATCTCTGCTTCATCGCTGTGGAATTCAACAAGAGACGCATATTGAAAATTTCTACATTGGGTTGAACGCACAAACAAAAAATCTTGTCGACGCATCTGTAATGGTCCTTTGTTGGACTGTACATTCGGTGAAGCTGCTAGAATTCTAGAGAGAATTGCTCAGAATGATTATCAATATGGATCTCTCGAGTTGCACAAGTGAAAGCAAATCCTGGAGTTATTGAATTGGATGTTAATCTGCTCTAAGTGCACAAGTTTCTTTGCTCGCAAACATGATAAAAAATATGAAGGGGACTAGTGACATTGCACCTATTCAAGTCGCTCAACAAATTGATGTCCCTAAATTTTATTGTCAAATTTACGGCGACAACCACAGTTATGAAGATTGTCCATAACATGCGGAGAATGCTTTATATGTCAATAACATCCGTGGAAATTCTTATGGTAATTCTTATAATAATTCTGCGAGAAATCAACAGGCTTGGGGAAATCAGAATGCTGCAACATTCAAATATGAAAATTCATCCAATCAAGGCAATTATAGATAAGAGAATTACAATCAGCAGCAGAATTTCAACTAGAGTACTTAGATGCATTCACATCAAGACCAGATGTAGCCACATCAAAATCGTGTGCAGCCATAACAATCTGCAATGTAAAATCTGAATATTCAAGGATAATAGCAACAATAGTACATGCAAACACGATCTGATCCGTTAGTATCCCTCGAAGCCTTAATACACGAGCATATCACTCGAACGGAAGCCATTGTACAAGGAAATTTACCCTCCATCCGAGCGTTGAAAGCACAATTGGGGCAAATCGCTTCAAATTTAAACACACGACCACCAAGTGCACTACCCAGCGACACAAAAAATCCAAATTCAAAAGGGAAGGAGCATTACAAAGTAATCACACTTCGAAGTGGTAGACAAACTACCTAGCCAACTACCAGCTCTACTATAGCACCTATAGTCACTAGTGAAATGGATCAGGGTGAGAGAGTTGTGTCTGAAGAAATGGTAGATGGAGAAAGAGGCTCCACAATTTGTCACCCCAATGCCTACTGTCAGACTGATGAAATTGTTGATGTAACCAACAATGTTGATGTAACCTGATGCATCCATACCTTTTCCTTTCCCACAAAGATTTATAGAAAAGGAGTATGATAGAAATTATCAGTAGTTTCTGACAACATTAAAGCAACTTCATGTCAATAACCCTCTTGTGGATGCTCTTGTACAGTTTCTTAGTTATGGGAAATTTATGAAGGAGCTATTGTCCAAGAAGAAGTTGAATGATACTGAGACAATTGCACTCACAGAAGGATGTAGTGTAGTCCTAACAAATAAGTTACCGCCTAATATGAATGACCTAGGAAGCTTTTCGATCCCATGTTCAATTAGCAACCACTACTTGGGTAAAGCTTTATGTGATTTAGGCACGAGTATCAACCTTATGTCGCTGTCTACTTTTAGAAAATTGGGGATTGGTCATATGAAGCCCATTGTAGTGACATTGCAGTTAGCAGATAGATCATATTAGTTCGCATGGATAAGTTTATGTTCTCGGTGAATTTCATTATACTTGACTGCGAATCAGACTAAGAGGTACTCATAATCCTGGGACGCCTATTCCTAGCTATCGGACGTACTCTCACCGACGTGTACAAGGGTGAATTAACCATGAGACATAATAATGAACATGTCACATTCAATGTTTTTGAAGTTATTCCCTACAAGGACAAAGAAGAATGTCACACTATTGATGTACTGGAGGCATTAATTAAGGAGGAATTCAATGAGCGAATCACAGTATTTTTAGAAGAATTTACGGTGACATCAGATGAAGAATTTCTAGCTAATTGTGACAACAAGGTTGAAGCAAACAATATTGAGCTTAAGCTCCTACTTTGGAGTTGAAGCCATTGACTGCTGATGGTATTATAAATGGCAAGTATTTTCTTCCTAAATTTGTGTATTAGTTGTCTCTTTTGTATCACATTTAGCATGCATATTAGGCATTTCATACATAGTTTTTACGTTCTCTAACTCAGTGATGCTTGGTTTAATTTTATATAATTTTATATTGTTTTCACTACTAATGTCGCCACAATTAGTTTTTTTTATTACACCCAAAGTTGTCGCCGTATTATTATTTCTAGAATGTACCCAAGACTATCGCTGTATAAGTATTCCTCAATTGCACCCAAGAATTTTGCTGTATTCAGTATCAATATTGCGCCTTAGAATTGTCAGTGCAAGAACTCAACCCAGAAGATTAATGTTGGAGAAGAATGCAGCCACAAGACCAGCTTGGAGTTGCGACCAAGAATGTCGCTACATTGAAATTGAACCTCAAATGAGTAGACTCAAGTTGAATTTACATCTGTAAGCACCAGCGCAGGAATATCACAGGTGTCACCGTAATTACGATCTCAGATTGCGACCAGTAATGTAGGGACAACCTGTAGATCTCATAAAAACACACTAGATCTGCATGAGTGCACAACTGTACTCTAACCAACTGTGAAAGCTATAATTAGATCTGGATCTGAGAAGAGATGTCCAGAAATGCGGTGACATTCTATTGACAAACTGTCGATGTAATTTATAAATTGCACCGATATTCTACAACAGTCCAGTAAACAAATCAGATTTGCATAACTGTCAATAACAAACTTTTACAGTTGTACAAAGTTGTTGGATCTGAGAATGGAGAAAATCTGCAACTTCTTGATCCTATAAATAAGAAGAATGAAGAATGAAGAAATCACAAGAGCTAAGGGATTAAATTCTAAAAATTCTGTGTGAATTGAAGATTTGAGCTGGAAATCGAGGAGCTGATGAAGCAAGTCTACAACTGCTTCTGACGAGAGGTGCTTGATGCCGAGCAAGAGGAACAATTAGGGAGTAGACCTAGTAGCCTAGAGATAGTAAGCTTCGTTGTACCCTTTTAATTCTTATTAAACGATGATGGATTTTGATGATATTAAATGAATACAAGAGTACTTTTGATGTTAGATCATTTTGATTCTTACTTTACACTGCTTATCCATTTATTCTTGGATCTAACTACTCTAAACACGAAAGTGAAATTACAGTACGCCGACATTGAGAGATGCGGTTATAAGTTAGGTTAACAAGTGGGTTAAGCGAGAGCTGCTCGGGACTGGGATAAAAACCAGTTTCTTGTTCTTGGATACACATCGTTACTTGCACCGAGAAGTGGAGTGATTGTATTTGAGTCAGGATTAAGTAGGGAGCTATTGTTGGTAAGAACTCAAAGGAACTTCATTGCAGCGATAATTCATTTATATTTTACCTTGTCGACGAATCTAGCATTGCAACTTAGCAATATTCAGTGAAACATTTCTACCCTTTAGACTTGATCACTTTTATATTTCATGCATTTTAATATTCAGTATTCGACACTCAACACAATTGGATTTATTTTCAGTACACTGACATTTAATCTCTGAAGTTTAATTCTAATTGCGTTGACATTGATTGATTATTTTAGTGTGTAGATCTGAAATATTGCACTGACATCAGTACTCACATTACATTAATTTCAATATTGATTACTCTGACATTTAGACATCAAGAACTCATTCCTCATGGGATCAATTTCTGATAGTTTTATCTATCAACTATACTTGCATCGACGTGTGTACGCTTGCACAATCATTGTGTTGTAAAAACAACAATCACCTGCTCATCTAAAGTATGTTTTTCTTGGCAACAATAATACTCTATCAGTTATTGTCTCTGCAACACTAGATGTAATTCAGGAGGAAAAATTGATTCATATCTTAAAACAGCATAAACGTACGATTTCCTGAAGTATTACGAACATTAGAGCCATTAATCCCTCTTTTTGCATGCACAAAATTCAGTTGAGAGATGATTGAAGGCAATCAATCGAATAGCAAAGGGGATTGAATGAGAAAATAAAGGAGGTGGTTAAAAAGGAGATTATCAAGTGGTAGACGCGGGCATTATTTACCCAATTTCTAATAGCAATTGGGTAATTCCGGTTCAATGTATCCTTAAAAAAAGTGGTATCACTGTGGTGAGCAATGACAAAGATGAGTTAATCCCTACACGCATCCTTACGGGTTGGTGAGTATGCAGGGATTATCGTAAATTGAATGTAGCCATAAAGAAGGACCATTTTCCACTTCCCTTCATCGATCAAGTGCTAGATAGGCTTGCTGGAAAAGCCTACTATTGCTTCCTCGAAGATTATTCTGGCTATAATCATATCGCTATTGCGTCGGAGGATTAAGCAAAAACAACGTTTACTTGCCCTTTTCGCACTTTTCTTTTTGCTGAATACCGTTTGGCCTTAACAACACCAGCCACATTTCAAAGGTGCATGCTGGCAATCTTTTCGGATATGATTGAGGACTCTTTGGAAGTATTGAGAAGCTGCCTCCGTCGAAAAATGTGAAGGGTATCCAAAGTTTTCTTGGGCACGCAGGATTTTATCATCGATTTATTCGAGATTTCTCCAAAATTGTGAAACCCCTCTAATTATTTTTAGAGCAAAATAAAAAATTCCTTTTTGATGATGCATGGATGCATTTATGCAAATAAAGAAGCAGCTCATAAAGGAACCCATTGTCGTTGCATCAGATTGGTCACAACCGTCTGAAGTGATGTGTGATGCAAGCGACTTTACGATGGGTTCAGTCCTAGGACAATGAAAGAAAAAATATTTCACGCTATATATTACGCTATCAAAACTCTTACAGAGGCACAGATCAATTACACAACCACAGAGAAAGAATTGTTGCCAGTAGTCTTTGCTTTCGACAAATTTCGCTCATATCTTGTCGGCGTAAAGGTTACTGTATTCACTGACCATTTAGTATTAAGATATCTTTTTGCAAAGAAGGATGCTAAACCATGATTGATACAAAGGATCTTATTATTGCAAGAGTTTGATATAGAGATCAAAGATCAAAAAGGGGTCAAAGAACCAAGTGGCAGATCACCTGTCTCATTTGGAAGTTGGTAGTGAAAACGAAAATACACTTCAAATTATCGATGCATTTTCTGATGAGAAATTGTTCGCTGTCGACACAATCCCGTGGTACGCTATTGTGGTTAATTACCTGGCATGTGGGAAATTACCTTTAGGTGTCACAGGCTACAAGAAAGAAAGATTTCTTCGAGATATAGAGAAATATTACTAGAACTAGCCATAGTTATTGAAAGTATACAATCATAATATCATTAGGCGTTGTGTTCCGGAGGAAAAGATGCTTTCAATCCTGAAGCATTGTCACAATGCTCCTTATGGAGGTCATTTTGGTGGCACAAGAATTGCTAAAAAGGTTCTCCAATCAGGATTCTATTGGCCTTCATTATTTAAGGACGCCCATAACTTTCTGCAGCAATGTGATTGATGCCAGCCAATCATGGAAGTTGAACTCTTCGACGTTTGGGGTATGGACTTTATGGAGCCATTTCCAAGTTCATTCGGAAATGTCTATATTCTAATTGTTGTTGAGTACATATCAAAGTGGGTGGAAGCCATTGCAGTCCCAAAAGATGATGCAAGGATAGTGCTGAAGTTTTTTCGCAAGCATATACTCTCTCGTTTTAGCACGCCTAAAGCATTGATCAGTGACCAAGGCATTAACTTCCACTGCAACCAGGTAACAGTCGTACTGAAGTGGTATGGAGTTAACCATAGAATGGCAACCACTTTCCATCCGCAAACCAACGGACAAGCTGAGGTATCCAATTAACAAATTGAGAATATTCTCGAGAAGGTGGTAAACCCATCAAGAAAAGATTGGTCTTCTAGACTTGATGATGCGTTGTGGGCATTAAAGATAGCATACAAAACCCCACTTGAGATGTTGTCGTATCAGCTTATCTTTTGGATAAGCATGTCACTTGCCTGTTGAATTGGAGCATAAAACAATGTGGGCGATTAAGCAAGTGAACATGGATTATAAGGCTGTTGGGAAGAAGAGGATTTTAGACATCACTGAACTTGAGGAAATTAGATGCAATGCCTATGACAATGCTGCAATTTAAAAGGAAAAAACCAAGTGATGGCACAAAAAAATCAATTTGCAGCGACAATTTATTGCAGGTCAACAAGTGCTATTATTCAATTCTCGATAAAAATTACACCCAGGTAAATTGCGCTTACATTGGTCTGGACCATTTGAAGTAGTTGTCGAAGCATTTCCTCATGGTGCAGTCACAATTAAAGATCTACATGATGGGCACCAATTTAAAGTGAATGGACAACTACTGAAGCATTATATTGGCCATAATGATCACAAACAGGAAGAGACCATTAAATTGGTCAAGTTTTTCTAACTTCTCTTTACATTTTTATCATGTAATTTTATTTTTTTTGTTTTTGTTTCAGTTTATTTTACTTAGTATTTTTTGCAGGATAAAGTCATCTCTTTTGTCGATGCATGCAGATATCCTTGTCGACGCATCTCGTCTGCCTGCTGATTATCAGTAAATCGAAGTATATCAAGAAACAAATTATAACGTTTCATCCGTCAATAGCCAACCATTGGATTGATTTAAATGGATGCAATTCTATTGGATGCATTTATTCTTGCAGACTTTATGTCCTTTCTCTGATGCATAAAGAACATGCCTCTCTGTTTACCCCTTTTAATTCCCTATAAACAACCCTCTTTGTGCTGACTGTGATATTCAAAAACGCCATTTTTATTCACAAAACTTTCTTCAAGTTTGCACCTTTTCACTTTACAACCATCTTTGCTTACCAAAAATGGCCAAAACTCGTGGTACGAAGAAGAAAACTAAATCTGTCGTAGAACCTTCATCTTTTGCAATAGACGTTCGAGAAACAAAGCACCCCACATCCAAAGAACCTGTGATGTTCCTCACAAAAGCGGTTACGGATCATTTCTAGGAGAACATGATGAAAAGGAACTACCACCTAAAGCAATGTTTCCTCTTGTCGAGACAACAAGAACTAGAGAAACAAATCCACAAAACCATCGTGAAGCTGGGATGGGAAACTTTCTGCCAACACCCTAGAAGCTACTCAACGTCTCTAGTACGTGAGTTTTATGCCAATCTCACTGACCATGAGTCAATTTTGTGTTTGTCCGTGAAGGTTTAATAGCCTGGGATGGCACACATATCAATGAACTCTACAACACCACAGTAAATGAGGATGAACATGTTGCGTTTATTGAGGAACTTATAGATGAAGGGGTAGATATTTTGGTCAAAGTTCTCTGTGTTGAGGGAGCGACATGGACGGGGCGAATCCAAACAACTACACAATGCATAGGATATTTTTAACATTACAAAGCAAGGTTTGGTTTCACTTTGTGAACTATAGACTGATTCCTTCAACAAATAGCACAACTGTGACCCTTGATCGAATGTGTCGGATATATTCAATCATTAAGGGAAGGAAGATTTTGCTGATTGTGCTTCCAGACAAACTGGCATATTGGTGTTCCCTTCCCTGACAATGCAATTGTGCCAGCAATGGGGAGTTAAGCCTCGTGATGGAGAAGAGATTTTGGAAAATAATGGTCCAATAAATGAAGCTTAAATTGAGTGAATGACTTGTGGGAAAGATACTCCCACAGTGAAGGAGGCAGATGCAAGAAAAAGAAACAGAAAAGCAAAAGTAGAGGAAAAGGGAACCAATGTGACTGCAGATCCATCTCTGTGACGAAAAGTAAAGAAAGTCGAGAAGATAACAGATTCCATAAACATCAGGCAAATTAAACTTTTCACCACTCTGAAAGATATGAAGAGGTCACAGAATTTATTCTATGCCTACACTAGAGCATGGAATAATGTTGTTGTGACCACATTAAGGCAGATGAGCAAAGCTTCCTGAATTCCTAGCATTCCCTCTGATTATCAGAGAATATGAGCCTTCAACTGAGGAGGCTGACTCAGGGGAGAATGACTAATCAGTGGCTTCCCTTCCAATGGTGAACATTTCTAATGATGAGAAGGAGATCGAATCAAGGGAGGTGGAGGACTATTTGCAGAATATTACGAGCTGATTTGAGGATGACTTTCCTGCTAGTCCTGATGCCAATGTTGCTAAAGAAGGGACTCCTGCTGAAGGGGAGGAAACACCCATGGAAGAAGAGGAAGAAGAAGAGGAAGGAAATGAAGCTGAGGAAAATTCAACTGTAGAATTTGTCCCTGCACCTACACCTAAAGTTGTGGGTGCAATAATTAAGGGTTTGGCGCCAACTGGTGTGAGTCAGGAAAAGACTATGATTGCAATTAATGATGACCATAGTAATCCTTTGGTAATAGTGGTCTACACTAGACCACTTGAAGTGATCCATCTGACACACGATGCAGCTGATGATGCCGGAGCACAGCCGGATGTTACGAAGCAATCCAAGGATCGGGCATAGCTTAAAGAACAAAAGAAAATGCGCTCCAAGGACAAGAAGTGCAGAAAGGAGGAAAAGAATAGAAGGAAGAAAAAGCACCATGCAGCCACATCGACAGTTGCGAAAAATTGAGTTAGTTTTATTCAAGTTTTTCTTAATTGTAGTTTTCATGCATAACATGTAGCTGTAATTTTTAGCCTGTTAGTAAGCATTGTCATCACATTCTCATTTTCATTATATTTTAATTGTCACTGCATTTGCATTGTCATTGCATTTCCATTTGTCATTGAAATTTAATGTTAGTGTATTAGGGATAATGCAGATTTTAAGTTTGGGGGAACGTATATGGGGTTTGGAAATGCAATTGCGCCCACATTTCAAAAAAATTTCTTTTAGAGTTTAATGAGGCATGCAAGGTTATGAATGATGATTGCAATTGTGTTTAAATTTTATTTCTACATTCGATGCTTAATTCTTGAATCATGTGATCTATTAATGAATGAGTTGGATGAATTTGATTGATTGTTCTATCTTTAATTCTTTGATGAATGATTTAAGATTGCATTAGTAATGGATGAATAGTATCATGCTTTGAATCTTGAATGAATCTAGCATTTATAGCTACTTATATATATAGTTATAAATAAAAGACACTCCAATGCTCCAATGTAGGTGTATTGTGAACTGTTTAAGAGGGAACACTCCAATACAAGTGTTAGAAAAAGTAATCTAGCCAAAGGTTGTCACTGCAAGAGTGTGTGTCGATTAAATTACATACCCCTTGGGGGCTTGTTGCACCCCATCGTTACTTCTTAGGAACAAGATAGTAATGCAATGATATCTCTTAGTCACATAAAAAAAGGAAAAGAGATAAAGGGAAAAGAAATATATATATATATATATTATTGTACAATAAATGTTGTTTTGGTAAAAAGAATTTAGGATTTAAAGCATGATACTAACATTGATGAAGTTGCAATTTTAATTATTCATGCTTATGAATTATCGGCGCAATATTTTGTCATTTGAATGTGATCAATTCATTGTGATTTTAGATGATTAAAGTTGCTAGAATGATCATTGCCTTGATAAAATTTTTGCTATAACCTTGCTAGTTTTTGTTTTACTTAAGGACAAGAGGACAAGTAAAAACTCAAGTTTGGGGGTGTGATAGTACTAGAAAGAACCATTGATTTCTCCCTACTTATTGTTTAAGTTGTTCCCATTTAGTCATCCTTAGCATACATTTTTAGAATTTTTATTTTAGTTATTACATTTTCTAACATAATGAAACTCAGACTAATTGCCTTTGAATTTATAATATTTTTACTACTGATGTCATTGCATTATTCTGTTTAGCATTGCACCCAGAATTGTCGCTATAGGAACTTGTTCAGAATTATCGTTGCGTGAATATTTCCAAAGTTGTCGCTACATGAGCATATCCAGAATTACGCCCAGAATTGTCGCCGCATCTGACAACTATCCGGATAATAACCAAAATTGAATGAGCTGTCCAATCTAGTATAACCAATTTGTACGACCATAGACAGCTCAATTTTGCAGAAGAGACACCTGTACAATTTCGAGGGATATAAATACTCACAAGGAAAGAAAAATAGGGGTCTTATTCCGGATTGATTTTCTTCTTGAATCCATTTTTTAAGCTTGAATCTATGGCAGCTTAACTTTCTCAAGGGTGACCTGACACGAAGGAGGAGGCAGATCTTCTCCTAATGAGGAGCTCCTAAGTGCGACACAAGAGGAGAGTAAGGGAGCAAGTCGAGTAGCCTAGGATTAGTCTTATCCATTTGTTCTTTTATTTCTCTTTTTTAAACGCTGGTGATTCATCTTATTTCAAGTTTTTATTGAAGTACATTTGATATTTATACTAAATTATATCTTATTCAAGCTTGCCATTACTGTTTAATCTTTGGGTTTAAATGTTTTGACCACGGAAGTGTTATTGTAGTCACTGTCACTGGAAGGTGCAAGCGACAATTTAAGCTAACAAGCAAGACAACAGAAGTTGCTTGGGGATTGAAGGAATTTAATCCACTTGTTCTTGAATATGTTGCATTGCCAACACTAGAAGATGTGGTTAGTGTGCATGTTTAAGTCTTAGATCTAATAGAGAAGTCAAGTTTGGTAACACATTCACTGTGCATTAATGCAACGACAATCACCTTGTATTTTAAATCTTGTGAGCCACACTTAGTATCCTACCGACTATTTATGTCAGGGACCCCATTTCATTATTATTGCATTTCATCTTTAATTTTACATTATTGCTTAAACTATCAATCTCACAATTTTATTGCATTTACTTATTCATTTCACCGACAATTATAGACAACAACCATCCATCCTCGTAGGATTGATATTCGACAGACTCACATCTATCTACTATACTGGCATTAACAGTTTACGCTTGCACAATATTTGTTGTGACATTCATAGCGCAATCAAAAAGAAAACGCTTAAGTGCGGGGATATTTGATAAGTGATAAAAGTAACATATTTTAATCTCATTCTTTATGCGTTTTTTATGATGAATTTATGTAAATTGGTGAGTTTTATTCTTCTAATCCATTAAATTCATGTTTCTATACTTAGGAGAGCATTTGGGAGCAAAAGAAGCAAAAAATGAGTGAAAACTGAAGGATTTGTGCAAGAAACAGGGGCCACATGAGCTACACCCATGACACACGATCTGGACACATGGCCGTGTGAGCCACACAGGCATGTGAATTTCATAATCTACACTTCAAACCTGTGAAAAACGTAATTTTTAGGGTTTTTGGGCATTCTAAGACTTATATATACTAGATATGATAAGAGGGAGGTAAGCCGTCAGATCTTATTCAAGAAAACAACTAGGAAAACACCATTGAAGCCGTCTTTGAAGCAGATTTCCACCAAGATTGAAGACCTCTGTTTAATTTCTTTTGATTTTATTATGCGTTTTTCTTCGTCTCGCAGTTATATTATCGTTGAGATGTTCTTATTTGTTAGCATGAACTAATTTGCTAAATACCTAGGATAGATGAACCTTATGATGAATTCTGTCATTTAATTTCTTATTTTACGCAATAAATACTTAGATTTTGTTCTCAATTATGTGTGCTTAATTCTTGATTTATTATTTTCGGAATATTAACTATTGTTTGATGTGTTTAATTCAGAGGAGGAATAGACCCTGTTTAAGAGAAGATCTAGATAATTAAGTGGAGTTGCATGTAATCCTTGAAATAAGATAACATAAATCTATCGGGTTAGAGTCAAATCTAATAAGGGAATCATAGATCGAATTAATGCAACAATAGGGTTTTAATTAGAAAGAATTTTCAATTAATCAACCTAGAGTTAGTTGCTTCTATGCTTGAATAGAGGTATTAACATATTTTAGGGATTTCTATGGATTAAGATACTAAGTGAATAAATTGCTTAATTCAGAATGATAATGACAGATGAAATCTAGGTGGATTCTTTCCTGGGCATTGTCTCGCTTCTTGGTATTAAACATTTGTTATCTCTTGATTTATTATTTGTCGTACTTTTAGTTTATTAATTGAGTTAAATTTAGTTTTAAACAATCACTTCATTTTATCAGTTAAATAATAGGAAGATAGCTATTACTAATACTTTTAGTCCTCGTGGGAACGATATCTGTGTTGACAGTAAGTATACTATTGATTGATAGGTGCACTTGCCTTAGTCATATTTTTAATTAGTTACGATTGCATCAATTATGCTAAATAATTTAAGCACATCAAACATGAATTAATATCCCAAAAATACTAAATCAAGAATTAAGCACACATAATTGAGAACAAGATCTAACTATTTATTACGTAAAATAGAAATCAAATGACAGAATTCATTATAAGGTTCATCTCCCCTAGGTATTTAGAAAATTAGTTCATAATCGCAAATAAAAACATCTAAAAATAGTATAACCACAAAAAAATAGAAACTCATAATAAAATTCGAAGAAACTAAAAGCAGGTCTTCAATCTTGATGGAAATATGCTTCAGAGATGACTTCGATGGTGTTTTTCAAGTTGTTTTCTTCAATATTCTATGACGGCTTCCCTCTTATCATATCTAGTATATATAGGTCTTACAATGCCCGAAAAACCTAACAATTGTGCTTTTTCGCGTGTCTGGAGAATAATTCGTGAAATCCACACGGTCTGGCACATGGTTGTGTAGCAGCCCGTGTGGCTCACATGGCCAAGTGTCCAGTCCATGTGGCTCCTAAAATCTGCTCCAGTTTTCCATTTTTCGCTCCTTTCACTCTCAAATGCTCTCCTAAGTATAGAAACATAAATTTAAAGGAATAGGAGCATAAAATTTCCCATTTTACCTAGAATAATTGTTGAAGCCCAAATTTGACCGGGCCCAACACTTAATTGAGTCCAAATTTTAAATTTTAATTTTTAAATAAGTTTGAATTTATTTTAAATTCAAATATAATTTTTGTTTGAATTTACTTTAAATTTAAGTTTATTTTAAATTAAAATTATATTAAAAGACCAAGTCCAAATAAATGTCCATCTTACAAAGCCCAAATTGGGCTCGATCCTAACATACCCCAAAAACTCGAGCCCAAATACAATTCCAAACAAAGGGCCCAATTACAAATGACCCAGACAGACCCAAACCTAGACATTAAAACCAGATCAGAAACCCAAACACACCCCAACTTGCAATTGCCTGTCGTCCACCCTCAGCCACTTAGGGCACGCCACGTCAGCAACTCACTAGCAACTTGCACCACTGCTCACCTGCCACCATCGCCACTGCAAGTTGAAACCTACAAAAGAAAGAACAAGACAGGTTTTAATTGTAAAAAAAAAAACAGATTTTAATGATGGTTTTATAGGCTATAAAACCAGTTTCGAAAATTTGTAATAAAGGGGGATCCTTTTTAGAAACATTCGAATACAATAGAAGCTCCCTTTTGCAGTCAATACCCACAATTGTTCTTTTAAGAAATCAATTCAAAGTAGATAACGTTCGAATAGACACACCAAGCCACAAAAACGAACTCAAATCAAATTCCATTAAGCTATCCAGGTATTTTCAATAAGTATTTATTATCGTTTATGTTTTAAAAATTTTAACCTAATCAGTTTCCGAAGTGTACATTAATATATACATTAAGTATACCACTATTGTCATTTACTTTTTTATATTTTCAAAATGCATTAAATAAACACTGATAATATTAATAAGTTTAATAAGTTTAACAATAATAATAATAATAATGATAATAATAATAACAGTAATAATATTAATCATTAAACCAAAGAAGAAAATGAGAAGTTAGTCAGGGTTACTTCCCTAGGCCGATTTCGCCGTCGTCAAAATCTCGCCAGAACCTTCTCTGGACTCCGTCCGTGCCTCGTCGGGATTGGATTTGCTAAGAAATCGATGACAAACAAGATGGATTAATAAGACTTCACCTTTTTTTAAAAAAACGAATAAAAGACAAAAAAAAGAAACGAACACAAGAATAAGAAACATTTTCTAAAAAATTTTAAAATATGAACACAGTTCGTCAAAATATAAAAGATAAATAAAAAGGGGTCAAGAATAGGAAACCATGAAAACGTTTTTTTAAAAAGAATTAAAACCCTTTGGGTTTTAAAATGAAAAGCTTTTTAAAAGGAAGAAGAAAAGGGGTTTAAAGTTTTCAGATCTAGATCTAGGGTTCAAAAGAGAAAGAAATAAGAAAGGGAAACTTTTACTTACCAAACGATGGACATCGGCGACGCGTGGCGCGTGGTGGTGACGGACGGCAGGAGCATCGACGGACAGTGGCTCGCGGTGACCACGCGTGATGGCTGGCGAGGCGCGTGCGGTGGTGCGCGATGGTGACTGACGGTCCTAGTGATCGGCCAAGGAGGAGTATTTGAGAGGATTTTAAAAGGAAATTTTGTTTTTTATGAAAAGAGGGGTAAAAGTGATTTTTTTTTTTATGGAAATAACCTATATATAACCATCCAAAACGACGTTGTTCTAGATTGCTTCAGAATGCCCAAAACGGCATCGCTTTCGCTAACCCGACCCGCTCCGTGACCCGCTCCACCAGGATCTGCGTGTTTTTATTAAAAGGGATATTTGTGTATTTAGCCCTTCCGTTTTTTTTGATTTTTACAATTTAGTCCTTTTCATATTTTTAATTAATTTTAAATTAGCCCAATAACTTTCAATGCTTTTCAATTTAATCCCTTGACCTTTTGAAAGCCCTAGGAGCTGCCACGTGTCATGATTTTGGCTTATTTATGCAAATGGTCCCTCTTACTTCTAATTTCTATCAATTTAAACCTTAAATCAAGTTCTGTTTAATTACAAAATTGGCCCAAAATTTTTTTTTGATTTTAATTTAGTCCCTTGACTTCAGGATGCCTGAGAGGCTGCCACATGTCACTTTTTTGTTTTTATTGCCTCGAAGGTCCCTAAACTATCCAAAAATTATATTTTGACCCCTAAACTTCTCCATAATTATATTTTAACACCTAAACTTTTCAAAAATAACAATTTTACCCCCGAACATTCCTAAATTCCATTTTTTATCTCGATTTTCCAAAAATTACCATTTTACCCTCGAACTTTTAAAAATTCCATTTTTGACCTCGATTTTCCAAAATTACCATTTTACCCCCAAACTTCAAAAATTTCCATTTTTACTTTCATTTTTCCAAAAAATACCATTTTACCCCTAAACTTTCCAAAATTTTATTTTTAACCCCGATTCTTCCCACAATTACTATTTTACCCCTAAACTTTCAAAAATTCCATTTTTGATCTTGATTATTTCCAAAAATTACCCTCGGATGCTTAAAATTTCGTTTTTAACCTCAAACTTTCCCAAAATTACCATTTTGCCCCCCGATACCCAAAAATCTCATTTTCAACTCCGATTATTTTATTCTTCTTCCTCATCAATATTTGCATTTAAATTTTAATTATTATGCATTCGTATTTCGCATTTTTTATTTTTGTATATAATTTATCTACTTAATTGTTTTGCTTCGTGTTATCTAATATCCAATATTAAATGCTATTCATATTAAACTCACATATTTGTTTTCAAAATTGTTTTCATAAAAACTTTAAAATCGAGGCAATATTCTTTTATTTCGAGTTTTGAAATTTTGTGCCTTAACTTACTAGGCACAATTTTTCTTCAAATCGGAATAATTAAATATCCTTAAGTCAAGGCAATGTTTCTTTACCTCTGATTCTAAAAATTTGTACCTAAACTTACTAGGTGCGACTTTTTCAAAACGAGATAATCGAATATCCTTTTCCAAAGTTAAAAAATTTTACGACAAAGGAAAGCTCGTTATTTCTGGATCTCGAAATGTTATATCCTAACTCACTGGACGTGACTTTCTTTCTCGATTACTTTGAAATAACGGGACTTCCAAACAAAATCGACTTCTTTTAAGCATAACTCATGCATTCAAGGATCGTATTTTAAACTTTATTCAAGTTTTCAAAATTTTACAAATAAGACCCTAAGATAATCAATGTGGAATCAATTTTGGGCATATGAGGGTGCTAACCCTTCCTCATGCGTAACCGACTCCCGAACCTATTTTCTGGATTGCGAAGACTAAAATATTTTTCAAAATGGATTTTAATCGTTTTGTGGTAATCCAATCACACCAAATAAAGGATTGGTGGCGACTCCCATTTCTTCAATTTTAAAATAATTTTTGAAACACGTCGTTTTCAAAAAAGATGGTTTCGACAGCTTTGCGACTCCGCTGGGGACATACTTTCCAAAATAAACGAGAGTCAAGCCAAAATTGATTATTTTCGGATCCTTTTTGAAAACTTTAAAACTATCGATTTCGTTTAATATGCGATCCTCGGCATCTTTTGTGTGACATTATATTATGTGATATTGTTAGTGTAATTTTTGGCATCCATATGCATTATTTTACTACCCTCTTAGGTGGAAGCGGGAAACTACTCCTTCGTGAGGTCTTCACCTTCGTGCAGGATAGTGAATCGCTTTCGGGATTGCATACGTACCCTTGTTTTCATGAAGTTTTCACTTCCATGCAAACATGTGGGAAATGTGTCCCCCTAAACCGAACTCGTCCGTATTAGTCTGTAATGGGTTGAGGAATCCGCGGGTTTTGGTACCCTTTACTCTAGAGCCTGAACCGCACATAATGAGTCTTAAGTGTCTGCCTTAGGATGGAATTACATCAAGTTGTTAGCAGTCTCCCGAGACTAGAATCCTTATTTCATATACATATTTTGTTGACTTGTGTTATCTTTTGCCTTTTGATTATTTTTGCTTGAATTACATCTTCATACAAGACAAGTATGGATTTAAGCTCAATTACTAAAAAGAAAATTGGTGATAATAAAACGAGTTCCTTGATAAGGTGGAAAACAATACGGTCGCGCGCATATGGTTAAAAAAAGAGAAAAGAAAAAAGAAAAGTCAATGATTAACCAGTCGAGTAAGATAGAAACGAAGACCGCACAACGAACCAAACTTTTACCCAACTACAAAAAGTGACTAATTACTTAATTTGACATTTTGGGATCGAGAATCAAAGGACGAACCAGGGCGAAATTGGAAGATGTCTTACGAAGATTAAAAGTTTTTGAACACTAAGGCACGATCATATGTGTATCTATCTTATGTAAAGGAATTTGTTTTTTAGCAAAATTTTCTAATAGAATTGAGTTATGGGTCAATTTTTTCTTATGCGTACATGCATTCATAAGCTGCACATTTTATTAACTTGCACATAATTCCTTGAGAGTCTACCTCAAGTAGAATTGTGTCAAGCATTCAATGGTTGCACGAAGAAGGTAAGAAACACTGTTACATTCTTGCTTCTTTGCTTTTAACTACAATTTATTCAAAGTTTTATTCCTGTATTAATTACACTAACTCGTTCATTTCGAATCTATTTGCATCACATCCTCATACAAAGAGAGGTATAGTTCTAAGCTCAATTACTAAATAGAAAAGCTGGTCATAAGAAAATAGATATCCTGATGAAATAGAAGACAATATGGTCAGGCTTACATGGCAAAGAAAGAAAGAGAACAAAAATCGATGACCTGTCAGATGAGCAAGATGAAAACAAAGATCGTGTAATCATCTGAGTTTTGGCCTAAGTACGAGAAGTGACTGACCACTCAACCGTTTCAAAATGATATTGTGGACCGAAAGTCAGAGATGAGCCAAGATATTTAAATGATTTCCTGCGAAGATTAAGTCTTTTGAACACCGCGACACGACCATATACGTATCTTTTTTATGTAAAGAATTTGATTTCTAGTAAGGTTTTTCTAATTGAGCTATAAGTCAATACCTTTCTTATGCATTCATGCATTCATACGCAGCACATTTTATTAACTTGTGTAATTCTATACTAGCCTACCTTGAGTGAGATTGTGCCAAACCTTCAGTGGTTACTCGAGCAAGGCAAGAGACACGGTTATATTTTTTATTTTAATTGCAATATATTTTGAATCTGTTTTCATTGCATTTTCATAAAAAAAGGTGTCGACTCATGTTCTATTATCAAATAGAGAACTGGTCATAAGAAAACGGATTCCTTGATGAGGTAAAAGTCAACATGGTCGTGCATATATGGTCAAAGATAAAGGTGATGACCTGTCAAAGCAGTGCATGTCAAGGATTCAAGATTACACCTAAGTACATAAAAGCCATAGCAGTTTGCTAGAGCTGAAAAAAGTATGGAAGACAAAATGAGGCGGATATCCAATCATGAATAAGTTGACTTACTTGATGATAAAAAGAATAGGCATAGGTCTAGGTCTCGAGCTCTCACTAAGTATTGGAGTCCAACTTCTAATGGTTTCACATTTGGAGAGAAGGACATGATGCCCACGATAGAAGAGTAAATCACTTCACCTCTTTGCCCAAGGATTCAAAACAATAAAGTCTACTTTGAATATGGTGATCAGGTTAAAGTAGAGATGCACCTTTTTCGAGTCCTAACATGGTATTGGGATTCAACTTAGTTGTGTCACCTCTAAAAACATGGACATACTATTACTCCATTGCCTAAGAACTCAAGCTGAGCGAGCATTAGGCTGCAACCCGGATTAAGGAAAAAAAAAGAGAATAAGTGCTTTGCTTTGGAAAACTTACAAGACATAGCACTCAGATGAAAAATGTTGACATCTTCACCTCAGACACATTAATAGTTTTCCCCAGAGTATTGGGGCACGAAAGAGGATATGGTTGTAGATTTGTCAGACTTGGTAAGCGAATCGCTCATGTTCTAACAACCTTAGCTATTAAATGCCTATCGATGAGGAAGCAAAGCGAGATTTATCGGACACAGCTTTGTCTTTCATCGAGTATTCTCTGAAGACTACTCTCTGTTGACGAGATTTGTGACAGTTCAAAGACAAGACGACATTGCCAAAGACAATTGGAAATAAGCGAGAAATGAATTCAATGCGCTTAGGGGCAAGTTTGAGATAGAGGCCATGTCGCAAGCAAAGATTTGACCCAAGTACTAGAAACGACTAACCACTTGCAGACTTTAGCCATTCAAGACCAATTTTTTGAACTTGAAATCAGGGGCCAACCAAAGCAAAAATTAGCTCGAAAGATTAGGACTTTGAACATCAAGACACGACCATATATGTATCTACCTTATGTATAGAAATTTATTTTCTAGTATAGTTGTCTGATGGAATGGAATCAAGAATCAACACCTTTTGCATGCATTTGCATTGCACTTTAAGCATTAAATTTCAATGAAACCCCTCATATTTGAAACACCCGTGTGAAATAGAGTCATCAACCCTAAATGAAAAGTGAGAGGAAACATGATAAGTCAAGATAGGGAATGATAAAAATTTAAGAAAAGCCATGTGAAAAGTGGAACCTATTAAGAGTTCGCCCCTACACCCTCGGAAGTGTTTTGGACAACTAGATTATGGAGTAGTTTCCTGTAGTTTTATGACTTTTCCAAGAAAATATTCGGAATACACTTATCACTCTAAGTCCGAGAGTAATAGGGATCCTTTTACAAAGGACAAATGACCACTATATTTTATTTCAATAAAATGATGCATTGTTTTTGTCTTATTTGGCAAACACCTTACCATTCTTTTCATTCGTTCATACCACAAGTAATCATTCTTTAGTTTAATTATTCTTTGGATCCCCTTTTATGCTGTGTCCCTTGACGTTAAGGATACGAGCAACATTACTGTTGACTTAAACCCTTTTTGAGTAAGACATGTGTCTAAAAAAACTCTGAGGCTTTGAAAATGATCGAGAATGTAACTTGTCTCCCGATCTACTACGGATGGTTAAGCAAGACATGAAACAAACATCACCTTGAAGAGTCGTGATTTTAAGTGAGAATCGAGACATGAGTCTTTGGCAAGCTACCACGGGAATCCAAAGGTCATTGCATGATCCTATCAAAGCATCTAGGTTTAACAAACTGATGTCGTGACACATAGACTCTCACAAAGAAGAATGCATCCAATTCAACAGAAACTTGAAAAATTGAGGCTCGACGTGTTATCGAAAAAAACCAACAAAAAAATGATGGGTTGAAAATCCGCAAAGGGCATTTTAAAAAACCCAATAAAAAAGTAAAAAAGGAAAAAGAAAGAAAAGGAAAAAAAAGTCAAGATGAAAACCCGTAAAGGGCATCTTGAAAATTTATTCTCCATCATCTTTCCATGTCGTGGCCTCTTTCTATGTGAAGTATGGACACCACCGAGACAATTTTGCAAATAAGTCTCTAATGTGCATCAATTCGTCCTCATGATCATTACTACTTATGCAAATCAACGGAAAAGCAGATTATTGAAAATGAGAGATTGTATGCCGGTATGGGATGCCGAGAAAAAATCATATCCAAATGATGACTTGAACTTTAGCAACAGCACAATAGCAAAATCTACAGTCAATTCAAGAACAAGTATCACGACATAGCACCACATCAAAAAATAGGTCAATAAGGCATTGGAGGTGACTAATAAGAACATCAAAAGGATTCATAGCAGAGACCTATAAAGGCTTGACACGAGAAATCACCATTTGCCTTCAAGGTTTATCGAGTTTTCTATCAGAACAACCACTGGGGCAACACCTTTTACACCAGAATAAAAGTCGTCCTTCCCTCCAAATTTTATTAAAACTAATGAAGCAAAATGGATATGACCCAAATGCAGTCAACTAAACTTGATTAAAGAAAATATACTAAAAGTCATGACCAAATGACAAGGGTTTACGACAAAGAGGGATTCGCTCTATAGAACTCCACGAGAGAGCTCTAGTTTTGAAAAGGATCTTGATTACAAAAGACTTCCAAGGAAAATGGATGTCAAATTGGGAAAGGCCCCATGAGATGAAGAAAATCTTTTTGGAGAAGCTTTAATTTTGATCAAAATGGATGGCAAAAGACATGCCCAACTTCGTGAACTCAGATACAATGAAGAAAAAATAAATAAAAAAGAAGAGAAAGAAAAAACAAAAACAAAAACAATAAGAAAAACAAAAATAGAAAAAGGGAGAGGTCGAGGTGATAACTCGTAAAGAGCATCTTGAAACCTAAGGAGATTTGAGTTGAAAGCCTGAAAAGGCGGCTCAAATTCGAATAAGAGAAAAAGGGGCATGAAGTGGTCCTCTCTCTTAAAAGTAACAAGGTGGAGAAACTTTACACCTTGAGGCATTGACAAAGTACTCTAACTTTCATGAACACATGTCAAGCTTAGAATGGTCTTCGCCAAGTTTGCTCATTGAAGCTCATACTTTAATATCTGGGGCACCTAACTCCATTCTTTGTTCATCTTAGGTTTTGCAACTTTTGACCAATACATGTCATTTTTAATCCTTTTGTGAGTTTTGCCTCCATGAAATTCATTTGTCTTGTGATCATGTCCAAGCATTTCTGCATCAAAACAATGATCAATGAACCAATGACCTTTTCATTCATGCAAACTTTAGCCTTCAATCAAATTCAATTTCATCTATTTCGTAACCATGTTCAAGCACGCTTGCATAACAGCCAGTGGACTAATGATTTTAATCTTTTCATCGACCTAACTCTATTCTTTGCTCACTTTATATTTGGCATCCTTTGACCAATATGGGTTACTTTTAATCTTTCCATTCATGTGAGCTTTACCTCCAATAAAATTTCATTCGCCTTGCGACCATGCTCAAGCAAATTCCGCATCGAAATAACGATTAATGAACCAAACGATCTTTTCATTCATACGACCTTTGTCCAAATTCATCCACCTTATAACCCTATGCAAGCATCTTTGCATTTGAAATAACGGTTAATGGTCAACAATATAAGGAATAGAAGGATTTCTGCATATCATTTTGGAAAATTCCTAAATATTACAGAGACCTGAAATAGGACCACTAGTTGGAGATAACCCAAGGGTTAGAAAGGTCTCAAAACAAATAGTCCAAATTATGACTACCTCTTTAGGTTTCACGACAATGATACACTTACATAAAACATGATAACACATCAGAAATAGGACTTAAACAAACGACGAACAATGTCGACCTAAGGACTAGGATAAAATCACATCTCAAAAATGACATTTTTACTCACCTGCTTAAGAGCATTTAATTCATCCTGATCAAGGCATCCTAACAATTTGGTCTACATAAAGACCCATTAAAAGCATATTCCACAGGTTTCATTACCACGAAATGGCGAAATGAGCTGAGAAAAAACATGAAGATTTGAAGGGAAAGGTTTAAGTCGCAATGGCGAACCTAGTACCTCAGAGACATGAAGGGAAAGATCTAAGTTGGAACGGCGGATCCAATACCACGAAGACATAAGAGAAAGGTTTAAGTCGCAATGGCGAACCTAGTACCTCAGAGACATGAAGGGAAAGATCTAAGCCGCAACGGCGGATCTAGTACCGCGAAGACATGAAGGGAAAGGTTTAAGTCGCAATGGCGAACCTAGTACCTCAGAAGCATAAAAGGGAAAGATTTAAGCCATAACGGCGGATCCAGTACCACGAAGACACGAGGGAAAGATCTAAGCCGTAATGGTGGATCCAATACCACAAAGACACAAGGGAAGGATCTAAGCCGCAACAGCAAATCTAGTACCATGAAGACACAGAGGGAAAGGTTTAAGTCGCAATGACGAACCTAGTACTTCAGAGACATGAAGGGAAAGATTTAAGTCGCAATGGCGAACCCGGTACCTTAGAACCTTTGCCTGTTTTCAAAATATAGAACCTATTTTCATTAGAACCTATTTTCAAAATATAGAATTGACTATGGGAGATGATATCGATTGTAAGCTAACAAATATTATAGATAGGCTCTAATATGGTGATTTAAGTATTGAAGTTGTTGTAGTACAGTGGTAAGTATTTTTGCCTGTCATGCTGGTGACTTGGGTTTGATCCTTTGCAATGATGCAAAGTTTTTTCTTATTTTGTTTATCAAAAAATTAGACAAAATATATTTAAATGGAATGGCTTCACCCGGACTCAAACTGGAGACTTTCAATGTGTTAGACTAACGGGATAACCAACTACATCACGAAACCACAACAACATGCTTTTTACATTTATATTTATAGGTTTACTAGTTTTGAGAAACAATATTTAAAAAGTAAAATGTGTAGTAACCAAAATTTTAGATATTAGCGGGATAAAATTTTGAGTAAATCAAGCTTTAAAATAATTATTTATCATAATGTTGTGATTAAAAGTGTACATATTTATTAAAAAAATAAAATAAAGTTTGGTTGACGGTAAATTTGAAATATTATTATTATTTTTAAATTAAAATTTATTTTAAACACGAAAGATAGTTGATTCTTTGTATGCGCATAATAAAATAAAACAAAAATGTATGAATAAATAAAAATAATCTTGATTGAGTGATAAATTTAAAGTTTTTTATTACAATTGACATGGGTCTAAATATCACTATATACATATTTTTATTAACTTAAATTAAAAAATTAAAATATCTTCAAATATCATAACTTATTCTATAATGTTTTGATTGATTTTGTTTTCATTAGGGATTTTATTAATAGAATATATTATAAAAACTTCATGTCATTGTCTTTTCATATAGAAGTAATGTCTAGGGCTTTTTATTCTTTGACACGTGATTACGAGGTTGAAGTTTTAGTCTTGTGACACTTTCACCTTGCATGGTATACAGCTTGAGGCCATTTAAATTATGTTAGCCACCTAACTTGACGTCATTTGTAATAGTTATTTTAGGCTATTTTCGCACTTGACAAGTCTGTTTTCTAACATTTTTATAATTATATTACATTTTCGATATTAATAGGTTAGAAATAAAATAATAGTAAAATAAATATTTTACATATTTTTTGTTATTTCGATGACCCGAAAGGTTGACTCAGGCTTCATGAGTGACTAATGAGGTAATTAAGTGTGTAAGATACCATTTCAGGTTCGAAAATACAAGAAATATTGATCGAGTCATGAGACAAGGAGCCCAATAAGCCAACAACATTGCCAAAGGCTTGGAACCCAAACGACGTCATGACAAGGAATTACCTCTCGTCACGACGACGCGGTGAAGAAATGAGAAGAATGGCATGGGATTAACGTTGGGACGAGAAACATCTCCACATCTCAATGACGCGACTTAGCATGGAAGAAAAGAGTTGATTTCCTTGGACGACATATTTGAAAATTTTCCATATTAGGACTCTAGCTTTTTACATTTATATTTACAGGTTACTAGTTTTGAGAAACAATATTTAAGAAGTAAAATGTGCAGAAACCAAAATTTTATATATTAGCGGGATAAACTTTTGAGTAAATTAAACTTTAAAAAAAATATTTATAAAAATGTTGTGATTAGAAGTGTACATATTTATTGAAAAATTAAAATAAAGTTTGGTTGAAGGTAAATTTGAAATATTATTTTTATTTTTAAATTAAAATTTATTTTAAATACGAAAAGATATTTTTAGTAAATTTTATAATGGAGTTGGTTCTCTATATGTAACTGATGGAGAAAATGCATTATGTATAATTAAATAAAACAAAAATATATGAATAAATAAAAACAATCTTGATTGAGTGGTAATTTAAGGTTTTTTTTATTATAATTGATATGGGTTCAAATATCATTATATACATTTTTTTATTATTTTTTAAATTAAAAAAATTAAAATATCTTTAAATATCACAATTTATTTTACAAAAGAAAAAATATTCGATTGATTTTGTATTAATTAGGGATTTTATTAATAGAATATATTTTAGAAACTTCATGACATTATCTCTTTATATAGAAGTAGTGTCTAGGGTTTTTTTTCTTTGATACATGATTGCGAGCTTAAAATTCTAGTCCAGTGACACTTGTACCTTGTATGGTATACAGCTTGAGGCCATTCAAATTATGTTAACCACCTAACTTGACATCACTTATAATAGTTATTTTAAGTCGTTTCTGCATTTAACGAGTCTGTTTTCTTGCATTTTTATAATTAAATATTACATTTTTGGTATTAGTAGGTTAGAAATAAAATATTAATAAAATTAATATTTTTACGCTTTTTTTGCTATTTCGATGACCTAAAAGGTCGATTAGGACCTCATGAGTGACTAATGAGTTAATTGTGTAAGATACCATTTCAGGTCCGAAAATACAAGAAATAATGATCGAGTCGTGAGACAAGGAGCCCAATAAGCCAACAACGCTGCCAAAGGCTTGGAACACAATCTACATCGTGACGAGGAACTACTTTTTGTCACGATGACGCGATGAAGAAATGGGAAGAATGGCACGACGTTAACGTTAGGATGATAATCGTCCCAACATCTTGACAACACCACTTGACGTGGAAGAAAAGAGTTGTTTTTTTTGTACATATATTTGGAAAATTTTCATATTTGGACCCTAGCTTTTAATAGAATATTTTATTCATTGGTATCTAAGTGTATCTTGAGATTGAGTGGTCACCAAGTAAGTCGTTGTCTTTATAAGCAGCTTTAGGGTCATCAAAATTGTAAGCCAACAAATATTATAGATGGACTTTAATATGTTAATTGAAGTATTAAAGTTGCTGTAGTGTAGTGGTAAGTATTCTCGTTTATCACACGGGTGACATGGGTTTGATCTTAGACAACGGTGCAAAGTCATTTAACAAGATATATTTAAAAGCAATGGCTTCGCCTAGATTCGAACCGAAAACCTTTAATGTGTTAGACTAATGTGATAACCAACCCCATCAACAAACTTTTTTACATTTATATCTATAGCTTTACCAATTTTTAGAAATAATATTTAGAAAGTAATATGTGCATAAACCAAAATTTTAAATATTAGAGGGATAAAAATATGAAGGATCTTAGTATTCATTTAAAAATAGATTGAACTTTGAATAAATCTAACTTTAAACCTATAAATACATTTTATTAAAACAATTTTATTTTATTGTACATAATGTATTTCTCCATCAATTAAATATTTAAATACAAAAACATGTTTTAATAAATTTCATAATAGAGTTGGTTCTTTGATTCATGAAATTGATTTAATTAAGAATTTAAATAATAATATAAATATATAATTGATGGAGAAAATACATTATGTACAATAAAATAAAATTAAAATGTATGACTATTTTTGAGTTGTAAATTTAAGAGTTTTTTATTATAATTGACATGGATTCAAATATCATTATATACATATTTTTTTATTATTTTTAAATTAAAAATATTAAAATATCCTTAAATATCATTACTTATTTTAAAAAAGAAAAGACATTACTGTATTTTTTTCAATTGAATTTGTGATTTTATTTGATAAATTTCTTGAGTTCGCTTTATTGTTTAAACCATGCAATTCATCATAAACAATCTCATGAAATCACGATTTAGGTTAGATATCTTGTTGAGAGCAACCTCAATTACTACATGGATTATAAGATTTTTTTGTTGTTGTTGTTTGTTTGTTTGCTAGCTTGCATCATACCAAACTAAACGTCGAGCATCATAATATGTTGGCATAATGACAAAATTAATCCCTAACGTTTGGGTGTTGAGTCATTTTTGCTCTTAAGGTTTTTTTGGAGCACTTTCACACATAACATTTGTTTTTTTGGTCAAATTGATCATTTTTTTAACAGTCTTACTGACGTGACCGTTATAGGACTAACGGCGCGGACATGAAAAAAATTTTCCACCTATGCGCCACATGTATGTAGATGCTAACGTGACATATAAGACAAAATAATGTCACATCAACAAATGAATTTAAACTTAAAAAATAATAAAAATTAAAAAATATATTTTTTAGGTTTACCCACAATTAAAACAATTAAAACAAATTAAACACTAACAAAAAAACTGAACCCTAACTTTTGAATCAATTGATCAAAACAAAATATTTCCATTTCTTCCTTCTTTTTTCTCGTCCCCCCCTTTTTCTTTTGTTCTTTGTATTTTTTTTCTTCTTCCTCATCATCCAACATAATTCCATTCAAAATTTCTTTTGAATCGGTTAATTTTTTTTTCATGTTTTTTCTTCTAAGTATTTCAAAACTTATTTTTGGGTTTGAATATCATATTCAAAATTTGATTCTTGAGCTTTTGA
Source organism: Kokia cookei (assembly GCA_039519145.1). Taxonomy (NCBI): domain Eukaryota; kingdom Viridiplantae; phylum Streptophyta; class Magnoliopsida; order Malvales; family Malvaceae; genus Kokia; species Kokia cookei. The sequence continues at coordinate 30,417,470 of CM076907.1, read as the reverse complement.
AAACCTTAAACTTACTGATGAAAGGCTAAGGAGGCTTCTGATAATGCTGAGAGCAAGTTGAGGAACCAAAGGAAGTAGTAGCAACATCGTTACCGAGGCAACAACAGAGAATCAATGCCCCTATTGTTCATTGGATCCATTCAATTTTTAGGGTTTTCAAAATTCTTGTATTTTTTTTTGAGTTTTTTATCTCTTTCTAAATTGTAAATTTTTTATTTCCAAATAATTTTAAATTCTTGTAATTTTCTAGGTTTTTGCTCTTATTTTGGGTTCTTGCTATCACATTAGGTTTTTTTTTCTATTTGAAATGATTTTGGGTTGAAAATATTGGGTTCTTTGTTTGCTATTGAGATTTTGTTCTTTGAATGTGTTGGGTTCTTTATTTGATTTTAGGGTTTAATTTTTTTTTCTATATTTCTTTGTTCATCTCTTATACATCTTTGATCTTCCTTTATTTGTCCCATATCTTGTTTTTGAGATTGACTATCGCTCTTTCTTGGTCATTCTCAAGTTGTTCTTAATCATAGTTAGGCTGAAATTTAGTATTTGAAATCTTGTGGTGGTCAATTTCTTAATTCAAATCTATTTTCTCAAGAGTTATTGTGTGTGATTCTGTTATCGACTCAAAACCCTTGAATTCTTTTTTTTTATCTCAAATAATGGACTTCTGTATACAGTGACCTAGTTGAGGGCAAAGAACAAGTTTCAAAAATCCAGATTTTTAAGTTTGATTTTTAATTTCAGATTTCATAAGAAAAAAAATGGGCAACCGATTTCAAAGAACGGGTTTTTAAGTTAGGGGCAAAGATCAGGTTCAAAGAACAGACAAAGAAGCCGATAATGGTGAACAATGGAAAAAACTAGTGGAGAAGAAGAAATTATAGAAATTAAAAATTAAAATTATTTAATAATTTTAATAATTTTATATTTAAAAAATAATATAATAATTTTAATAATTTTATATTTCAAAAAAATAATTTTAATAGTTTTAAAATCATTTGCTAACATGACATATAATACAAAATAGTGTCATGTTAGCATTCAAATACATTTGGACCGTCATGACAACTGTTAATGTTGACCGTTAGTCAACAACGGCCATGTCAGCAACACCGTTAAAAAATGACTAATTTGACAAAAAAAAAATGTTATATATGAAAGTGCTCCAAATAAACCTTAAAGGCCAAAATAACCCAACACCCAAACGTTAAGAACTAATTTTGTCATTATGTCTAATATGTTGTATAACTTCATCAGATTTGGCATTAAGAAAGGGCTTTTCCTAACTTTTATGTCTCCAAACAATATCTCTCTTTACATTGAATAATAAACCCCATGCTTATGTTGCAGTCATACCTTGAACCTCCTCTCAATAGTGAAACAGATATAAAAAATCCCTTGAAGGAGCCCCATAATTATTGAATTCCCTCACGTCAACCTCATTCGATTGCTTTATCAATTATAATTGTGTCATTATTACATATACAAATTATTAAGCGGTCACAAAATGAGAAAAAGTACAAATATGACATGAACACACAAATGGTTAGCAACTATTTTCAAAATATAGAATTGATGACGAGAGTTGACATCGATTGTAAGTTCACAAATACTATAGATAGGTTTTAGTTTGCCTATGGGAATATTTGTGTCGTTGTAGCATAGTGGTAAGTATTTTCGCTTGTCACACGGTTGACCTGGGTTTGATCCCAGGCAACAATGCAAAGTATTTTTTTTTTGTTTAAAAAATAAACAAAATTTTTTAAAAGCAATGACTTCATTGAGTTTCAAACAGGAGACTTTCAATGTGTTAGACTAACATGATAACCAGTTACACCACAAAATCATGTCAAGAAGAATGTTACATACATATTTATAACACTAATTTTGAGAAACAATATCTAAAAAGTAGAATGTGCGGAAACCAAAATTTTAGATATTAGTTAGAGGATCTTGGAATTCTATGTGTTATTTACAATCTTAAAATTAAAAAAAAAATTAAACTCTAAATATATAAATGCATCATATTAAATGAATAAATTTGATTATTATGGTATTATCATCAATCCTATATATTTTTTAGTGTTGTTTTATTGAGTAGAATTGGATCTTTGCCAATGAGTTTTAGTTTGTTTGTCTATGTGACTGAATATGTTCTCTATAAAATTACAAGATTGAGTACCTATTCGATCTTCAAAATTTTATTGTTGATAGAGTTATTGTAGTGAAGATGGGACTTGAAGCAATTGAATTCAAAGCACATTTTCAAAATCGTATCTTTTTAATAAGAGTAGGTCATCATTAATAATGATGTTTAGTTTAGATATTTTGTTGAGAGTCAATTACTACATGGATTATAAGTTTTCTTTTTGTTGTTTGTATCATACTGAATTGAACGATGAGCATCATGATCTGCTATATAACTTCATCAGATGCCAAACATCGAGCACTATAATATGTCTTTGACACTAAAAAAGCAGGCTTTTTCTAGCTTTTATGTCTCTAAACAATGTCCCTTCCTATATTAACAACAAATCTCATACTTCTTCGCTACAACTTTTTTTTTCTTCAGTCGTGAAATAGACATAGACAAATCTTTGAAAATGCTTGAATTCTCACTACCTTAGCTTTTTTAATCGGTCACAAAATAAGAAAATGTACAAATATGACATGAATCAACCAATGCTTAGAACCTATTTTCAAAAGATGTAGTTGACGAGGTGATATTGATTGTAATCCAAAAACTATTTAAATAAAATTTAGTATACCATTTTAAAAACTGAAGTCATTGCAGTATAGTGGTAAATATTCTCGTCTGTCATGCGGGTGACTAGGGCTCAATCCCTGGCAACGGCGTATATGTAAATAGTAAAACTAGTAGACACCAAAATTTAAGATACTAGCAGGTGAGAGGCTCTTAAAATTAAAAAAACTAAACTTTGAGTAAATCAAACTTTAAACACATAAATATATCATATGAAGAATATTAATATTAAATAAATACAATTGTTTATCATTCATTGAGGAAATAAAAAAAAAACCTATTTGCATAGTGGATCAATTATGGTCAAGCGAGGAAATCAAACTGTCACTGAGGTATTGATGGAATGGACAAACACATTTCCTGAGGATTTTACATGGGAACCTCTATAGGAGCTACAACAAAGACTACATTCGATAATTGAGGACAAGGATTTTTAAGTAGTGGTGGAGGCAAAAAAAAATTTTGGGTGCCCGGAATTAAATTATATATTTTTACGATAGTAAAAATGTAATTTCACCATTTTAATAGTTTATATCTTTATAACTTTTAGAGGATTAAATCAATTTTTTATTATTTTTGAAGGGGTCAAAGTTTAATTTTACCATTATTAATTTAAAATTTTATAAATTATAAAAGACCTAAATAGAATTTTTTCCCTTAAGGGCCCGCGCCCTTCGCTCCGCCACTGCTTTTAAGGAGAAAGTACTTGTTAGGAGAGGAACGGTTTGTTAAGTTAGTTGTTGCTACGTTGTGTTTTAGCAAAATGTTAGCAAATAAAACAATGTGTTTTAGTTTTATGTTTAATTGAAACAGTGAGTTTTGTTGTTGGTGGTGGTTACAACCGTCAAATAATAGCTTCCATAACCAACTATGTTACTGCTGCTTCTTTCTATTTTAAGTAGAGAAGGAAAATGGAAACGGTTATACGATTTTGTGAATGAAAAACTTCTTGTTTGTTCATTCTCTTCTCCCTTCTCATTCTTCTCTCTTTTCTAAAACTTCCTGCACCATGTAATAATTTGTCATGAGCAATAGCAATTTCTTTTGAAAATATTTTATTAAACAATCTATTTGAAAAAAATATAAGTGTACATTGACGAAAATACTACTCTTAGGGAACCAGATCCAACAATATATATATCTTGGATACTTGATAACAACAATGCATTGGGTTGATGAGTCGAGACATGAGGGGTGGAACCAAAGTATTATCGGCAACCCAACTAGTCAAGGATGTTCAGTGTGGTGGGAATATTGACTTAGAAAATCAAAATGCTACGAAGACCCCTTTGGAAATGCTAGAGGTGCAAAAAATCAATTTGAAACATATTGATTTATTAGTAGGGCTACCACCTATGAGAGAGGTGGATTGTGCATTAGACTTTGGGGAAAAGTAGTGATACAAACTGGACAATCAGATCGAGTAAATGTTATGAGCAAGTACTTCTCAATCATTTTCCTAGTGTTCTACATTATGACGTACTGTTGGTTTGGCAAAGACACAATGTTCGTTTCAGAGTTCTGAAATGGGTAAGCTAAGGGGCTTACAAATCAGAGTTAGCGACAATACTCAAGGTTAACTCGATGTTCAATGTGGGTGTGCTGAAACCTATTTGTAAGGATCAAGGGGATCCCAGTCAAAGCGAGTTACAATGGGGGAAAGTAAGAGTAGTGGCCCCTTACGGTCGAGATGTACAGGAGAGAAATACAGTTCAAGTTAGGTGACTGCAGAGAAATAGGTCGAGTCATATGTTCCAAAGGGCAAAACTACTCGACGGAGAGACTAGTTGGGAATTGACCAAGATGTTGAGGCATCCAAGACAAGTCAAACTAGTATCATTCGGAGGACGCGATAAGGGTGTCATGAAAATGGGTGAGGGACAATGTCACGGGTCGTAGATCAAAGCCTATAACGAATGCGCATAGAGCGTCCCATGGAGGTCAATTAATTAAATGGGGCTCATTTGATCCACTTGAACTTGCCCGGTTTGTGGAACACATGGAGAAACTCATTTACTTAAAGCTTTGGTGATCCAACGAAACACTTCAAAAAAACTAAAATTATGAGGGTAATTATTGTAAATCATAAAAGATAAAAATGTATAGAGTTTAAATATTATATTACTATCATATTGTAAATAAATATTAATCTCAACCGTTGGTGTAATTCAATTTGTACCGTTTGTATTTATGCTTATAAGAATTGTGTATAACTCAAGATATTTCATTTCTTTTTATTTTATTTTTAGATGATATGTTTTTTTATATTTTTCAATGTCTTAGTTTTTTTAAAATATCAATTTTTTCTTTTCCATATTCCATTAATTTTTTTTTACTCCTGATTTCCGTGGTTAATTGGAAGTCCAATTCAAGAGGAGTCTTTGGGTATTTCGAGGATCAATGGATTTCCATGTAGCTTTGAGTTCCCTTCCCATTGTACTGCATTAGATTCACTCATGAATGCATTAATATTTAATATGTTTTTGTAGAGTGAATAGACTGCTTTTAATTTCATTAGAATTATTGATGTGTTTCGTATTGTTGTTTTATTGAACAGAATTGGGACTTTGCCAATGAATTTCAGTTTATTTGTCTATGTGACTGAATATGTTCTCTATAAAATTACAAATATTCAACCATGAGTTTTCAATTACTCAGTGAACTTGAACCTATGAAACAGCCAACAAAAATCAAAATCAGAGTGGCAAGACTTTGGGAAGCATTCACTGCTGCTGAACCAGACAAACTATTGAGCCTGGAGTTTGTAGGCATTAGTTGTCTTGTAAGGTATTGCTATTTCGTATGACATCCATCTTTGTAGTCTTATTGGTTTGATAGTAACTTAGTTAGATGGTTGCTGCAGGCATGAGGCTAGCTAACTACTATCAAATTTAAGCTTATGGATTTAATTCTTGTTCTTCAAAGTCAAAATTGATATTAGGAAGGGCTGATTGATTGCTCTTGTAGCACTTTCTGTTTACTTCTCTGCTTGTCTCTGTCTTTTTACACTTTTGGCTTTGTGGTTAAGGTTGATTGGTAGGCAGTAGGGTTGTTCATCGGTTGAAGATCTCAAAGAGGAGGCACCATGTAATAATTTGTCATGGGGCAGTAGCAATTTTCTTTTTATTTTACCTTTCTTTATTCCTCTCTTCGGTTTTTCATTTTTGGATTTTGTTTTTATTTTATGCTTTTTTACAATTGATTAATGGTTTATTGGGTTCAATTTTATAATAATTTCTCATTGGCAATAAAAATTTTTCGACTCAACAAGTTTGTATAAATTTTATTTTGTTCATGACAATTGGTACGTACCTAAGATCGTGATTGATAATAGGATCTATTTTGGATATTTTGGTCTAAATGGTAGGAATCTTGCATTCTGAAAATATCAATATATATATATATATGCACTTAATTGCATATTCATTATCAAAGTTAGTAAACGAAGGGTGTATATGCTCATTTAGTATATGTATGATGTATGAGACTTAAATAGATGTAAATATGCATATGATCATATGTTTTAAGATGTTAAGAGTACAAAAGAAGGTAGTTTAGCTTTTGAGTTAATACATATATAAAAATATGCAATGTTGAGTTTTTGGGTCACCTAGGCTATTTGAGTATTGTAGTTTGCAAGTTTTATGATGAATGGAGTAAAGTTTGGGGGAAATTGCATTCAAGGTCGCAAAATTCCTCTATCAATGTCGTGACATCGAGTTTCTGTTTTCATAGTAGTGATTCTCCCTTATTGAGGTCATGACATCAAATCTTCCTGTTCCCAAGGTCGTGACATTCCCTTGTTAAAGACACAACATCAATTTCCTGTTTCTAAGGTCGTGACTCACCTCGGTTGAAGTCGTGACTTCATGATTTTGCCCTCAGTGTTGCGACATGCCTCCTTCGTGGTCACAACACTACTCTTGTATTTTGAGAATTTTACGTTTTGAAACTCAATGGCTTGTACATTTCAAATCCAATGATTAAGTCGAGTGTGGGATGTCAAAACTTCAAAACTGGTTTCTAAATATATGTATTATGAATATCGATTTTGATTTGGTGGTTATTATTATTATTATTAATGACAAGAAACCATTTTTAAAAGCGGGATTCAGTTTAAATATAATTAAAAAACGAAAGTATTTTGGAACTAAAAAGACTACCGTAAAACTAAAAGTTTCAATATATGCTCCTGTACCTTTTTTTTTATAATATATATATATAGGGGCAAAATCAAGGGGCTGGTAGGGACCTTGGCCCCCTTAAAATGAGAAATTTTTCATTTAGGCCCTTAAATTTTTTTAAAATTTTAAATTAGTAAAAGTAAAATTACACTTTGGCCCCCTAAAAATGATAAAATTTTAATTTAATCCTTTAAAAATTGTACTTTTACTATCGTAAAAATTACAATTTAACTTCAGCCTCCCTAAAATTTTTTTTTATTTCGCTCCTATATATATATATAAAATATGATATGATATTATTACTAATGACAAAAGAAATCATATTTAAAACTTAATTTTAAAAAGAACCTACTTTAAATATAATTAAAAAAGAAACTTTTTTGAACTCAAAGAACTATCCAAAAACTAAAAGATTTCATATATGCTCTCGTACTTTTTTTTATATAATAAAAAATATAAATAATAAAATCATTATATATGTACACATATACATTATCTTTAAGAAATTTTAAATTTTAAATTTTTTGCAACTTTATATTTTTTGTTTTTAATTTTTAAAATTTTAAATTTTAAATTTTTTCGAAAATATATAAGAAGAAAAGATAAAAAAAAAATAAAAATTAAATAATATTTATTCCTATGATAATATTATTTATCTTTACAAAAATATTAAAATTGAATTTAATATTAAGATCTATATGAAATTGTTTAAATCTATTAATAATATTAATAATATTTGTAATTTTGAAATTTAAATTTAACATGAACTATTTTTTTTGGTGTAAAGTTAATTATTATTAATTTTATCAAATATTAAGAGTTGTATATTATATACGATGCACAATATAAAATTATTATTTTTGAATAAATATCTGAATTCCATTAATCAAAGTGCCAAACAGGGTCACGTAGCAAAACAACAAAGATCAGAATAATTGCTGCAGACAAACCAAATAAAAGCAGACTAGAAAAAAATACCCTAGAAAACCCCAAAAGGCAAAAAGAAAGAAAAGAAAAAGGAATCCAACTGAAGCGCTCTCTCTAAGAATTCCATCAGACAATGAGACGATGAACAGAACAAGAACATCAGAGAAAAACTAAACTTTGTAAACCACCACGGAGGAAAGGTTAAGGTGATCTTCACTCTACAAAGTTTCCAGAATCAGGATCTAAAACAACTTTGCCACCGGTATCAATCTTTCGTCAACACATGCTCCACTAGAGCCGACGCTTTCTCTACCCAAAATAGCGGTGTCAGGACTTTTTTGCCAAACTTCGCCAGCTCATGCGTCGCCTTGTTCGAAACCCTCTTCACAAATTGAAAGGTAATTTTCTCAAACAGGGCACTAATTTCTTTATGTCGCAAATAATTGGGAATATATACGAGTGATCTATTGAGACTGAGTTGATTTTTTGATTGTCGTCAATGAGTCACCTTCAATTTGTACTCGCTTGAAACTCATATCCTTGGCAAACTGGACATCTTTTTCACAAGCCCTCATCTCAGAACCAAAAGCATCTGGAGCATGCAAAGGAGCCATAGATTTCACAGCATGAAGAACTCCTCCTCTTGGAATGGCCAAAGCAGTTCATCATTAGTCTCATCAGAAATTCGTGAATGAACTAAATCAAGAAGTCGAGAATCATCAGCAACATCTGTCACAGTAAAGATACCTGAAAAATATACGGAGGCCGTATGAAGCAAATCCTCCTCTTTAGTTATCCAACGCCCATTACCATCCTCAATTCCACAGATTTTTTATCTTTTATTCGGGATTGAAGCCATTTTGTGAAAATAATTAGTGTTTCTGTCACTAAATTTCCGCCAATTAACCCTTGAACTTTGTGCCTAAAAGAGTTCTTTCTTGTCCTCTTCAAGATTATTTCCCAACTGGATATCAGTTATTTCAGCCAATACTTCATCATTCGACTCCTAATCCTGTAGATTAATTAATTGAGTCTCCAAATTTTTTTTTTTCACTTAGATTCCTTCTTTTCCTGTACCTCTGCAGGCTCTGTTTCTTCCTTCTCGTTCTCATCTTCTTCCTCTTTCTCTTATTCATCTCGTTGATTAGCTTCCACTTCCACATGTTGTTCTTCCTCAGTTGGGCCCTTGTCATCGCAGTTGACTGCATCAACATCTTCTTTTGCAATATCTGCTCTGTCAGCCATATTTGCATCTAAACTATTTAAAAATTTGTCCTCGAACAGATCAATTATATTGCGATAACAATCATCCTTAACGTTTGAATGTCTTTCATTATTGTCATCATCAGAGATGTGAACTCTTGTTGGCATTTGATTGGGCCTACCATCAGTGGTAGGCTTGTTAGATGAAGATTGTTGCATGTGAAATAAGATCTTAGGGAATTTTGGAAAGTTTGACAATGGTCTGGTGCTGATATGACGTACTGTAGCGACAATGGCCTCATTCTAAGCTTTTGTATATGAATAAAATATATGTTGCATGTAATCCAAATCTTCTAAAACACTCAAAAGACGATTGTACGCACATCAACATAGTCAAGAAAAATTTCCAAACTAGCCAGTCGTATTAATATTTGTGGATTTGAGGGTGTATTAGTCTGTTATTCTTTCTTTTTCCCTTTTTTTTTGTATTTCTTTGCTGAAGCTTCTTTGGCTACAGGCGTATCTTGGCCTCTTATCATCCTTTCAACCGATATATCATTGATCGAACCCTTATTTTCCATAACCTCCTCATTATCTTTTGACACAATGCCCTTATGTTGACACATGAGCATAATAAGAGAAGGGAAAGGGAGAATACCATTTTGTTTTCCAACAACTTTCACAATCTGATCATGTATGATCTCCCTAATGTCGATGTGACAATGGTACGAGATTGAATGCAACAAACACATGCGGTCTAATGTGGCCGTAGTACTATGTGTAGAGGGCATCACACGATGATTAACAAAGTGAAACCATACCTTACAAAAAGTCATCAAGATAACGACGATGAATTGTAAAATTGGGAAATTCGCTGCCCATCCATGAAGCATTGTCTACGCAAAGGTCATTAATCATCGCAGCCAGGCTATCTTCATTCATGCTGTGCATGAAGGGTGAATGACTGTTTACTCATTTCGGTATTCGTAGCAAGACATTGATATGCGCCGCACTCCATAGTATAAGCCCTTCTCAAACAAAAACAAATTCTTGTTCCTTGTTTACTAAATTAGCATAAAATTCCCGAACCAAAGTAGAGGAATAACTAGATGGATGACCGTAGAAAAATTCCCACCATAAGTGACTGATGGTACGGTGGACTTGTTTTCCTAGGGTTAAGTTTGGTGAAAGTTGGATGCCCTGTTCAGGATGTATATTGCGTTTCAACATGATGTTGTGATATTTGTCTTTGGCCATAGTCGTTAAAAATAAAATCGAGCCTCTGGATAAAGACGGTGGTGTTTCAGACGAAATCTCAATAGGGGTGGTCAGAGTATTTCGAGATGAAGGTTTTTGAGTGTTTTTGGATGCACGAGTTTAGCCATGATGTAAATAACAAAGAGTAAACAAAGATTGCAAAAAATATTGCTTTTGAGTAAGAAAAAGGAAATCGGTAGAGAGGGATGAGTTATAGTAGCAATGGAGATTGTGAAGAAGAAGATAACTGCAGTGGGGGTTTTATAACGTAAATGTAATCAGTGAAAACATATGGGGAAGTGACGCGTCTACAACCATTAATTGCCAGGCTGTAGATTGTACCAATTTCGTTTCAATCCAACGGTTAGGATAAGAAAGAATCAATCGACACGATTCTTGTCGAAAAAGTAACGCTGACTTATTACCGAATGCGTAGATAAAAAGATGACCTTTATTTTTGCTAAGAATATGAAACAACACAACTAAAAGTGAAATAACTAAAAGTAAATAAAGAAATGCATCGGCATTAATTAAATTTCACCAGGTTGATGATTTTGTCTAGTTCTCGAACGTCTGGGCTCACATAGTGTTTAAGACATTGGCCATTTACTTTGAATTATTATCCATTTTGTATCGATTGTCACCGTACTGACATGCTTCAGTAACTTTGAAAGGACCTTACCACCTTGATTAAATAAAAGTACCAACTGACCAGGATGAAATTGTCGACGCAAAATGATGTTGTCATGCCATTTCTTTGTCTTTTCCTTGTATATCGAAGCTTTCTCATAAGCATGGTCTCAAATTTCTTCTAATTCTATGATGTCCAGCAATCTTTTCTTTCTAGCAGCATCATAATCTAGATTTACCTGTTTAGTTGCCACATAGCTTTATGTTCAATTTCGACAGGTAGGTGACAAGATTTTCCAAATACTAGCTGATATGGTGACATTCCTAATGGGTTTTATACGCGGTGCGAAGTGCCCACAATGCATCATGTAACTGCATTGACCAATCCTTTCTAGATGGATTAACCACATTTTTCCAGTATACCTTTAATTTGATGATTGGATATTTCGACTTGACCATTAGTTTGTAGGTGATACATTGTAACCATACGATGCTTCACACCATATTGTTTCAATATAGTAGCCACTTGATTGTTGTAAAAATTAGTGCCTTGGTCACTTATCAATGCTCTCGGGGTTCTAAACATTGTGAGGATGTATGTGTCGAAGAATTTCAACACTGTCTGAGCGTCGTCTTTTGGTACCGCAATAGCTTCGATCCACTTGGATACATAATCAACAACTACTAGTATATACATATTTCCAAAAGAGTTTGGAAATGGTCCCATAAAATCAATACCCTAGACATCAAAAATTTCTACCTCTATGATAGGTTGTTGGAGCATCTCATTGCGACGAGAAATGGAACCAGTATGTTGACAATGATCACGCTGTTGAGCAAAATTATGGGCATCTCAAAACAAATTGGGCCAATAGAATTCGGATTGCAGGACCTTTACAGCAGTTTTTATTCCACCAAAATGACCTCCATAAGGGGCATCGTGGCAATGTCGCAGTATCGACATCATTTCTTCTTCAGGAACACAACGGTGAATTATATTGTCATCACATACCTTGAATAAATATGGCTTGTTTGAATAATATTTAGCAGTATCGCGTATGAACCTAATTTTTTATGACCAATTGCACTCATGGGTAGCTTTCCATACACAAGATAATTGACTACATCAGCATACCATGGTAATGAGTCGAAAGTGAATAATTGCTCATCAGGAAATGCTTCGACAATCTGATTCTGTTATCCATCTTCGCTCCTATTTTCCAGCCGAGACAAATGGTCAGCTACCTAATTCTCAGATCTTTCCTATCTTTGATTTCAACGTCAAACTTTTGGAGGAGTAGGATCCATCTAATGAGTCTAGCCTTAGCATTTTTTTGGTTGAAAAGGTGTCTCAAAGCTGAGTGATCCGTGTATACTGTAGTCTTTGCGTTGACAAGATAAAGACGGAACTTGTCAAATGCGAAGACCACTACTAGTAACTCTTTTTTAGTTATGGTGTAATGAACCTGCGTGTCAGTTAGTGTTTTACTAGCATAATAGATGGCATGAAATACCTTTTCTTTCCTTTGTCTAAGAATAGCTCCTACAATAAAGTCGCTAGCATCGCACATTAATTCGAATGGTTGCCTCCAATCCGGTGCGACGACAATCAGAGCTTGCACCAACTTCGTCTTTATTATTGTAAATGCAACCAGATAGATGTCATCGAATACAAACTTTTTATTTTGCTCTAATAAAGTGCATAAAGGTTTAGCTATTTGGGAGAAATCTTAGATAAATATTATATAAAAGCCCGCATGTCCAAGAAAGCTTCTTATTGCTTTGATTGTAATAGGTGGTGGTAATTTTTCGAGGATTTCTACCTTTGCTCTATCAACTTCAATGCCTTGACACAAGATTCGATGGCAAAGGACAATCCCCTCTGTTGCCATTAAGTGACATTTTTCCCAATTCAGAACCAAGTTTGTTTCCTCACTTCTTCTCAAAACATTTGCCAAGTTGTCGGCGCATTGGTCAAAACTCTTTCCATAGACTGAAAAATCATCCATGAATACCTCGAGTGAGTCTTTAATCATATCCGAGAATATCACCATCATACATCTCTGGAACGTTGCTGACACATTACACAAGCGAAACGACATCCATTGGAAAGAAAATGTCCCCAAAAGGCATGTAAATGTAGTTTTTGCTTGATCTTCTGGCACAATAGCTATTTGGTTGTATCCAGAGTAGCCATCCAAGAAGCAATAATAGGCTTTACCAGCTAGCCTATCTAACATTTGATCGATGAAAGGAAGTGGAAAATGGTCCTTCTTTGTGGTTGCATTCAATTGTTGATAATCCATGCACACACGCCATCCGATTGCTATACAAGTAGGGATTAACTCATTTTTATCGTTAGTCACAATAGTAAAACTACTTTTTTTGGAACACATTGAATGAGGCTTACCCAATTGCTATCAGAAATAAGGTATATTATGCCCGCATCTAACCATTTGATGATTTTTTTCTTTACCACTTCTTTCATTTTCTCATTGAGTCGTCTTTGTTGCTTAATGGATTGTTTCCCTTCTTATTCTAACCTTATCTTATGCATGCAAAAAGAGGGATTGATGCCTTTGATGTTTGTGATGCTCCAAGCTATGGCTTTCTTATGTTCTTTCAGGATTGCCATAAGCTTCTCTTCTTGTGTTGCGTTGAGGGATGCGTTGACAATGATAAGCAGTGTTTCATTGTTACCAAGGAATACATACTTCAAATGTATTGGTAAAGGTTTTAACTCCAAGGTAGGAGCTTGCTCTATAGACATTTTAAAGACTGGAATTGTCCTATTAGACAAATCCAACGACTCCATTTGCCAATATCTTCGCAAATCATAATTGTTCACCTCCTCTTTGTCAATACAGTCTTCTAGGATATCATCAGTAGATGTCGCCGTATCAGTATCAAACAATGTTGAATTCTTGGCATGAAATTCTTCAAAAATAATTTCGTCCAACACATCAATGTGGTGACATTGTTCCTTGGGCCCTAAAGGTGCTGCTTCAAACACACTGAAGGTTACGTGGTCATTATTATGACGCATCACTAGTTCTACCTTAAACACGTCGATAAGGGTTCGTCCCGTTGCTAAAAATGGCCTTCCCAAGATAATAGGTACCTCTTTATCAACTTCACAATCTAGGATGATAAAATCAACAAGGAACACCAACTTATCAACTCGAACAAGAACGTCTTTGATTTGTCCCTCCGATTGTGCTAGAGATCTATCTGCTAATTGTAATGTCACCGTAGTGGGCTTCATTGATCCGATTCCTAGCTTCCTAAAAGTAGACAAAGGCATTATGTTAATGCTAGCTCCTAAATCACATAATGCTTTTCCTAAGTAATGATCTCCAATGGAACATGGAATTGTGAAGCTGTCAGGATCTTTCATCTTTGTTGGCAACTTGTTTGTGAGTACAGCGCTGCATCCTTCTATGAGTGCAATCGCCTCGATGTCAGATAGTTTCTTTTTCTTGATAGTAGCTCCTTCATGTATTTCCCATAATTGGGTATCTGCACAAGAGCATCTATTAGAGGTATATTAATATGCAATTGTTTCAAAGTAGAAACGAACTTGTGGTATTCTTCATCATGGACTTTTTCTTTGAAACGTTGTGGAAATGGAAAAGGTATGATTGTAGTAGGTAGGTGTGGATAACTCCGTTGCTTCGACAATGATGGTTGTGTCAACAACTTATCTGGACAAACTATAGGCAGAGATGGTACTACTATTGGTTCTTCCACATTCTTCTGTGCATGACTTTCTTCAATTATAACTTCTTCTTGTTGCTGCGAATTAGATGCTTTAACATAGTCTTGATCAGAATTACTTAATTATACCGTCTATTTTCCACTTCTTAATGTTATTGCTTTGCAATGCTCCTTCCCTCTTTGCGTTGGATTTTTAGTATCACTAGGTAGAGTACCCGGTGATCTGGTGTGAAGATTAAAGGCCAACTATCCAAGTTACACTTTCAATGCTTGGATAGAAGAAGAATTACCTTGCACTATCGCTTCGGTTAGTGTGATATGTTCGCGCATCATCTCTTCGAGAGCAGCCATAGGATCTATCTTAGGTTGACTAAATTACTGTTGTTGATGCTGATGATGTTGTCCTTGCATTTGTGGGAGAACAGATGGTTGTGGTTGTAATTGCTATTGTGGTTGCATTTGACTATGTGATTGCATTGGTTCAGTACGGGAATTTACTTGTGAATTCTGATGGTAGTTCTGTAATTGGCTATTGTTGTAACCTCTTTGTCTATAACCTTCTTGGTTCGAAGAGTTCCCATATCGTAATGTGGATGTATTCTGATTTCCCCAAGGTTGTTGTGAACGATTGTTATAGGAGTTACCAAATGAACCCCTCGAATGTTGTTGACATAATATGCATTTTTTGCATGCTGTAGGCAGTCTTCATAGTTGTGGTTGTCACCGCAAATCTCACACGAAAATGTCGGTGCATTTTGTTGGGTCGTTTGTATCGGAGCAATGTTGCTTTTTCCATTCATGTTCTTAATGATGTTGGCCAAGGAAGATACCTGCGTTGATAATGCAGAAATAACATCTAATTTAAGAACTTTAGGGTTAGTTTTCACCTGTGCAAAATGAGAAATCGGATATTGGTAATCGTTTTGAGCTATCCTCTCCAGAATTCGAACAGCTTCATCATATGTGTAATCTAACAATGGACCATTTGCAGATACGTCAACAAGATTCCTTGTCTGAGCATTCAAACCATTATAAAAGATTTCAATATGAGTTTCTTGTTGAATTCAATTCATTGGGCAACGTCGAAGCAATACTTTGTAGCGCTCCCATGTTGTGTGTAAATTCTCGTCATCGAGTTGATGATATGTAGTGATTTCATTTCGCAACCTTGCGTTCATTGTCGGCGGATTAAATCTTAAGACAAACTGCATTGCTAACGCATTCGAGGATGTGATAGATCCAGTTGACAATCCTAAAAACCATGTATTAGCTTTTCCCTGCAATAAATAAGGAAATAATTGCGTCTTCAAAGCATCATCAGGGACACCATGTTGACTAAAGGATGCACAAATAAGTATAAATGATTTCAAATGTCCTCGCGCGTCCTCATGTGGAAAACCCGAATACTATCCATTAGAATTGAGCATTTGAAACATCACTGGTTTCAATTCAAAGTTACCAGCCTGAATTGATGGTCTCACAACCCTTGGTTGTAGATCATCGAGAAGAGGCACAACCAAATCTCTTATTGGCCTATTCTGTATTTGTTCTTCTTGTGGTCATGATGGTGGTAAATCTTGTGGCAGCACTGGAGGAATATTATCCTGTGGCAACAATGGTTGTAGATTATTATTGTTGTTACCAGCCATCTTTTTCTGTTCTTGCCTTCTCCTCCTAAATGTTCTCTCAAGCTCTGGGTCAAAGCTTACAATGTCCTTAGGATTTCTCCTTGTAGACATACAATTCCTTCAAAATCAGAAAAGAACGATAAACAAATTAATAGAAGTTGAAAATTAAATAAGTAAAATTGATTACAATAACAAAAGTAAACATTGAACAAACGCCAATTTCCTTGGCAACGGCACCAAAACTTGATCGGTGTTTTTGTGACATAACGATTATGTAAGCGTACACACGTAGAAGCAAGTATAGTTGATTGACAGAGCTATCGGATATCGATCCCAGGAGGAAATGGTTCCCAATGTTTTAATGTAAGAGCAATCAATATTAAAAATCAGTATAATACGAGTAAGAATGTCAGCGCAATTATGTCAGATCTGCACACTAAAATAATCATTATTGTTAATGCAGCTAGAGTTAAATATTAGAGATTAAATGTCAGTGTACTGAAAATAAATCCAAATGTCCCGAGTGTTGAGTGTTAGAAATATAAATGCAGGAAATATAAAAGTGATCAAGTGTAAAGGGTGAAAATTGTTCACTAATTCTACAGGCTACAACGCAAGATGCGTCGACAAGGGAGAATATAAATGAATTATCGCAGCAATGAAGTCCCTCTGAGTTTTTACCCACAATATCTCCCTACTTAATCCCGACTCAAATACACTACTCCACCTCTCGGTGTGAGCAATGATGTGTATTCAAGAACAAGTAGCTGGAGTTTGTCCCAGTCTCGAGCAGCTCTCACCTAACCCACTTGTTAATCTAACATGTCATCGCATCTCTCGATGTCGATGTACTGCAATTTAACTTTTGTGTTTAGAGCGGTTAAATCCAAGAATAAGAAGATAAGCAATGTAAAGTAAGAATCAAAATGATATAATATTAAAAAATACTCTTGTATTAATTTAATATCAACAGAATCCATCATCGTTTAAGAAGAAATAAAGAGTACAACGAAGCTTACTATCTCTAGACTACTAGGCCTACTCTCTACTTATTCCTCTTGCTTGACATCAAGCACCTCTCGTCAGAAGCAGTTGCAAACTTGATTTATCAGCTCCCCGAATTCCAACTTAAATCTTTGATTCACATAGAATTTTTGGAATTTAATCCCCTTAGTCTTGATGATTCTTTTCCTCATTTTTTGTCTATTTATAGCCTCTAAATAATTGCAGATTTCAATCTTCATTCTCAGATTCAGATCTAGATTTTTGCGACTGTCAAAGTTAGTTAGAGTACAACTGTGCACTCACGCATATTACATGTTTTCTTTAGAGATCTGCAGGTTGTCGCTGTACTATTAGACGTAATATGATATTGTAATTGCAGCGACATCTGTGATATTCCTTCTCTGGTGCTTCTAGTGTAAATTTAGTTTAACTCTACTCATTTGAGGTTCAACTTCAATGCGTCGACATTGCTGGTCACAATTCCAAGCTGGTTTTGCGGCTGCATTCTGTCAATGTTGATCCTCTGAACTAAGCTCCTGTGTTGGCAATCTTAAGATGCAATATACCAACTACTTGTGTCTACATTAGTACAAAAATAGATAAAAAAAACATGTATTTAAACTAACTAGAAATGTATTAGAAAATATGAAAACTGATTATAAAATGCTTGATGAATGCTAAATGAGATACAAAAGAGATAATAAAAGCACTAAATTAGGGAGAAAAAATATGTCATTTGTAATACCATCAACGTCTCCCAAGCTTAGATCTATCATCGATTCTAGTTGGATTAGAACTTACGAGAATAAATTTTATATTCAAATCTATTCATATGCCACCTACTAAACATTACACAAATCTGAATAGCGAATACTCACGTGTGACTCTCATAGCTTATGTAGGGGCAGTCTGCACAAGTGGAGGAGGAGGTGGTGGTAACTCATCGACGTCAAAGTCGTGATCACCTAAACACAAAATATCTCGAGTCAAATCTCATACTTATCTCACTTAAAAATTACTAAGTATAGAATAAGTGTAAATATCTAAAACGAGGCTTTCGGGTTTGAATTTGATGAAATAGACTTCGAATTTAACAAAATAGACTTCGAATTCGGACTCAAGACGTCAAAAAATGGCAAGAAAAAGTTTTTCAAAAAAGTCAACGTTTAACGGTTAACGAGTCGGGCCAACGTGTCTTGGGTCGAGTTCGGGTCACAAACTTATGTCTCACGGATTTGGGTCATAGGGCTTAGGTATTGGGTATTGCGTCGATTTGGACTTCGCAAATTGGGCTTACACTTGGATCATGGTTTTGGGCATTGGATTGGGTTTTGTTTTGGGTTTGCAAAAGGAGCCCGTTACACACACTTAGCAACAAACAAACACTTACACCCTATTTGGTTCAGTGTAATGGAATAGCCATTACATCTCAATTCATTGGCCCCACCACCAATCCTTTGTTTGGTTGAATGGAATACCCATTACTGGTGTATTCCATTACAAACTTATGCAGAAAAAACTTTCGTTTCTATTCCCTTCCCTCCCCATCAAATCCCCTTTCCTTGTTTAGAGCTCTTCAATTTTACCCTCTCTGATCTCTTTCAAACCAAAATTTCTTTCATCTCTTTCAAGCTTGCTTTCCTCCTAATTTATGTCTCTTCTTAGTTGTCTTGCCTGGGCCTAGTTATCGCCATTTCTGCTTCTTTCCAAGCTCCACTGAAGGCTTCAAGCTCATCTTTTTGCCCTTTCTATCCATTTATTTACTTTTCTTACCTTTTCTCCAGGCCACTGATTTCGATTATTCATCTTTCTTTTTGCTAGATTTTTATTTTTTTCCTTCCCTCTTTTCCTGAATATTTACTCTAAAAAGGAATTGTAAACGTGTTACTCCATAGAATCTTAATCGTTTTTCAATTCTTTTAGTTATTTTTGTGTGTTCAATATGCTTGAGTTCATAGAATGAAATCAATGCAGATAATAAAGGTAATTATGTTGTAAAAGTCGATGGAGTTGATATATCACCTGATCCTGTGATTAGCGGGAAACCGACCACCTTCACGATCTCAACTTCTACTGGTAACTTTCAGCTTTTACAATTTCTAAATGGTTTTTGACCTTTTTTTTTTTTGCGAGCTTTAGGATTTGTTTAGTTCTCTGTATCATAAACTAAAGATAATTAAATCTTTTTCTAAGTTTGTTGTGGGTAAGATTAGAAATGTGTAAGGATAATTTTTATCTATGTTACTTAAACTGGAGAGTGAATACCATGTTCAGATCTCAGAGACATCAAGCATGAAGGTTAAAGAAATCTAGGTTAAAAGCTTAAGGTTTTCTTTTAATTAAGAATCTAACCTTTAATATATTTACTTGTATGAAATAGTGGTTAAAGCTTTTATAAAACTTAACCCTAAAACCCCTAAATAACGGTCTCAAAACCGTTCAAGTTACAACAGAACCCCAAAACCCATATCATTAATTTATGAATTCTTTTGAAGCCCTTTTGATGAAAGTTAAATCTTTCTAGTATTCTTTATGATTTACAATACCCTTCATTGTTATCCAATTTATCTAGTAAATACATTTCTAATCTCAGTGGACTATGCTCTTGCATGTAAAGTTCACTCCCAATTGCTTGAATGGTGCTGTCTTTTATTGGCAAAACCATTTCTTGGCATCGAGAACCTTCTTCATTTGTGTCACTGAGTGCCTTTTTTTATGTGGTACACTTGGTGTATATTTATATGAGAATTGCCTTTTGTATGTTTAGTTAATCCTTGAATTTATGTTGTTTAAAGATGATGAATTTAACATAAAATTTTGTTTCTCTTTTTCTCTGTTTCTTTGGTTCACTGCTATTAGCACTGCTCACAATTATATACTTCTGCATGTCGTTGTTTCTCTGAAACATGAATAGAGAATAGTTTTCTTTGCTCCATTTATATACATGTTGAAATCTTCCATTATCACTGCTCAATTTCTCAATCAGCTGGTTGTGAGGATTTAGGTGCGATGAACTAATTGGGTTTGGTTTTTACTTGATTTTGGTTTCTCTTTTGTTGTTTCAAACTATTTTATTTTGTTGTCTTTGTGTTTCTTTTATATTTGTTTTAAATTTTCAGACTATGTTTCTTTTATATTAGTTTTAATTCTGAAAGGAGCTTGCTCCTTTGAGAGCTGTTATATAAATGATTAACGTGCTCATTTAACTGATTAATATATTCTATTTCCATTTGTCTTTTTGGTTTTTATGAACCATTTTAGTTTTTTATCTATAAATGGCTACATAAACATACATGATAGAGCCCATCATAAGTAATCAACTGCACATGGGAGTTAGTTTGCAACTTATTCTTGGAAAAAATGCAGGCACATAAATAATATAGCCTACAAATATATATATATATATATGTGTGTACGTGCGTGCGTGCGTGCGTGCGTGCGTGTGTGTGTGTGTCTGTACATGTAAGGTTGTCATTTTGCCACATCCAACATGTAGCTCTCTGGTTTTGCATAAACTAGCTGCCAAGCCTTAAATATGGAGGCTACTGCTTCTTCTGTCACTATCTACTTTGTAAATAACAAAATCATGTATATTGACCAATAAATTTTTTTTTCCTTTTTACATGTTTTGTAAATAAACTGTTCTTTAGAGTTTATTTTCATAATTATATATTTTTAGCTTATTATATAGGCACACATGCAAAAACACAAATACATATTGAACTTTACTTTAGCCTGATTATCATGCAAATAATTGGAATGTACTACTAAGGATTTTCCTACACTGTGGCTATTTTTTTTAGTTTGTTTATAAACTCTTTATCTATTAATGAATGATTTTTCCTTCATTTCTTTCTATGCATCACATTCTGTTTTGATATTAATATATAATGTGGTTTGGAGATATCTAACTCTATAATATCTTGCAGTAATGGCTCGTTTGCCTTTAATAGTACAAAGTGAGAGGCGGAAAAGAATTGGTCTTGTATTGACAGTATGGTTGCAAATGTGTATAGTGCGAGTTGGTTCTTAGTTGCATTGAGTGTTGTCTCTAACATACATAATTATAGACCAAGGATTAGATCATATATTTTAGATTTTTATTCACAATGAGATTATGTGAAAAGACTTATATATGCTGGTGACGAAACCTGTATTGAACAAGTTAGGATGAATATAATTAATTTTTTAAACTATGTGAGATGTTAGAAACTTTAGGAGGATTGAAGTTGTTAAGGAACATGCTTGATGATTAGCAAGTGACAATGTTTTTACTTATAATTTCTCATCACCTTAAAAATCGAGTTATCAAGCACCACTTTAATAGGTCTGGGGAAACCGTTAGCAGATCATTTCACAATGTTTTAAATGCTATCATACGCTTACAAGATGTGCTATTTAAAAAGGCAAACCCAATTACAGCTAATTCTACAGACCCAAGGTGGAAATAGTTCAGGGTATTGAAGTGTGTTTCATATATAGTTCATACATAATTCAATTGATTTAGATTTAAATATAGTATCCTAATAAAATGTTTTATACATGTGATGCAGAATTACTTAGGTGTTTTAGATGGAATCCACATCAAGATTAGGATTCCAAAAATTGATAAACCTAGATATCGAACGCAAAAAGGTGACATAGCAACAAATATGTTAGGTGTTTGTACACCTGATATGCATTTTATTTATGTTCTTCCTGGTTTGGAAGGTTTTGTTATTGATGGACGGGTTCTTCGAGATGCCATTAATAGGAGACATGGACTAAAAATTACTCATGGTAAAGTGCAGAATTGGAAGAACTTGAATTAATTTTTTCAATTAAACTTTTTTGAGAAAGTTAATCATGATAAATAGTTTTTTCTATAGGTTGTTATTATTTAGTTGATGCTGGTTACACAAACTGTGAGAGATTTCTTGCACCTTTTAGAGGACTAAGATATCATTTGAATGAATGACGTCAAAGTTACCAGTCAAGTACTTCAGAAGAATTTTTTAATATGAAACATGCTTCAGCGCGCAATGTTATTGAAAGATGTTTTGGGTTATTAAAACTTAGATGGAGAATACATAGGAGTCCATCATTCTATCTGTGAGGGTGTACAATAAAATTATTATTGCATGTTGTTTGCTCCATAATTTTATTCGAACCTATATGAGTCTTGATTCTATTGAAGCGGAGTTGGGAGAAGGGTTACCTAATATTGTGATAGATGATGATGAACTGAATATCGTAAATATTCATCCATCAGATACATGGGCTACTTGGAGGATGGAACTAGCCAATCAAATGTTCTATGAATGGCAAGAATCTAGAAATTAGTTAGGGTTATTAAAACATGATAGAAAGTTAATTTTTTTTATGTTATTTCATGTATCTAGTTTACGAAATTTTGGAGTTGTTTGAATTGTCTTTATGTATTGTATTGACTTGTTGAATTATAATGTTAATTTTTTTTTAATTCGTCATGTGTTGTAATTTTATAAAGTGTCAACTTTTTGATTCATAATATCAAACCTAATTTTAATTTGCATTTTTTTAAATATAGTTATGTTAGACTTTTCACAATCAATTGCTTCTTTCCAAAATTTTCGAGGAGCCAAAAGGAAATGAGTTCCATAAGAAAATGTTATATGTTATTTTTCTAATATTATATATGCATTGTAGTTTAAAATTAATAAAGTGGGTTATATATTATGATTTTTATTAATTCATATTTTAATAATAATTATATTAAGAATGTCATTAAATTATATACTATTTTATAATTAATAATAATCATGTTAAAATATGATTAAATTATTTATTTATTTTATTAAATTATATTTAATAACAATCTTATTAAAATTTAACAACAATAACAATAATCATCTACCTAAAAAATTCTGCTAAGGGTATTCTAGTCATTTAAGCTTTTTTCCTTATGCTATTACAACATCATTCTATACAACCAAACACAAGAACACTATTACAGCTCTATTTCATTCCATTCAACCAAACAACTGAAATATTGATTACAACCATATTCCATTACAGCTCTATTACATTACAACTCCATTCCATTACAGCGAACCAAATGTGGTGTTAGGGTTTATTAACCCTAAACTGTGTCGCCACTAGCATCTCGATGGAATGGTGCTTTACTCGCCAAAAGTAGCACAAAAAGGGGTCCAACGTAACAGCCACAACATGGGTTTGAGGCTTACCAACACCAAGACCATGGAACAGGAAGTAAAGCGGATGGCGCAAGAAAGAGCCAAATGAAATAGCATCGATTTCTCACAATCAATGGACGGCGTGAGGCATTAGGAGGGATGGTTGTGCTTGCGGGTCGATGGGGAGAACTATGGAGGCAGGGATGCGAAGCACGGACGACGGTAGGAGGGTCGTCGGAGGTCGACCGGAAAACACAAGAGAGGTGATGAGAGGAAAGGTTCGACGATGAAATAATACAAAGAAATAAAAGATTGGGAGCTGAACCGTCGCACAAGGGAGCAAAAGGGTTTAAATACCCAATAAAATTTGTAAATTTGTGATAAGGACCCAAATAAATTAGGGTTTTCAAATTTTCCCCTAACTTTACCTGTTTCACAAATTAGTCCTATGATCCCAATGTTTCCCCCAGAGCTTTATTCACAGTTCAGTTTAGTCCCTAAGTTTTACTAAAATATAAATTTAGTCCCTAATTTAAAATTAGGGTTATTACATGCTGATTGAAGTATTAAAGTCATTGTAGTATACTGACCTAGGTTTGATCATCAGCAATGGTGCAAAGTTTTTTTTTTTTTTTATAAAAAAAAGTAGACAAAATATATTTAAAATCAATGGCTTCGTTAGGATTCAAATTGAAGACCTTCAGTGCATTAGATTGACGAGATAATCAAATACACTACGAAACCATGTAGGCAAGCTTTTTACATTTATATTTATATCTGTATTGGTTTTGAGAAATAATATCCAAAAAGTAAAATGTGTAGAGACAAAAATTTTAGATATTAACGGGATAAAAATTTGAGAGGATCTTGTTATTCATTTAAAAATAAATTTAACTGAGTAAATCAAACTTTAAACCTATAAATATATTATATTAAAACAATTTTTTATGACGATGTTGTAATGAATTCACAATTCATATTAAAATGATGCTTGGTTGAAGGTAAATTTGAAATTTTATCAATGTAATTTGTCTGGGTTAAAATTTTATTATATCATAAATTTTACTATTTTTTTTAAAATTAAAAAAATTAAAGTACTTTTTAATAATATGAGTTACTTTAAATACGAAAAATATTTTAATAAATTCCATAATCGAGTTGGTTCTTTGATTCGTGAAATTAATTTAATTAAGAATCCAAATAATAATATAAATATATAACTAATAGAGAAAATACATTGTGTATAATAAAAATAAAATTAAAATGTATGAACGTTTTTGAGTGATAAATTTAAGGTTGTTTTTATTATAATTGACATGGATTCAAATATCATTATATACGTATTTTGTATTATTTTTAAATTAACAATATTAAAATATCATTAAATATCGTTAATTGTTTTAAAAAGGAACATACATTAGTGTATTTTTTCAATTGAATTTGTGTTAATTAGGGATTTTATTTGATAAATTTCTTAAGTTATCTTTATTGATTAAACTATGCAATTCATCATAAACAATATGATGAAATCACGATTTTTTAGGGTAGATATCTTGTTGAGAGCAACCTCAATTACTACATGGATTATAAGGGTTTTATTGTTGTTTTTTGTCTTTTTTTTTTGCTTGCATCATACCAAACTAAACATAGACCATCATAGTATGTTATATAGCTTCACCAAATTTGGCATTAAAAAAAGCATCATAATATGTTATATAACTTGACCAGATTTGGCATTAAAAAAGGGCTTCTCCTAGTTTTTATGTCTCTAAACTATATCCCTCCTTACATTGAATAATAAACCTCGTGTTTATGTTACAGTCATACCTTGAACTTTCTCTCAACTATGAAATGGGTATAAACAATCTCTTGAAAGAGTACTATAATTATTGAATTCTCTCGCAACTCAACCTCATTCGGTAGCTTTATCAATTATATTTGTGTCATTATTACGTACACAAATTAATAGGCAGTCACAAAATGAGAAAATGTATAAATATGACATGAATAAACCAATGGTTAGAAACTATTTTCAAAATATAGAATTGATGACGAGATTTGATGACGATTGCAAGCCAACAAATACTATAGATAAGTTTTAATTTAGTTACTAGTGTATTAGTGTTGTTGTAGCGTAGTGGTAAGTATTCCTGCTTGTCATGCTAATGACCTGGGTTTGATCCTAGACAATAGTGCAAAGTCCTTTTTTTTTCTAAAAATTAAAAAAAATATATTTGAAGGCACTGGCTTCGCCCGGACTTGAATCGGAGGCCTACAGTGTGTTAGACTAACGTGTTTTGTTAGACAATAAAGTTACGTTTGGGATGCTACTCAAAACGTGGGCGATTACATGTTGATATCGTGGCATGCTTAGACAAAATATATTTGAAGGCAATGGCTTTGCCCGGACTTGAATCGGAGACCTTTAGTGTGTTAGACTGACGTGTTTTTTTAGACAAAAAAGTTGGTTTGAGATGCTACTCAAAACGTGGGCGATTACATGTTGATATCGTGGCATTCTTAGAGAAAATAACATAGGAGGATTTAAAATAAAAAGTGGAGAATTGCATGTTCTTCAAGTGGCTTAATAAAGTAGAATTGATATTTATTGCTGAAAGTGTATCATATAAAAAGCAAAATAGAAGTTCAATGGTAGATACTCTTTGCTAGCTTTGTAGTTTTATGTTTTTTAAGATTTTATTGGTTTGATAGTAACTTTGTTAGATGTTTGCTGCAGTCATGAAGCTAGAATAACTACCATCAAATTTAAGCTAGAATAACTATTTCTAAACATTGTCCCTCTTTACATTGAATAATAAAACCCATGCCTACTTGCTGCAGCCATGCCTTGAAACAAGCTTCTTCCGTCACAGACAATCTTTTGGAAAAGCCCCGTAACTGTTGAAATTTGGCTCCCCTCGACCTCATTCGATGGCTATAAAATCTTTCAAAATTTTATTCAGCCTTGTCCTTACTGGCTACACAAACTATTAATCGTTAGAACCTACTTTCAAAAGATAAAATTGACGACGGGGGTTTACATCGATTGTAAGCCAATAAATATTATAGATAGGCTTCAATATGGTGACTTATGTATTGAAGTTGTTGTAGTATAGTGGTAAGTATTCCCATTTGTCACGCAGGTGACCTAGGTTTAATCCTTGGCAATGGTGCAAAATTTTTATTTTTTATTATCTAAATAATTAGACAAAATATATTTAAATGAAATGGCTTCATCCGAATTTGAACCAAAGACCTTGTGTTAGACTGACGTGATAACCAACTACACCACAAAACCAAAATAACAAGCCTTTTACATATATTAATAGGTTTACTAGTTCTGAGAAACAAAAGTAAAATGTGCGGTAAAAAAAATTTTAGATATTAGCGGAATAATTTTTTTAGAAATCAAACTTTAAAATAGTTATTTATCATAATCATATCTTGTGATTAGAAGTGTACATATTTATTAAAAAATTAAAATAAGGTTTGGTTGACGGTAAGTTTGAAATTTTATTATTATTTTCAAATTAAAATTTATTTTAAACATGAAAGGGAGTTGGTTCTTTATATGTGCATAATAAAAAAAATGCATGAATAAATAAAAATAATCTTGATTGAGTGATAAATTTAAGATTTTTTACTATAATTGGTATGGACTCAAATATCAATATATTCATATTTTTTTATTTTTAAATTTTAAAATTAAAATATCTTTAAAAAGTGTAATTTATTTTCAAAAAGAAAAGATATTATTGTAATTTTTCGATTGATTTTGTGTTAATTAGGGATTTTATTAATAGACTATATTTTGGAAACTTCATGTCATTATCTCTTCATATAGAAGTAGTTTCTAAGGGCTTTTATTCTTTGACACTTAAATGTGAGGTTGAAATTTTAGTCCTGTGGCACTTGCACCTTGTATGGTATACAGCCTGAAGCCATTGAAATTATGTTAGTCACCTAACTTGACGTCATTTGTAATAGTTATTTTTGGTCATTTATGTACTTAACAAGTATTTTTTTTATCATTTTTATAATTAAACTTTACATTTTCAAACTTAGTATGTTACAAATAAAATATTAATAAAATAAGTATTTTTATGCATTTTTTGCTATTCTGATAACCCGAAGGGTCGAGTTAGGCCTCATGAGTGACTAATGAGCTAATTAAGTGTGTAGGATATCATTTCATGTCCGAAAATACAAGGAATAATGATCGGGTCATTAGAAAAGGAGCCCAATAAGCCAACGATGCTGCCAAAGGCCTGGAACACAATTGACGTCGTGACAAGATCGTCATGACGACGCGATGAAGAAATAGGAAGAATGGCACGGCGTTGATGTTGAGACGATAAGCATCCCCACATCCTGACGACGCGACTTGGCGTGGAAGAAAAGAGTTGATTTCCTTGGACGACATATTTGGAAAATTTCCTTATTTTGACCCTAGCTTTTAGCAGAATATTTTATTCTCTAGTATCTATGTGTATCTTGAGATTGAGTGGTCACCAAATAGGTCGTTTCCTATATAATCAACCTTAGGGTCACCATAATTGTAAGCCAACAAATACTATAGATGGGCTTTAATATGCTTATTGTAACCCCCATTACCTGGTCTAGAAGATATGGTCGAATCCAGAAGGTCACAGTTGTAATTTCACCCTCACATAACCACTCAAACCATAAACATACACACATATATATATAATTTGTACTTAAATAAATAACAGTAAAACAATCCATTTCCCAATATTTCTGAATAATCTCTGTCGAAACCATCCCTTTTTGGAAAACGACGCGTTTCGAAAATTATTTTAAAATCAAAAAATAATAGGAGTCGCCACCAATCCTTTATTCAGTGTGATTGAATCACCACAAAACGTTTTAAAAACCGTTTTGAAAACATGTAGGTCTTCGAAATCCAGAAAAATAGGTTCGGGAGTCGGTTACGCATGAGGAAGGATTAACACCCCTCATACGCCCAAAATTGGTAACGTATTGATTATTTTCAAGTCTTGATTTATAACATTTAAAAGCTCGAATAAAGTTTAAAATACGAACCTTGAATGCGTGAGTTAAGTTTAAAAGAAATCAGGTTTGTTTGGAAATCCCATTGTTTCAAAGTGATCGAGGAAGAAAGTTACGTCCAGTGACTCAGGACATGACATTTCAAGATCCAAAAATAACGAGTTTTCCTTCGTAAAACTTTTTTGATTTTGGGAAAAGGATGTTCGATTATCTCGATTTGAGGAAAGGTTGCACCTAGTAAGTTAACGCGTAAATTTTCAGAATCGAAGATAAGGAAACATTGCCTCGATTAAGGGTATTCGATTATTTCGATTTGAAGAAAAATTGCACCTAGTAAGTTAAGGCGCAAATTTCTGAAACTCGAAATAAAAGAATATTACCTCGATTTTAAAGTTTTTATGAAAACAATTTTGAAAACAAACATGCGAGTTTAATATGAATAAGCAGTTAATAATGGATATTGGATAACGTGGAGTAAGATAAATAAGAAGATAAAATGGCAAAAAAAAATAAAAAATGCATAATAAGAGTGTATAATGGTTAAAATAAATGCAAATATTGATAATGAAGAAAAATGACGCGATCAGGTTTGAAAATGAGACTTTTCGGATACCCAGGGGTAAAATGGTAATTTTAAGAGTTTCGAGGTCGAAAATGGAGATTTTGGAGGTTCAAGGGTAAAAATGGAATTTTGGAAAGTTTTGAGGTCAAAAATGGCATTTTTTGAAGTTTGGGGGTAAAATTGGAATTTTTGGAAGTTCGAGGGTATAAATGGAATTTTTGGAAGTTTCGGGGTCAAAAAACTAAATTTTTGGAAGTTTTGGGGTAAAAATGGGATTTTTGGAAGTTCGAGGGTAAAATTGGAATTTTTGGAAGTTTTTGGGTCAAAAATGAGATTTTTGGAAGTTTGGGTGTAAAAAATAGAATTTTTGGACAGTTCAAGGACGTCCAAGGCAATAAAACCAAAAAAATAAGTGACACATGGCAGCTCCTGAGGTATCCTGAAGTCAGAGGACTAGTTTGAAAACCATGAAAAAGTTTTGGGTCAATTTTGTAATTAAACAGAACTTGATTTAAGGGTTAAATTGAAACAAATCAAAAGCAAGAGGGACCTTATGCAGAGATAAGCCAAAACAATGACACGTGGCAGCTCCTGATGTTTTCAAAAGGTCAAGGGTCCAAATTGAAAAGCATTGAAAATTATTGGGCCAATTTAAAATCAATTAAAAGAACAAGAAGGACTTGATTGAAAATTTGAGAAAAAGTAGAAGGACCGAATGCATAAATATACCTTTCAATGAAAACGCGCGGATCCTAGGGACGGTCAGGTCGGATTTCGGGTTGGACATGGGTAATAGCTAAGGAAAATGATTTTTTTTAAAAGGTTTATTTATAGGCCCTAAAAACGGTGCCGTTTTAGGGTAAATAAACCTTTTCAAAAAAAAATCATTTTCCTTAGCCCTTTTTAAAAAAAAACTCCCTTCTCCTTTTTATTCTCTCCTCCCTTGTCACGCCGGCCAAGCTTCGGCCCACGTCCGGCATCCGTCCTGCGCGTAGGGCCGCATGCGCCGTCGTCCGTAATCACGCATCATCGCCGTGCCTGGTCACGCGCGCCGGTCTAACCACTTCTCCGCCGTCGTTTCTCTTCCCACACGTCGGCTAGCCTCCGTCGTAGGTAAAAAACTTTCTTTTTCCCTGTTTTTTTAAAAAACTTTTATATTTCGTTTCTTAAAAAGATTTTCGATGTTTCTTTTAGACACCCTGTTTCAAGATCTTTTTTTTTGTTTACACCCATTTCTAACGTCCTTGTCTTGGTTTGCTGTTCGAGACCACGGTGACGGTGTTTAGGGATCGCGAAACCAACGGCGGTTCAAGGACCTCTGTCCACGATGTCGACGATGGAGTCAGATCGGTAAAAAGGGGAGACCTTTCTGCTTTAATTTTTATAATAATATTATCATTATTACAATATTTATTATTATTATTATCATTATTAATAGCACATTTATTATTAATATTAATAGATATTTAATACTTAAAAAAAATGACCAAAAAAATGCATGGTAACAGTTAAGAAATTAATGCATTTAATACATATTACATATATGAAGAGTTTTAGGAAATTTAACTATAACAAATAATAATAAATGTATATGTTTAGGATACCTGAATGCCTTAGTACCCGAGTCTTTGAATCGAGCTTGGATTTACTTTTGTTGCCTTCGTGGCTATTCTAGTATCTTTGCTCTGTATTGACCTTTGGAAAATATTAGTGTATACTGTATATTGATTTTTTGAGTGTTCAAAACAAGGATTCGTGTATTGATTTCTCCGAAAGAAAAAAGTCCCTATTTTTTTCAATGATCATAATTTGTTCTTTTCCATTAAATGCTTGTCTTGTTCTTCTCTTTTGCAGGTTCGACGATGGCAGTGGCGGTTGAAGCAGCTGGTGGTAGTGCAAGTTGTTGGTGGTGCAACTTGGTGATGACATGGCGGCCTCCGGTTGGCTGAGGTGGAGGCAACAGCAGCAACAATAGCAAACTTAGTTCCTCTGTCTAGGTTTAGTTTGGGTTGTATCTGGGTTGGTTTTGGGTCAATTTGAAATTAGGCTTAGGAAAAATCTGAGTCTGTATTTGTGATTGGGCCAAATTGGGTCCAAGATTTGTAATTTGGACTTTGTATCTTTTGGACTTTTTTAATTTTGAAATTAAATTTAAATTTAAGATTAATTTAAATTTAAAATAAATCTAAATTTAAAATAAATTAAAAAGGGCGGCCCGGTCAAAATTGGGCTCCAACAGCTGCCCCTCCTTGCTCGTTACTGTGTAACAAGAATGGAGCAAGGACCAAAAGGAGGCCCAATTTGGTCCCGTCTCACTTCTTCGACTATCTCTCTTCAATTGGTCCACTTTTCTCTTTGTTTAACCGTTTGATTTTGCCGCATCTACCTCTGCATCATGGCTCCATCTTGCCCTAAGGTAATCTTCGAAAAGACAAAATTTGCTACTGTAATTTCACTCCATTCCTTTCAAGGGGATTGGAATTCATCACCGTAGTCTTTGAGTCTGGTTTCATTGACTTGGCTTTCTTCTCAGTATCTCATCAGGAAGACGACCATATCGCTTGTTTTGATCCACTTCTCTATGTTTCATCAGGAAGATGGCTTTGGTTCACTTCCCTATATTTCATCAGGAAGCTAATCGTTTTATTACTTCGACCTGCTTCTTAGTATCTCATCAGGAAGCTGAGGTTCGAAGATTTGCTCATCGAGCGTGGGTTTGATTTGGTCTTCTTCTCAGTATCTCATCAGGAAGATGATCGCCTTACTTGTTTCAATCCGCTTCTCTGTATCTCATCAGGAAGCTGGGATTCGAAGCTTTGATCACATCGAGCCCTGAGTTGGTATACTTCTCGGTATCTTATCAGGAAGCTAACCATTTTATTATTTCGACTTGCTTCTCAGTATCTTATCAGGAAGCTAGGGTTCGAAGATTTGCTCACATCGAGCGTGGGTTTGATTTGGTCTACTTCTCAGTATCTCATCAGAAAGATGACCGCATCACTTGTTTCAATCCGCTTCTCTGTATCTCATCAGGAAGATGAATTTGGTTCACTTCTCAGTATCTCATCAGGAAGCTAACCATTTTATTGCTTTGACCTGCTTCTCAGTATCTCATCAGGAAGCTGGGGTTCGAAGATTTGCTCTCATCGAGTCCTGAGTTGGTATTCTTCTTTGTATCTCATTAGGAAGATGATCGCCTTACTTGTTTCAATCCGCTTCTCTGTATCTCATCAGGAAGCTGGGATTCGAAGACTTGATCACATCGAGCTCAGAGTTGGTATACTTCTCTGTATCTCATCAGGAAGCTAGGATTCGAATACTTCATCACATCGAGCCCTGAGTTGGTATACTTCTCTGTATCTCATCAGGAAGCTAACCATTTTATTATTTTGACCTGCCTCTCAGTATCTCGTCAGGAAGTTTCATTGATTTGGTCTTCTTCTCAGCATCTCATCAGGAAGATGACTGCATCGCTGTTTGTGGATGGTCTCAATCTACCCTGTGATCGAGGTAAGGTTTTGGATTCCTGCATCTCTGCAACTTTTCCTCGATGTTCTTAATGATTCATCTCGCCATGTGGCGGGGATGTGACCTATGAAATATGCTTCTATGGGCCACTATGCAGGCCTAAATTAGAAAGTTATGATTAGAATAAATTAAATGCTCCTAACTTGTATGAATGTGTATGATGAATGTCAGATTTATTTATTATTATTCATGTCGACATGGTCTGCCGCCCGTCCAAATTCTGTCTTTGATGTGTTACTTCATCTTTTCTAGGTTGCTTTGGAACTATTTGTTTTTAAGTTTGTCTTCCCATTGGTGGTCTTGTTTTGGACTTGTAATTTCTGAAAACTCCAGAATAATGCTTATAACCTTTTGTATGATTTATTAGTTCATTACCTGTTATTTAGATGCAAAATGCTTGGACAAAATTGTGCAGAAACAAATTCGTATTTTGAAAATTCTATTAAAAAGAGGATCAAAGGAAATAATCGTTAGTTGAAAATGACCAAGTATACAATAAAGAATAATTAGTTGCCCCAGGTATCGCAAAATGAGCTACTTTGCGCCAACTTGCTTGAGAATCATTCCTAGCTCAAATGTGTGTCTAGAAGATCTAGAGTGCTTTGTTGATGTTTCAGGTTGTAACCTTCCTCCATCTCGTCGACTCGTTCTTGGATCTGAGCTGCCCTTTGCGGGTTTTCAACTCAAAATTTCCTTGGTTCTAGGACGCCCTTTGCGGGTTTTCATCCTGAACCCCTTTTTTTTTTCGAGATGCCCTTTGTGGGTTTTCATCTCAATTCCCCTTTTGTTTTTAAGCGAAGTATCTTTTCACTGAGTTTGAATTGACGGGGTTGTACAGATCCTTGCAATCCATTTTTGTTAGGATGAGAGCTCCTCTTGAGAAAGCTTTCTTTACCACATAAGGTCCTTCCCAATTGGGCATCGATTTCCCACGGAAATCTTTATGTATGGGAAGTATCTTTTTCAAAACTAGATCTCCCTCATAGAATTCCCTAGGACGAACCTTTTTGTAGTAAGCTTGTATCATTCTTTTCTGGTACATCTGGCCATGGCGAATGACTTTTAACCTCTTTTCCTTGATTAAATTCAACTGGTCATATCAAGCTTGGATCCATTCAGCCTCTTCTAGTTGAAGCTCGGTTAAGACTCGGAGGGAAGGTATTTCCTCGGAGGGAAGGTATTTCAACCTCGATAGGCAAGACTGCTTCCATACCATATGCCAATGAGAATGGTGTTACCCCAGTAGAAGTCCTGACTGAAGTTCTGTAGGCAAAGAGGGCAATTGGTAGTTTTTCGTGCCAGTCTTTGTAAGTCTCAGTCATTTTTGCACGATCTTCTTGATGTTCTTATTAGCTACGTCCACAACTCCATTCATTTTTGGGCGATAGGGAGAATAATTATGCTGCTTGATTTTTAACTGTTCATAAACTTCTGCTATCGTGCTATTGTTCAAATTCAAGGCATTATCGGATATGATCCTTTCGGGAATCTTGTATCGGTAAATAATTTCTTTTTTCAGGAACTTGCTAACTATAGACTTGGTAGCATTTGCATATGAGGTTACCGCTACCCATTTAGTAAAGTAGTAAATCACCACAAAGATGAATCTACGGCCATTGGAAGCCTTTGGAGAAATTGGCCTAATGACATCCATGCCCCACATAGAAAAAGGCCAAGGAGAGGTCATGACATGAAGGTGTGATGGAGGTACATGAATCTTGTCTCCATAGATCTGGCATTTATGGCACTTCTTAGCATAATTGATGCAATCGCCCTCCATACTAGACCAGTAATACCCAAACCTCATTATTTGCCGTGCCATCGTGAAACTGTTGGCGTGTGTCCCACAAATGCCTTCGTGAACTTCTTCTAAAATCTTCTTAGCTTCAATTACGTCGACACATCTCAGCAACACTTGATCTTTTCTCCTCTTGTACAAGATTTCCTCGTTTAGGACATATTCACTGGCCAATCTTCTTAATGTCCTCTTTTCATTTTCTGAGGCTTGCTCGGGGTACTTTCGATCTCTCACAAATTGAAGAATATTTTGGTACCATGGGCGATCATCCCTTTCTTCTTCCTCCTCTGCCTCAATATCACAATAATGAGCAGGAGCTTCACAGATACTCATTTGAATGGGCTTTACATCTTCTTTCCTACTCACCTTAATCATCCAGGCTAAAATAGCGAGAGCATCGGCCATCTGGTTTTCTTCTCGTGGGAGATAATGAAAAGTGATGCCATCGAATTTTGTGATCAACTCGAGGACCAATCTGCGGTAATCCACTAGCTTAGAATCCCTTGTTTCCCATTCTCCTTTTAGTTGATAGATTACAAGTGCGGAGTCTCCATAAATCTCCAGAATTTTGATTCCCCGCTCTATGGCCACACGAATTCCCAAGATACATGCTTCGTGTTCAGCCATGTTGTTTGTGCAATCAAAATCAAGTTTACTAGTGAAAGGGTAGTGATCTCCCTTTGGTGATACCAAGACTGCCTCAACCCCATTACCTGTGGCATTTGAAGCTCCATCAAAATTCAATCTCCAAGGTCGTTCTCTTGTGATTTCCCCTTCAATAGTCGCAATATACGTTAAATCTTCATTCAGGAAATCGAAGTTTATCGGCTCATAGTCCTCTAAAGCCCTACTAGCCAGGAAGTTTGCTATCGCACTCCCTTTTATTTCTTTCTGATTAACGTAGACTATGTCGAATTTCGAGAGCAAGATTTGCCATCGAGCTAATCTCCCATTCAATGTTGACTCCATCAAGTACTTCAGAGGATCTAATTTCGAAATCAACCAAGTGGTATGATATAACACGTATTGTCTTAATTTACGTGTAGTCCAAACTAGTGCACAACATAAATTTTCAATTGGCGAATACCGCGTCTCGCAATCAGAGAATTTCTTGTTGAGATAATATATCACCTTTTCTTTGTTTTCGGATTCATCGTGTTGGCCTAGTACGCATCCCATGGAATTTTCAAAGACTGTCAAGTATAGGATCAATGGCTTATTAGGAATTGGAGGTACCAAGATGGGAGCTTTGGATAAATAATCTTTGACCTTGTTAAAGGTTTCCTGACATTTATCATCCCACACACCCGGGTTGCGCTTTCTAAGGAGACGGAAGATAGGATCGCATTTCTCAGTGAACTGTGAAATGAACCGAGCAATGTAATTTAGTCTTCCTAAGAACCCTCGAACTTCTTTTTGTGTGCTGGGTGGTGGTAGCTCCTGTATGGCTTTGACTTTATCCGGGTCAATTTCAATTCCCTTTTTGCTGACTACAAAGCCTAACAATATTCCTGATGTGGCCCCGAAAGTGCACTTTGCTAGGTTTAGCTTTAATTGATATTTCCTTAGCCTTCCAAATAACTTTCTCAAGATTCTTACATTTTTTTCCTCCGTTTGGGATTTCGCAATCATGTCATCGATGTAAACTTCAATCTCCTTATGCATCATGTATGGAACAGGATCACCATGGCCCTTTGATAAGTTGCCCCTGCATTTTTTAGTCTGAAGGGCATCACCTTGTAGCAAAATGTTCCCCATAGCGTGACAAAGGTGGTTTTGATCATATCCTCAGGGTCCATCCTTATCTGATTGTACTCAGAGAAACCATCCATAAAGGAAAACAGAGAATGTCCTACCGTGTTATCGACTAGAGTGTCGATGTGGGGTAAGGGGAAATTATCCTTTGGACTAGCTTTATTTAAGTCTCGATAGTCCACACACATGCGTACCTTTCCGTCTTTTTTAGGAACGGGGACTATATTAGCTACCCATTCAGAGTATTTAACCAACTTGAGGAAACCAGCGTCAATTTGTTTCTTAACTACTTTTATTTTTAACAACACATTTGGTCTCATCCTTCGGAGTTTTTGCTGCACGGGTCTGCTTTCTTCCTTTATAGGGAGTTTATGCACCACAATGTCAGTGCTCAAGCCGGGCATATCTTGGTAAGACCATGTGAAGATATCTTGGAACTCTTGAAGCAACTCGATAAGAATCCTTCTGGTTTCTACGGAGATACTTGTCCCAATTTTTACCTCTTTCTTTTCATCTTCGTACCCTAGATTAATAACTTCCACTTGGTTCGAATGAGGTAGGATCTATTTTTCTTCCTGTTCCATCATTCTTAACAGATCCAGAGGTAGATTACAATCTTGATTATCTTCAAGGTTCTGAAGCTCTTCCAAACACGTATCTTGCTCGAAGTGGGGTTCTAAGTTAGCGTCAAGGTTGCTCATATTATTGATATTCGAGGATCTGTCAAGGGATGAAAGAAAGGTCCAAAGAGCAAAATAAATTTACGAAAGTATGATTAAGTGGTATGTATGTATTAAAGAATAATTAATCTTGTTTATTGGATATATACAAATGGTTTATTAAGCTGGATTAAGAAATGAAAGAATAATTACGGAGAAGAATATAAGATGAAAAGTGCACTTCATTCAAAATAACTGAATAATGACCATGGGCCCTTTTACAAAAAGATTCATATTGCTTTCGAGCCTAAAGTAATAGGTGTTTTTGAGCATTACTCTGAGGAAATCTTAAAAATTACAAGGAGTTCCTCCATGATCCAATTATTCAAGGTGCTTCCAAGTGCACACGGACCAATTCTTGATGGATTCCCTTCCTTTCCTTTATCTGATATAGCATTAATGCCTAAATCTTTCATGATGCCCCCTTTAGTTCCAATCGTCACTCGCTCCTTTTCCTACTGGTTGATCACCCCTCCTGAGACGAAAGTCTCGTAGATGTGCAGGAAGATCATAGGTTCCCACGAGATGTCTTTTCCAGACAGTCTGGCCCTCCTTCTCTCTTGCCTTTTCTCAAGCTCCTTCCTATTTTATTTCGCGTCTGGCTTGTACCCTAGGCCATAACGATCTCATTTTTCTATTAGCATCGACACATTAACTCTTCCTTGGAGGTATTTTCCTAGTCCTTTCCTAGGTATAGCTCCCTTTCCGACTGTTAATTGCAAGTCCATCCTGGTGGTCGATGATATTGTAGGCACATGTATCTTCCTCCCTTCCGAAATGAAGACTGCATTGACAAACTCTAGTGAGCGGAATGAGCATTCCATAGCCTCCTTGTCTATTCCCACGTAGGGTGAATCGCTCGTTATGGACGCGATTATTTCCTCCTCAGCATTAATTGTGATTAGTAGCCCTTCATTTATTAGCTTCACTTTCTAGTGCAAAGAGGAAGGTACTGCCCCAACTGAGTGGATCCACGGTCTTCCCAGTAAACAGTTATAAGTGAGCCTAATATCCATAACTAAAAAATTCACTTCGTATGTATTCGACCCAATTTGAAAAGGTATTTCGATCTTTCCCATTACCTTCCTTTCTGTCCTGTCAAATGCTCTCACTATGTTATTACATCCTTTCACGTGAGAGCTATCAATTGACAATCTTTGCAGTGTAGCTAGCAGTAGCACATTCAAGGCTGAACCATCGTCTATGAGTACTTCAGGTAGCGTATACCCTTTACAACGGGTAGTGATGTGTAAAACCTTGCTGGACCCTATTCCTCCCGTCGGTATTTCATCATCGCTGAAGAAAATGAAGTTATCAACACTCATGTTATTGACCAATCGATCTATCTTACTGACGGATATGTCGTTTGCTACATATGTTTCGTTCAGCACCTTCATTAGTGCGCTTCGATGGGCTTCCGAGCTTAAGAGTAATGATAGGATCGATATCCGAGTAGGCTGTTTGTGTAGTTGTTCTACTTCACTATATTCACCATGCCTTAAAAAATTTAAAAACTCCTTCGCCTCATTCTCAGATATGGGCTCGTTCGTGGGTACTTCGGGCTTGCTAGTTATTTCTTTCTCAGGCTCACACATT
The DNA here is from genome assembly GCA_039519145.1 of Kokia cookei. Classification (NCBI taxonomy): domain Eukaryota; kingdom Viridiplantae; phylum Streptophyta; class Magnoliopsida; order Malvales; family Malvaceae; genus Kokia; species Kokia cookei. Next base: position 30,379,011 of record CM076907.1, on the reverse strand, counting down.
CTCGCCTTCCCTTTAATGACCTCTTTTTCTTTATTTACAGGGTCATAATTTTTACCACTACGGGTAACAAGATTCACGTCCTTCCTCGGTTCCCTCTCTCCTAGTATGGTGACGTTGCAATTGTAACTCCATGAGACCTTATTGCTATCCCTGTAAGGAAACGTTACAGGCTTTTGTATGATGATGCGAGGGTTGTCTGTTCTCTTACCGTGCCACAAATAATCACCTTGGGTCGATTGCTTCCATAAGCCTTATCTGTTCCATCCTCGGAGGTGCAAACATCACTAGCTTCCCCTCCTTCAAAAAATTCTAGCTCTCGATTGTCCATCAACATCTGGACCACGGCTTTGAACTCGTCACAGCTTTGAATTTCATGCCCCTTAACGGTATGAAACTCGCAATGGTTATCATCCCCGATTATCATACTCTTTTTATCCTTCACGATTATCCCTTCTTTGATCATTTCTTGCCATACCCACCGAAGTGGAGACTTAATTTCTTCAACACTTCTCTTAATTTTTCGAGCTCTTTCTTCTAGCAAGGCATTCACCCCTTGCTCCGGGTGATTAGGCAGAGAATTTTCAGCTATATTAGGCTTGTCTGGCTCTTCTAAGTTTACGACTCCATGCTTTATGAGTCCTTCGACTCGTCTTTTAAAAGCATGGTAGTTTTCAATCGAGTGTCCTTCTGCCCCTGCATGGTATTCACAATGAGCATTCGCATCGTACCAAGCTGGGAATGAGAGTTTATATGGTCTTACACGCTGAGGAGCTACCTCATGCGCGTCATATAGGATCTTGTAGAGTTCTCCATATGACATCGAAAGGGGAGTGTATTGAACTCTTCCACTATTTGGCCTGATGCCCGGTTCCTGTCGCAAGGCATTTGGGTAATTGCTCATTGGAGCTTTGGGCTGACCTTTTACGAAGGGTTTGGTTTAGCTAGGTCTGTATATGCTTGCATTGTTGACCTCATTATCCCTTCTTCTGAGGGCAGGCCTTTTAGGGCTTTCTCCAGTTTCAATCTTGTCGGCCTTGATCGTATTTTCGATCATCTCCCCTGATATGACCATATCAGAGAAACTCTTGATGGCATTTCCTAACAAGTGATTCAAGTAAGGAGCTTTGAGGGTATTGACAAACAACATTGTTGTCTCTTTTTCTGTCAGTGGTGGCTGTACTTGGGTTGCCACCTCGCACCATCTTTGCGCATATGTTCTAAACCTCTCATTCAACTTCTTCTCCATATTCTGCAATGTAAGCCGATCAGGAGCTATTTCTATCACATGACCGTATTGCTTTAAGAAAGCCTGTGCCAGATCTTTCCATGAATGGATCTTTGATTGGCTCAATTGATTGTACCATCTGATTACCGACCCGGCCAGGCTGTCTTGAAAGCAATGAATTAACAATTGGTCATTATGCACGTGCCCTGCCATCCTCCTGCAGAACATGGTAAGGTGGGCTTCAGGGCAGCTCGTCCCGTTATATTTTCAAATTCTAGAACTTTAAATTTTGGAGGGAGAACCAGATCCGAAACCAGACTTAATTCTTCGGCATCTACCCCATCGGAAATTTCAATTCCTTGCATCGCATTGATTTTCTCCTCTAATCGCCAGTATTTTTCCTTTATTTGTCTAGGGAGATCCTCTCTTATCATCTCGTCAAAGTCTGGGACATCCAGATTCGCAGCATTTGACCCGGATCCAATTGGATAATTGGCTAGTCTTGACGTGCCTGTGGCCTGTTACTATGCCCTTATAGTAATGGTGGGTTCTCGTGCCGGTATTTCATGTGAACCCGGGTTATGGCGAGGTGTAAAGCCTGGGGGAACCATTGGGTCCTCTTCTTGCTCCATAGCAGAGCTCTTTCCTTTATCGGCCATGCTTTGTTTTACTTGCGCTAATTCATTCATTAAGCTCTTTTGTACCTTCATGAATTGATTTTTCATTTCTCTGCACGTCATGGTCATTTGCTCTTGGATGCGCTCTTGCATCTGGTCTTGTAATTATTTTTAAATTTGTTCAAGTCTTTGCTCCATGGCTTTAGTTTTCTTTCGTGTATTATAGCGATGTGAGTTTTCAATGATTACTGATGTACCTGAATTGTAAATTTTTAATAAGTTAGGATTGTTATGCAAAAAATGTGATGCGAATAAGATGAATGTATGCAAGAGAAAGGTATTGACTTATAATTCATTTTTCATTTAGAAAACTTAATTTGGATAACAATTCCTTAACATAAAGCAAATTACATAAACGGTTTTGCTTTGATGGTCAGAGCCTTGACTTTCTTAAGGAGTCTTGATAGCTTTTGACCTCGTTCCTCTTCGTCTCGTACTGTATGCTTAGTTCTTCTGCTTCAACTGCCAGTGTTTGCACATGGTCAGCTACTCCGCGGATTTGATTTAAGGCCTCTCCCATAACATAATCCCTCTCTCTGACTTCTTTTTGGGTTTGCTGAAGATGCCAATCATTTGTCTCTAACGTCCTTTCCAAAATCTCAGTTCGCATTTCACTATTCTGTAAAGAGACTTCTAATTCTTCCACCCTCTTATTCAATCTCTCGATCTCAGCTCGGCTTGCCTTCAACTCCGTTACTGAATTTCGACTACGATGCCTGTACAAGGATTCCTCAAATTCTCTTATTCGAGCTTTTAATTTAGTCACTTCGGCTTGGCTTTCCAGAAGGCTACTCTTCATAACATTTTCCTGAACTTGGGCGTCTTGAAATTTGTTTTTCCAGTGACTTGTTTTATTTTTCTCTTCACGGATTTCCTGTCGCCATTGCACTGATGTTTTACCTAAACCGGCAGTTCTCATTGACAATCGAAGCTTTTTATAGTCTTTTTTTAGGCTGCTAAGATCTTCTTCAGCCTTATTCTTCCCTTTTCTCAATTTTTTCGCTTCTAGCTTCTGAACATCAACGTCTAATCCTAAAACTACCTTCTCTTCTTCTAGCTTTTCTATCATTTTCTCTGTCTCAGCATTTTTCTTTTCAAAATCCTGTTTAATTATTTCTAATTCAGACAGAACAAGCTGCAAGTGTTCTTCAATTGGGCAGACAATCTCCGGATTTGACATAGGAATATTGTGATTGATCCTTCTGTTTCTCCACCAATCATATTCTGCAGTTATCATGGGATTGGCACCGAATGCTTTCATTTTTCGAACCTGGTTCCGTGCATTTGAGATTTCCTAAATCCTTTTCTTATTGTTTTCTCCCTATACGCGAATTCACACTGAGCTAACCCTTGACTTGCGGGTATGAATTGTCTTGATCTGTATTATCTTGAAACTAACAAAAGTGCATATCCGGTTGCTTCCCATATTCCTTCCAATGGGACCCAGTCGAGATCTCCGCACCTATACAATATTTCATCAGGAACGAACCATGGTGCTCGTCACTCTATGTCCTCGTCTTTGAGGCTTTGGAGTATGGCCATTCACTTTTCTTCTGCGAAGTTTTCTTGTCTTTACGTGGCCACGAACTCTTTCAAAGGGGAGTAATCTTTAGACAAGTACTGATAGGAGACTTTTTCTGTTTTCTAGAAGTGACTATGAAACCATACCATCAATAGCGGTGCGCAAGCAATAAATCGACCTTCTCCCTCCTTTCTGCATGCATTTAAGGATCTGAAAGTTTCAGCCAGTATGGCCAGGGCAGGTGTCACTCTTTTACTCAATCTATCAAACAAATCTATCACCGCGTCTTCTATATGCCCCAAAGCCTTCGGAAAAATGACCAACCAGTAGATACTTAAGGCTAAAATGTCGATCTTCTTCTTTGCATCTGGATGAACCAGTATCAAATCCCGTAAACTTTTCCACGTGATGCACTTGTTATCGCCTTTGACCTTAACTCGAGCTTCAACCCACTGTTCTCTCATGTTAATGATGTTTATTAATCTTTTAACAATGGTCGGGAGATTTGGAGCTCTAGACTAAGCCTTATCTATCGAAATCTTCAGACAACGGAGCAGAGTGGTGTATTATTCTATCATCGGTGTCAGGTCTATATTCCCGAAGGTGAAGCAATTGTAGGCTGGGTTCCAATACGGTGTCAAGGCTCTAAAGAGGGATTTGTCTACCTTAACTTTGCACAAGTATGACAAATCTCCGTATTCTTAGTAAAAGGTCTGTTTCATGTTGTTGTCTCAACTGTACCATATCTCTTTCAACTCTAGCACATTGTTTTGAGCTGTGCTGATCCTAGTATAATCCCAAAGCTCTGATTCATATCCTTCCACTAAGCTGTCCCCCTTTTGGCGCTGAGTCTCCTCTGACCACATGCGCACGACCATATTGTCTTCCACTTTATTAAAGTACTTGTTTTCCATGATTAATTCTCTTATCGGTAACTGAACTCTTGAGTCTATACCTTTCCTTTATATAATGATGAAATGCAATGCAAAAGAGACAAAATAAACAAGTTAGCGAAACACAACAATATCAATTTACAAGTATAGCATAGAACCTAAGAGTTTGTCTTTGGAAGGTTGCTAAATGGTTTAGTATAACTCCTTCTAAAGCAAGTTCCTGCGGCTTACTATATGTGGTTTTAGGTTCTAAAGTAGGGGTACCCAAACCAACAGATTCCTCGGTCCTCACCCATTACAGGCTCACACGGAGGAGTTCGATTTAGGGGGATGCATTTCCCACATGTTTGCACGAAAGTGAAAACTTCACGAAAACAAGGGTACTTTGTAATCCCGAAAGCGATCCACTATCCTGCACGGAGGTGAAGACCTCACGAAGGAGTAGTTTTCGGTTTCCACTTAAAAAGGTAATATCATATACAGATGTATGCAAATTTACACTAGCAATATCACATAATATAATGTCACAAAAGATGTCGAGGATCGCATATTAAACAAAATTGAAGCTTAAAAAGTTTCCAAAGAAGACCCGAAAATAATCAATTTTGGCTTGACTCTCGTTTATTTTAAAAGTCCCCAGTGGAGTCGCCACCAATCCTTTATTCTATGTGATTGGATCACCACAAAACGTTTTGAAAACATGTAGGTCTTCGAAATCCATAAAAATAGGTTCGGGTGTTGGTTACGCATGAGGAAGGATTAGCACCCTCATACGCCCAAAATTGGTTCCGTATTGATTATTTTCAGGTCTTGATTTGTAACATTTAAAAGTTTGAATAAAGTTTAAAATATGATCCTTGAATGCGCGAGTTAAGTTTAAAAGAAATCAGGTTTGTTTGGAAATCCCATTGTTTCAAAGTGATCGAGGAAGAAAGTTACGTCCAGTGAGTTAGGACAAGACATTTCAAGATCTAGAAATAACGAGTTTTCCTTCGTAAAACTTTTTAGATTTTGGGAAAAGGATGTTTAATTTTCTCGATTTGAGGAAAGGTTGCACCTAGTAATTTAAGGCACAAATTTTCAGAATCGAAGATAAGGAAACATTACCTCGATTAAGGGCATTCGATTATTTCGATTTGAAGAAAAAATGAACCTAGTAAGTTAAGGCGCAAATTTTCAAAACTCGAAATAAAAGAATATTGCCTCGATTTTAAAGTTTTTATGAAAACAATTTTGAAAACAAACATGTGAGTTTAATATGAATAAGCAGTTAATAATGAATATTGGATAACGCGAAGTAAGATAAATATGAAGATAAAATGGAAAAAAAAAATAAAAAAATGCAAAATAAGAGTGCATAATGGTTAAAATAAATGCAAATATTGATGATGAAGAAAAATGACACGATCGGGTTTGAAAATGAGACTTTTCGGATACCCGGGCACAAAATGGTAATTTTGAGAGTTTCGAGGTCAAAAATGGAGATTTTGGAGGTTCGAGGGTAAAAATGGAATTTTGGGAAGTTTTGGGGTAAAAAATGGCATTTTTGGTTCGAGGGTAAAAATAGAATTTTTGGAAGTTTCGAGGTCAAAAATAGAATTTTTTGGAAGTTTTGAGGTCAAAAATGGGATTTTTGGAAGTTCGAGGGTAAAAATGAAATTTTTAGAAGTTTTAGGGTTAAAAATGGGGTTTTTGGAAGTTCGGGTGTAAAAATGGAATTTTTGAAAGTTTTGAGGTTAAAAATGGGATTTTTGGAAGTTCGAGGGTAAAAATGGAATTTTTGGAAGTTTTGGGGTAAAAAATGGAATTTTTGGGGTAAAAATGGATTTTTTTGAAGTTTTGGGGTCAAAAATGGGATTTTTGGAAGTTCGAGGGTAAAAATAGAATTTTTCGACAGTTCAAGGACCTCCAAGGCAATAAAACCAAAAAAATAGGAGACATGTGGCAGCCCCTTAGGCATCCTGAAGTCAGAGGACTAGTTGGAAAACCATGAAAAATTTCTAGGTCAATTTTGTAATTAAACAAAACTTGATTTAAGGGTTAAATTGAAACAAATCAGAAGTAAGAGGGACCTTATGTAGAGATAAGCCAAAACAATGACACGTGGCAGCTCCTGATGTTTTCAAAAGGTCAAGGGTCCAAATTGAAAAGCATTGAAAATTATTGGGCCAATTTAAAATCAATTAAAAGTACAGGAAGGACTTGATTGAAAATTTTAGGAAAAGCGGAAGGACCGAATGCATAAATATACCTTTCAACGAAAACTCGCGGATCCTAGGGACGGTCGGGTCGGACATGGGTAATAGCTTAAAACGGCGCTGTTTTAGGGCTGAAACTCAGCCCTCAAAACGACGCTGTTTTGAGGGCCTATAAATAAACCTTTTCAGAAAAAAAATTATTTTCCTTAGCCCTTTTTTAAAAAAACTCCCTTCTCCTTTTTGTTCTCTCCTCCCCTCTCATGCTGGCCAAGCTTTGGCCCACGTCCGGCGTCCGTCTTGCGCGTAGGGCCATACGCGCCGTCGTCCGTAGTCGCCCGTCATCGCGCATCATCACCGCACCTGGTCATGCGCGCCGTTCCGACCACGTCTCCGTCGTTGTTTTTCTTCCTACGCGTCGGCCAGCCTCCGTCGTAGGTAAAAAACTTTCTTTTTCCCTTTTTTTTTAAAAACTTTTATATTTCATTTCTTAAAAAGATTTTCGATGTTTCTTTTTGACACCCTGTTTCAAGATCTTTGTTTTTTTTTTGTTTACACCCATTTCTAACGTCCTTGTCTTGGTTTGCTGTTCGAGAGCACGGAGACGGTGTTTAGGGATCGTGAAACCAATGGCGGTTCGAGGACCTCCGTCCACGATGTCGGCGGTGGAGTCAGATCGGCAAAAAGTGGTGACCTTTCGGCTTTAATTTTTATATTAATATTACTATTAATTAATATTATCATTATTACAATATTTATTTTTATTATTATCATTATTAATAGCACATTTATTATTAATATTAACAGACATTTAATACTTAAAAAAATGACCAAAAAAATGCATGGTAACAGTTAAGAAATTAATGCATTTAATACATATTACAGATATGAAGAGTTTTAGGAAATTTAACTATAATAAATAATAATAAATATATATGTTTGGGATACCTGAATGCCTTAGTACCTGAGTCTTTGAATCAGGCTTGGATTTACTTTTGTTGCCTTCGTGGCTATTCGAGTATCTTTGCTCTGTATTTACCTTTGGAAAATATTAGTGTATACTGTATATTGATTTTTTGAGTGTTCAAAACAATGATTCGTGTATTGATTTCTCCGAAAGAAAAAAAGTCCCCATTACCAGGCTTTCATTTTGGCTTTATAGCCATTTTTACAATGATCATAATTTGTTATTTTCCATTAAATGCTTGTCTTGTTCTTCTCTTTTGCAGGTTCGGCGATGGCAGTGGCAGTTGAAGCAGCTGGTGGCAGTGCAAGTTGCTGGTGGTGCAACTTGATGATGATGTGGCGACCTTCGGTTGGCTGAGGTGGAGGCAACAGCAGCAACAATAGCAGACTTAGGTCCTCTGTCTGGGTTTAGTTTGGGTTGTATCTAGGTTGGTTTTGGGTCAATTTGAAATTGGGCTTAGGCAAAATCTGAGTCTGTATTTGTGATTGGGCCAAATTGGGTCCAAGATTTGTAATTTGGACTTTGTATCTTTTGGACTTTTTTAATTTTGAAATTAAATTTAAATTAAATTAAATTTAAATTTAAAATTAATTTAAATTTAAAATAAATTAAAAAGGGGGGCCCGATCAAAATTGGGCTCTAACAATCTCAAACATAAAAATATTTATCAAACACTTAAATAAAACATCAAAATCCCTAATTTAAATTAACATCATAATCCCAAAATAGTATAATAATAAAATAATCTTAAAAATTCCAAAATAACTCGTACTGAATGATAAAAGAAACGATTAAAATTAAGAGATCCTCCAAGTACTAAGTCTCTTATGTCCAATGTATTTATAAGACAAAGTAAAAAGGGAAGAACTAAAGAGCCTAGAGTATCTCTAAAGTGCATACATCCACAAACATAATATCATAGTAATTTTCACAAAACATTTAAATGAAGTATACAACATATCACAACAAAAATGCAATAAAATCACAAGCATAATGCAATGAACCCAATCACCTACACACCAACATAGTGGAGAGGTTCCCTAGAACCCCTCCCTATCCAATCGTCACCAATCACAATGTGGTTTTACTATCAGCTGTCTGAAGGGATTATAACCACGTCTTCCACCATACATCCCAACCCATGAACACACAATGATATGATAACACATGTATCTTAGTCTTAATCACAATCTCATGATTATATATCAGAGTACCTAGTACATTAAGTACGATATTTAGAATATCCACAGTCTGATAGATATGCATGCAATATCAGCATGCGATAACACAACATTGAATAAGATCATACTGATAACACAACTTAGAATAATATCACACAAATAGCTCAACGAAGAGTATTATCACACAACAAAATGTAGCATAGATAGAAACATACCTCTAGTGGATAGAAGCTCTAACGTCGAGAAGGACATCTCCCAAGCTCAGATCTAACACTGGGTCTAGCTGGTTTAGAACCTACAAGAACAAATTCTACATTAAAATCTATTCCTATGTCATCTACTAACACAACTCAAATTCGAATAGTGAATACTCACGTGTAACTCTCGGAGCTTGTGCAAGTGCAATCTACACAGGTGGAGGAGGAGGAGGTGGTAACTCATCGGCCTTAGAGTTGTGATCACCTAAACACAAAATATCTGAAGTTAAATCCCATACTTATCTCACTTAAAAATTACTAAGTACAGAATAAGTGAAAATATCTAAAATGAGGCTTTCGGGTTTGAATTTGACGAAATGGACTTTGAATTTGGACTCAAGATATCAAAAAATGGCAAGACAAGGTTTTCCAAGAAAGTCAACGATCAACGATCAATGGTAAACGAGTCAGGTCAACAGGTCTCGGGTTAGGTGATAGACTTGGGTCTCACGGGTTTGGGTCTCACGGGTTTGGGTCACACGGCTTGGGTATTGGGTATTAGACCGGTTTGGGCTTCTTAATTTGGGCTCACACTTGGGTCATGGTTTTGAATTTGCAAAAGGAGCCCATTACACACACTTAGCAACAAACAAACACTTAGGGTTTATTAACCCTAAACGGTGCTGCCACTAACATCTCGACGGAATGGCACTTTGCTTGCCAAAAATAGCACAAAAAGGGTCCAACATAACGACCACAACATGGGTTTGAGGCTTACCAACACCAAGACCACAGAACAGGCAGCGGAGCGAATGGCGTAAGAGAGAGCCAAATGAAAAACCATTGATTTCTCACAAACCGAAAATGGCGTGGGGCATTTGGAGGGATGGTTCAGCTTGCGAGTCGATGGGGAGCACTATGGAGGTAGTGGTACGGTGCACGAACAGCGGTAGGAGGGTCGTCGGAGGTCGATCGGAAAACACAAGAGAGGTGATGAAAGGAAAGGTTCGATAATGAAAAATAGAAAGAAATAAAAGAATGGGAGCTGAACGGTCGCACAAGGGAGCAAAAGAATTTAAATACCCAATAAAATTTGTAAATTTATGATAACAATAAAATTAAAATGTATGAATGTTTTTGAGTGATAAATTTAAGGTTGTTTTTATTATAATTGATATTGGTTCAAATATCATTATATATATATATTTTTTGTATTATTTTAAATTAAAAATATTAAAATACCCTAAATATCGTTAATTATTTAAAAAAGGAACAGACATTAGTGTATTTTTTCAATTGAATGTTTGTTAATTAGGGATTTTATTTGATAAATTTCTTAAGTTCTCTTTATTGATTAAACTATGCAATTCATCATAAACAATATGATGAAATCATGATTTTAGGTTAGATATCTTGTTGAGAGCAACCTCAATCATGATTTTAGGGTTTTATTGTTGTATTTTGTGTTTGTTTTTTTTTTTGTTAGCATCATACCAAACTAAACATCGAGAAACATAAGTTATATAACTTCACCAGATTTGGAATTAAAAAAATCATCATAATATGTTATATAACTTCACAATATTTGGCATTAGAAAAGGGCTTCTCCTAGCTTTTATGCCTCTAAACTATATTACTCTTTACATTGAATAATAAACCCCATTTTTATGTTGTAGTCATACCTTGAACTTTCTCTCAACTGTGAAACAAGTATAAACAATCCCTTGAAAGAGCCACATAATTATTGAATTCTCTCGCACCTCAACCTAATTCGATAGCTTTATCAATTATAACTGTGTCATTATTACGTACACAAATTAATAAGCAGTCACAAAATTAGAAAATGTATAAATATGACATGAATAAACCAATGGTTAGAAACTATTTTCAAAATATAGAATTGATGACGAGAGTTGATGACGATTGTCAGCCAACAAATACTATAGATAAGTTTTAATTTGGTTATTTGTGTATTAGTGTCGTCGTAGTGTAGTGGTAAGTATTCCAACTTGTCGTGCTAGTGACCCAGGTTTGATCCTCGACAATAGTTCAAAGTCTTTTTTTTTGTCTAAAAATTAGACAAAATATATTTGAAGACCTTCAGTGTGTTAGACTAACGTGTTTTGTTAGACAATAAAGTTTGGTTTGGATGCTACTCAAAACGTGGGTGATTACATGTTGATATCATGGCATGCTTAGAGAAAATAACATAGGAGGATTTAAAATGAAAAGTGGAGAATTGCATGTTCTTCAAGTGGCTTAATAAAGTAGAAATGAAGTTTATTGTTGAAAGTGCATCATATAAAAAGCAAAATAGAAGTTCAATGGTAGATATTCTTTTCCAGGTTTGTAGTTTTATTTTTTTTAAGATTATATTGGTTTGATAGTAACTTTGTTAGATGTTTGCTGCAGGCATGAAGCTAGAATAACTACCATCAAATTTAAGGTTAGTCTAAATTTTCATTGTTCCTTTGCTTTGACTGCTTCTAATCATTGTCCCTCTTTACATTGAATAATAAACCCCATGCCTACTTGCTGCAGCCATGCCTTGAAACAAGCTTCTTTCGGCACAGACAATCTTTCGAAAATATCCCGTAACTGTTGAATTTTGGCTCCCCTCGACCTCATTCAGCAGGTATGAAATCTTTCAAATTTTTATTCAGCCGCTGCACAAACTATTAATGGTTAGAACCTATTTTCAAAAGATAAAATTGATGACGGGAGTTTATATCGATTATAAACCAATAAATATTATAGAAAAGCTCCAATATCATGACTTAAATGTAGAAGTTGTTGTAGTATAGTGGTAAGTATTCTTGCCTTTCATGCGGGTGACTTGAGTTCAATCATTGTCAATGACTCAAAGTTTTTTTTTGGTTTATCAAAAAAAATAGACAAAATATATTTAAATGAGATGGCTTCGCCCAAACATGAACCAAAGACCTTCAATGTGTTAAATTGATGTGATAACCAACAACAACAAGAAACCATAATGACAAGCCTTTTACATATATTTATAGGTTTACTAGTTTTGAGAAACAATATTTAAAAAGTAAAATGTGCCGTAACCAAAATTTTAGATATTAGCGAGATAAATTTTTGAGTAAATCAAACTTTAAAATAATTATTTATCATAATCTTATCTTTGACACGTGATTGCGAGGTTGAAAATTTAATCCTGTGACACTTGCACCTTGTATGGTATACAGACTGAAGCCATTGAAATTATGTTAGCCACCTAACTTGACGTCATTTGTAATAGTTATTTTAGGTCATTTACGTACTTAACAAGTCTTTTTTTTAGCATTTTTATAATTAAACTTTACATTTTCGAACATAGTATGTTTGAAATAAAATATTAATAAAATAAGTATTTTTATGCATCCTTACATCCTTACATCCTTACATCCTTACATCTTTACAATTTCGAACATAGTATGTTTGAAATAAAATAAGAATGGCACGACATTGACGTTGAGACGATAAGCATCCTTACATCCTGACGATGCGACTTGGCGTGGAAGAAAAGAGCTAATTTCCTTGGACGACATATTTGAAAAATTTCCTTATTTTGACCCTAGCTTTTAGCAGAATATTTTATTCACTAGTATCTATGTGTATCTTGAGATAGAGTGGTCACCAAATAGGTCGTTTCCTATATAAGCAACATTAGGATCACCAGAATTGTAAGCCAACAAATATTATAAATGGGCTTTAATATATTGATTGTAACCCTATACCCGATCTAGAAGATATGATCGGATCCAGAAGGTCACAGTTGTAATTTCACCCTCACTTAACCACTTAAACTATAAACACACACATATATATAATTTGTACTTAAATAAATAACAGTAAAACAATCAATTTCCCAATATTTTTGAATAACCGAAGGGTAAACATTATGGATTGATCATCCCTGCTCCAATCCCATCACATTGCATTACCTGATTCACTTGCTTAGATAATTTTAAACCATCATTTTTCTTACCAAGAGCTTCAACCTGACTCGCCAACATAGAAACGACAACAATATAAAAAACTCCGGTTGCCATGGCAGACCTTGCTCTCTGAACTTGTCACTAAAAATTGTTTAGTGTCATCTCCTCTAGAAACTCTTGGATTCCCTCTAGTTATAAACAAAAAGATCTTGTAATAATCGAACAAAAAAAAATAGAATGTAAAAATTAAATTAAAAACAAGACTATTAAAAAAAATGACTAAATTAATAGAAAAAATTTCTTAATATTTCAGTCCTCGACAACGGCACTAAAAACTTGATGCAGTCAAAACTAACTAAAAATATGACTATGGCAAGTGAACCTATCAATTAATAGTATAGTTACGGTGAGCATAGATATCGTTCCCACGATGACTAAAAGTTCTAGTAACTATTGTCTCCATATTATTTAACTGACAAATTGGAGTGATTAATTAAAACTAAAATTAATTAAATTAATGAACAAAAGAATACGACAAAAAAATCAAGAAAATAATAAAATAAACAACAAAAAAGCGAAACAATACCTAGGAAAGAATCCACCTAGATTTCATCTATCATTATCAATCTAAATCAAACAATTTATTCACTTAGTATCTTGATCCATAAAAATCCCTAAATTATGTAATATCTCTATTCAAGCATAAAATCAACTGACTCTAGGTTGATTAATTGAAATTTATTTCTAATTAAAACCCCTATTGTCGGATTAACTTGATCTATGGATCCCCCTATTAGATTTGATTCTAATCCGGTAGATTTATGTCGTCTTATTTCTAGGATTGCATGCAACTCCACTCAATTATTGATAAGTGATAAAAGTAACATATTTTAATCTCATTCTTTATGTGTTTTTTATGATGATTTGATGTAAATCGGTGAGTTTTATAGTCCTAGTCCTTTAAATTCATGTTTATATATTTAGGTGAGCATTAGGGAGCAAAAGAAGTGAAAAACGAGTGAAAACCGGAAGATTTACGCACAAAACAGGGGCCACATGGGCTGCACCCATGACACACGATCTAGACACACGACCGTGTGAGCCACACGGGTTGATACACAAGTCTGTGCCAGGGCGTGTGAATTTTGCGATCTACACTCCAATCGCGCGAAAAACATAATTTTTAAGGTTTTTGGACATTCTAAGACTTATATATACCATATATGATAACAGGGGAGTAAGCCGTCAGATATTATTCAAGAAAACAACTAGGAAAACACCATTGAAGTCGTCTTTGAAGCAAATTTCCACCAAGATTGAAGACCTCTTTTTAGTTTCTTTTGATTTTATTATGAGTTTTTCTTCGTCTTGCGATTATATTGTCTTTGAGATGTTTTTATTTGTTAGTATGAACTAATTTTCTAAATACCTAGGGGAGATGAACCCTATTATTAATTCTGTAATTTTATTTTTGATTTTACGTAATAAATACATAAATTTTGTTCTCAATTGTGTGTGCTTAATTCTTGATTTAGTATTTTCGAAAAATTAACTCTTGTTTGACGTGCTTAAATTAGAGGAGGAATAGACCCTATTTAAGAGAAGATCTAGCATAATTGAATGGAGTTGCATGCAATCCTAGAAATAGGACAACATAAATCTATCGGATTAGAGTCAAATTTATTAGGGAATCCATAGATCGAATTAATGAAACAATAGGGGTTTTAATTAGAAAGAAATTTCAATTAATCAACCTAGAGTCAGTTACGTTTATGCTTAAATAGAGGTATTAGCATATTTTAGGGATTTCTACGGATCAAGATACTAAATTGCTTAATTTAGAATGATAATGACAGATGAAATCTAAGTGGATTCTTTCTTGGGTGTTGTCTCGCTTCTTGGTATTAAACATTTGTTATCTCTTGATTTATTCTTTGTCGTACTTTTAGTTTATTAATTTAGTTAAATTTAGTTTTAAACAATCACTTCATTTTATCAGTTAAATAATAAGAAGATAGTAATTACTAGTACTTTAATCCTCGTGAGAATGATATCTATGCTCACTGTAACTATACTATTGATTGATAGATGCAGTTATCTTAGTCATATTTTTAGTTAGTTTCGACTGCATCAAGTTTTTGGCGTCGTTGCCGAGGACTAAAATATTAGGAAGACTTTATTTCTATTACTTTTGTCATTTTTTATTTTTGTTTTACTATTTGCATTTTTAATTTAATTTTTATATTTTAATTTTCTCCCTTTTATTTGCTTTTGGCAGGTTCTTTTGGTTTATGACTAGAGGAAACTCGTCGAGACCACTTTTTCACGACTTTGAAATTGAAAAGATTGCTCGTAAAAATCGTAAAAAGGTTAGAGAAGCAAGGCAAAGTTAGAAAACTTGAGTAGAGGATAAAAAGGAAAAGGATATTATTGTGGAAATGGACGACAATGAAAATAATCAGGTCCCTCCTGTTCTTCCTGCTCCTGCTGCTCGTTGAACCATGTATGATTATGCTAAGCCTACTTTCATTGGGGCTGAATCAAGTATTGTCAGGCCGAATGTTAATGCAAACAATTTTGAAATCAAGCCGAGCACAATTCAGATGGTACAACGATATGTTCAGTTTGATGGTTTGTAGGATAAAGATCTGAATGCTCATTTGGCTAATTTTCTCGAGATTTACGACACTTTTAAAATTCATGGTGTTACTGATGATGCCATACATTTACGGTTGTTCCCGTTTTCGTTGAGGAGCAATGAAAAATTGTGGTTAAATTCTTTACCACGAGGTTTCATCACTACTTGGGATCAAATGACTGAGAAATTTTTGTTAAAATATTTTCCATCAGCTAAAACAGCTAAGTTTAGGAATGACATGTTCCTTTGTTTAGTTTGATATTGAGACACTTTATGAAACATGAGGGAGGTTCAAAGATTTGTTGAGAAGGTTTCCTCATCATGGATTACCTTTGTGGCTCCAAGTTCAAACTTTCTACAATAGTTTGAATCGCTCGACTAGACAGATGATTGATTCAGTAGCTGAAGGAAATTGAATAATAAAGCACCGGAAGAAGCCCAAGAATTTATTGAGGATATGACGCTGAATAATTATTAGTGGCAAGTTACAAGAGTAAAACCTGTGAAGGCAACAAAATTTTTTTATGTTGATGTTGTTTCTATGTTGGCTCATCAAGTTGAAGCTCTTAGTAAAAAAATTGATGGTTTTAATTTTTCTAAATAGGTACATTTGGTGATACAGTGCAATGAAAATGGAGCGGAGATGATGAGTTCGGAATATTTTCATGAGCAAGCCGACTTTTTGGGTAATAATTCTAGACCTCAAAATAATCCCTATAGTAATACTTATAATGCAGGATGGAGAAATCACCCAAATTTTTCATAGGGTGGTCAAGAAAACCAAAGGTCACAAATCCCTTCGGGTTTTTAGTAACCTCAACATCAAGAGAAAAAATCAAACCTTGAAGACATGCTCGGTAAATTTATTTCGATTTCCGAAACTAGATTTCAAAACAATGAGACAGCCTTGAAAAATCAACAAGCGTGAATTCATGGCCTTAAAAATCAAATTGGACAACTTGCGAAATTAGTTTTAGAAAGACACAAGCTAGCCTACCTAGTAAGACTAAAATTAACCCAAAGGAGCAAATACATGCAATCACTGTTCAAAGCGTGAAAGGGTTAGTCGAGCCTGAACAGAACCCGAAGCTAAAAGCTGTTGAGAAAGATAATGAGGTTGAGGAAAGCAAGGAAGAGCGTAAGCCGGTGCTTAGAGAACATAGACCTCGAATTCCTTATCTAGAAGCATTGAAGAGAGACCATAGAAAAGAAATATATGATAAATTTCTTGAGCTGTTAAAAAAATTGGATATTAACTTACCTCTTGTTGAAGCTCTTTCGTAGATGTCGAATATGTAAAATTCTTAAAGGAGCTATTAACCAATAAGAGGAAGTTAGACGGCTTGTCAACTGTGGAGCTTAATGCAGTTTGCTCAATCATTCTCCAAAACAAACTACCTAACAAACTTAAAGATCCAGGGAGTTTTACTATTTTTTGTCTCATTGGTAGTTTACATGTTGATAAAGTTTTGGCTAATTTGGGTGCTAGTATAAATGTTATGTCTTATAAAATGTTCAAACAACTTGGTCTTAGGGAACCTAAACTCACTAGTTTGAGTATTCAGTTAGCTGACAGATCAATTAGATTTCCTAGGGGTATTATTGAGGATGTTTTTATAAAAGTAGATAAATTTATATTCACTGTTGATTTTGTTGTATTGGACATGGATGAGGATATTGAGGTACCTATGATCTTAGGTCGACCCTTTT
Source organism: Kokia cookei (assembly GCA_039519145.1). NCBI lineage: Eukaryota > Viridiplantae > Streptophyta > Magnoliopsida > Malvales > Malvaceae > Kokia > Kokia cookei. Next base: position 30,361,865 of record CM076907.1, on the reverse strand, counting down.
TAGCCACTGCTAGAACTATCATCGATGTGGGTACTAGTGAACTTGTGCTTTGTGTAGGTGATAAAAATATTACTCTTAAAGCACATGATTTTATTAGAGTCCTGAATGAGTGTAACAATGATAATTGTTTTGTTAATGTTAGTGACCATGTGACTCAATGCTCTTTGTAGAAAATCACTAATGAAAACATGATTGAGCCAATTTTGATTCAAAGTGATAGAACTCGAGTGGTAATTGAAGATTGAATGTTACAGCTCGAGGATTTAGATGAATGGAAAACAAAGTTTGACGAGAACCTGAGGAAACCCAAGGAAGAATCAACACAAAATCAAGAAGTGCATGTGAAGAGGATGAACATATTTAAAGTGGGAGACAAAGTGTTATTAGATAAATCAGATTCATGAATTTTTCCTTTAGAATTCAATTCAAGAGAGTTTGATCCTTTTGTGGTAAAAACCATTTTTCCTTATGCTACAATTGAGGTGACACATCCTGATTACGGCACATTCAAGGTAAACAATCAACGTCTCAAATTTTATTGTGTTGGTAATATTGATAACGAGAGAGATGAACTACGGTTTCAATATCCGTTATAACCACGAGTTTAACAAGGAAGTCGAGGTTAGACTTTAAACAAGCGCTTATCGGGAGGCAACTCGAGTGTTTTAATTTATGTTCATTTTCATTTTCTTTTATTTATTACTCTTATGATTTTAGCATTAATTTGCAGGTTTTATCACTTTAAAAATATAAAAAGTATATATAAAAATGAAAAAAAATAAAAAAATTTCACACATGAGCTGAACACACGGCCATGTGTGAGACCATGTGCCTTACACGGCCTTGTACATGGGCGTGAGAGAAGCGAAGGGAGGCCCACAACCTCCACACATAGCCGTGTGCTAGACCGTGAGATCGCTAGACATATTTTTAAATGATTTTCGAAACAACACACGGCCTAGACACACGGGCGTGGGCCATACCATATATCTACTCGAATTTTCAATTTTTTTTAGTCACATGCCCATGTGCCCCTTAAAAACCCCCAAACCCTAATTTTATTTTTTTTTACTTTTACCCTTGTAGTTACCAATGTTGTTTCATCTTCCCCCCGACCTTTCCTCTCCTTCATCCTCTCCCCCGATCAGAATCCCTAACCGCTGGTGTCCCACGCCATCCCACGGCCTTCCCTTCCCTTCCCTTCCTTCCTTCATTCCTTCCACTATCTAAAACCCTACTTACCGACCACATCAGTCGATCGACCAACTACCTCCAGCGAGCACCAACCAATTCAACATCGCGAGCCCATCTCCCCCTTCGCACCCCGCACCGATTTGTTCCGCCTTCGAACCTCCGCGTGCTTGGGCGCATCTAGCTAACACCATTCGAACCTTGATCCACAAGTTTATTCCCTCATTCGCATGATCACTAGCTACTATCGCTCATCTCCCCTCCGTTCTAATAGTCACACGACGTCACCCTTCCCTTGATCTCGCTGTTCGCGAACCACCACCGTCCACCTTCCAACAACCGTAACCCACTGTTTGCCCTTTCATTATTCTTTCCTTTTGTTAATTTTTTATTTTTTATTTTATTTTATTTTATTTATCATTTATTATTTATTTCCTTTTTATCTGTTTATTATTTAATTTTTATTTTATTTTTCTCTCTATATATATTTTTATATTTATTTCTTTATTATTATTATTGTTCTTATTATTATATTAGTATTAGCATTGTTTTTCTTTAGTTGCTTCGTTTTTGGTATTTTTAGCTTTATTTCTATTATTTATTTTCATTTAATTTCTTTCACTTTCATTTATTTTCATTTTTATCTATCGTCTTGAGTATTATTATTTTAGATCCCTAGTCTATTTTATTTTTGTTGTAGATTATGATTGTTCTTGTGTTTTATTTGAATTCCCTTTTGCGGTTATTGCTTGTCGAGATATTCACTTCTACGTCGTATTATGTGATTGCAAAATTTGGACTGAATTTATTTCAGGTAAAACTAAAGTCGCGGTCTCCGCTTCAAAAAAGCAGAAGCAGCTAATACGACTTCCTCTTCAACTACCACTGCCAACGCTCGTCACTCATGTCTTAGATTTTCACCGGGTCCTCACAAGGATCTTTATCATCTTCTCCGACAATGTCCTTTGGGTTTAGGCAGATGCATTGATTGGGCAACTGTAGGGATCGCCTATTTACCATCGTCAAGCCTACCTATTCAGAGCTGACCTTGGAGTTTTTCTCGACTTTTCAATTTCAGCATGCAATGTTGAGACATGATGAGACGCATACAATCTCATTTCGGTTGGGTAGTAGGATGCGATATATGAGTGTGCCAAACTTTGGAGTCGCATTGGGTATTTACACTGAGGAGTTCATGAGAACCTCCGTTTTCTCTACTCTCCATCATCATTAGCATCATCCACCATCTAACTGTTGGGAGGCCATATCAATGACGGCAGCATTGTACAACTTTAGCTAGTCGAAAGCGACTTCTCTACCTCCTGCCCTTCGGTACCTTGACGCCCTCCTCACACATACTTTGACAAGATGAAGGGAGAGTACAGGTGTGGTGAGTACGATTGATGTTTATTTCTTATAGTGCATGGTGACACGACATCTTATTGACGTCGCATATTTCATCGCTTTGGTATGCCAGCATCAAATTGAACGCACCAGGAGGGGTTCGGTTTTCTTGGGTCCCTATGTGACTCAGTTGGCGAGGCATTTTGGGTTGCTTGACACACTGGAGCAAACATCCTCCTTTACACTGATTGGACAGATGGTCCCACAGGGATTATCTATTGTAAGCCATATGAGGATGATATGTCGCCAGGAGGGATGGGGTAATACTCGATACACATTAGTCCATGACGGTCCTCACGACGAGCCTGAGGATTATCCTGATGGTGATGCGCCCCCACACGAGGAGCTTGCTCATCCCTCACCTCCATCAAGGCATAGTGCTTCCGATTCTTATGTCACTCGCGAATAGTTTAAGTAGTTCGAGCTACAATTGAATGATAAGATAGATTATCTCATTCTGCTCCATCATGAGAGCGATACGGAGAGGAGAGCACAGTATGATAGCTTGTATGCTGAGTTGTAGAGGCTCTAGGTTTTTCATTCTACTGAGCCGTATGACCCTACTCCCTCACACAACGACAATCATTGATCTCCTTTATTTTTAGTTTCTTTCTTTATTTTCTATTTAAAGTTTTACTTTTATTTTTGGTTGTTGATATTTTTATTTCTTTTGAGACTTCTTTAGTTAATTTATTCTTTGAACTATGTTATTTTTATTATTGTGTTTATGATTGTTTTATTCTAGTGAACTCCCCTTCTTACTTATTTTTGCTTATATTTTTTGTCTTAGTTTGCTTGGAATAGTGCACTTCATTTAGTCTCGCTACGTTTCCAGCTTTACCAATTCAAACGAAATCATCTTAATTCAAGGTAGTTTCAATTCCCTTACTCCTCATGATATTGCGCTTATTTTGCTTATATATGTTTGTACATTGAGGATAGTGTACATCTTAAGTGTGGAGAGGTTGATTGTGTATAATTGTGATAAAATTCTTCAATTATTTATTGTGTTTGAGTAATTTTCTCATACCCCATTAGAGTGAATTTTTTCTATTTGGAATTTTTGTTGATTGTGTTTTGAGTTGATTTGTGAATCTTTTATATATTGGGTGATTTAATCTATAAGATATGAGAGAGTCAAGCATGATAAGCTATCTTCAAAGTTAAATATTTTAGGTTGTCTCCCTGAATTGAAGTACTATCATCAAATTTTGAAATTGCAAGTTTGACATCAAAACCATAATTTTTATGAGCTTTTGAGCCTATAGAGCATATATTTTATTTCGTGCTCATTTTATTTTTGGTTGTGTGTAACTTGATTTGTTATTTTAGAACTTGCTTTGATTATGAATGTTGAGACCACATTATTAATTTGATATACTAATATGATAGAGACACATAAGATTTAACCCCCTTAACCTTTAAAACAAATACTCGTATAATTAACCCCTAGTAAACCTCATTGAGCCTAACATCGTTCTATTCATTAACCCATAATATTAACCCATTATCCATATATTTGTGGTATATTTACCCTTTTATTGTCTCCCTTAAGTCTTCTAACTATATTCTACTATCTAAATTGCTGAATTTTATTGAAAGAGAAAAGAATAAAAAAGAAAAAGTGAAAAAAATTGAAAAAAAGAAGAAGAAAAAGACAAAAATGTGTTTGAGCTAGAATCATTAGTTCCATATATTGTTGAAAAGCTCGTGTTTATTTTTTATTATTCGTGTTGATGCATTTTTTTTCAATTCAGCAACTGATTGTTTTTTTCTAGTTTGGTAACTTATCAACTCGATCTCAATTTTAACCAATTCTCCTAGCCTTTTCCATGCCCCTAACCTTGGCCCCATTACAACCTTGTAAAGACATCTTGATTGGTGTGTGTCATTTCATTCTACAGTGGTGGAGATTTGATTTTCAAGCAAGCCTATGGTAATAACATTTCATGATTTTACTATTGAGTGCTTATTTCATGAACCTTAAACACTTTGAGTGCTTTAAGTGTATCTTTAGTGAGGATGTCAATTATTGTTGATTTTTAATTTAAGGTAATTATTTAAATAAGAGGAGACACCTATATTTTTGTGGTAAAAAGTTTTGTAGCTTAGATTGCTTGAATCTTTAGTGTTCTTTTAAATGAATTCTCAATGCATGATTTTCTGCAATTTATCTTGAAACATTATTGATGAAAATGAAGAATTGGGAAAGTTAACTTGAATTTGGATTGAGAATTTTGCTTGAGGACAAGTGATAGTACTAGAAAGAACCATTGATTTCTATCTACTTATTATTTCAGTTGATCTCATTTGATCATCTTTAGCATACATTTTTAGAATTTTTAATTTAGTTATTACATTTTCTAACTTAATGGAACTCAGCCTAATTGCCTATGAATTTATAATACTTTTACTATTGATGCCAATGCATTAGTCTGTTTAGCATTGTGCCCAGAATTGTCACTGTAGGAACTTGTTCAGAATTATCACTGTGTGAATATGTCCAGAGTTGTCTCTGCATGAGCATATCCAGAATTGCGACTAGAATTGTCTCCGTATCTGACAGCTGTCCGGATAAGAACCAAAATTGAATTAGCTGTCTAGTTTGGTATAACTAATTGGTACAACCATAGACAGCTCAATTCTGTAAAAGAGATACTTGTATAATTTCGAGGGATAAAAATACTCACAAGGAAAGAGAAAAACAGGGGTCTTCTTTCGAATTGATTTTCTTATTGAATCCATTTTCGAAGCTTGCATCCATGGAAGCTTAACTTTCTCAAGGGCGACCTGACACGAAGGAGGAGGTAAATTTGCTCTTGACGAGGAGCTCCTAAGTACGACACTATAGGAGAGTAAAGGAGAAAGTCAAGTAGCCTAGGATAGTATTCTCCATTTGTTCTTTTATTTCTCTTTCTTAAACGCCGGTGATTCATGTTATTTCAAGTTTGTGTGGAAGTACATTTGATATTTAAACTAAATGATATCTTATTCAAGCTTGTGTTTACTATTTAATATTTGGGTTTAAATATTTTGACTATGGAAGTGTTATTGCAGTCATTGTCACTGGAAGCTGCAGTGACAATTTAAGGTAACAAGCAAGACAACGGAAGTTGCTTGGGGATTGAAAGAATTTAATCCACTTGTTCTTGAATATGTTGCATTGTCAACACTGGAAGGTGTGGTTAGTGTGCATGTTTAAGTCTTAGATCTAATAGAGAAGCCAAGTTTGGAAAGACATTCATTGTGCCTTAATGAAGCGATAATCACCTTGTATTTTAAACATTGTGAGCCACACTTAGTATTCTGCTGACTATTTATGTCAGGGACCCCATTTCATTATTATTGCATTTCATCTTTAATTTTACATTATTGCTTCAACAATCAATCTCACATTTTTATTGCATTTACTTATTCATTGCACTGACAATTATAGACAACAAACATCCATCCTTGTAGGATTGATATTTGACAGACTCACATCTGTCTACTATACTTGCATCGATAGTGTACGATTGCACAATATTTGCTGTGATGTTCGTAGCGCTATCAAGTTTTAGCGTCGTTATCGGGGATGGCGTTTTTTTATTTTTGTTTTTTGCATTTTATTTCTATTATCTAACCTTTAGTTGTTACTAACTTATTTTCTCTTTGTTGCTATTTTTACATTTTATTTTAGGTGCTTTATGACCTAGAGAAATTCAAAATTTATTGTTAGTTTAGATCCAGAAATCGAAAGAACCATTCGAAGGAGACGTCAAGTGTTAGGTTAAGTGTTGTAGTTAACTATTAGTATAGCAGTTAAGGTTGTTAAAGGAAGTTATAGCAGTTAAGTTTGTTAATGTCAGTTGTAACTAAGTTGCAGTCTATGTGTTATAAGTATGCTGCATTGATGTTCATCGGATTAAGTTGAATGAATCAGTATTCATTTCATAATTCTTTGTTTGTTCGTTAGTTTAACATGGTATCAGTAGTCTTCAAGTGTTCCTGAGGACCTGTGTTCTTATTTGTTTCCTTCTTTTTTTTTCCAATGACGATAGAATCAGGGGTGGATAATTAGTTATTTTCCACCAAGAAAATCAGTATTGTACTAGATGATACAAACTATCTTCTATGGAGGCAACGAGTTCTATTAGTTGTTAAAACTCATAAGCTTCAGAGTTTTCTTGATCCACAGGCATCACCACCTCATCCACCATAGTTGCTGATAATGGTGAAAAGCAAGACAATCCTGCGTTTCAGTTGTACGAGCAGCAAGATTGTGTGATTGCTTCTTGGTTGCTTTCCTCAGTTAGTCAGAGTGTTCTACCTCAACTTATTGGAATGGATTCGAGTTCTCAGATATGGAGTGCACTGTCAACCATCTATGGAAGTAAAACCACCTCAAGACTCATGGTTAATTGTAGAGCTCTTCATTCTCAAAAGAAGGGGGATCTTTCAATGAAAGAATTCTTGATGAAAATCAAAGGCTACTGTGACAACTTGGCAAGTTGTGGTGAGGTAATCTCTAAACATGAACATGTTACTGCTATCTTAAATGGTTTGTCTCCTGAATATGAGCCTGTTATCACTGTTTTAACTGCGAGTCAAGTGCCATCTACAGTCCAATATGTTACTACATTACTTCTTGATGCGGAATCAAGAATGCAAGTTACCTCTACTGAGGTTCCTAGCTCAGCACATATGGTTAATCATCAGGCTCCCACTATTGTAAATGAAACTAGTCAAACTCCTGTTTATCAACCTACCTTGAGTGTTACACGTGGAAGGATTCATGGTAGCTTTTTTGAATCTCGAATGCAATGCCAATTATGTGGAAAAATATGGCATCTTATGGATAGATGCTATCACAGATTCGATGCCACTTACAAAGGTTCTAATTACAGACCTCCTTAAGCTAATCTGTGTATGTTTGGTTCAGTATTGCCACCATGGAATTCATCTTTTACTCCACTTATGTCTTCTACTATGGGTCAGTATGGTGCTTGGATGTGTCCACAACCTGGTAATCCATGGATGAATCCTTTTAGTGCAACTTCTCAACCTGTAAACAGCTTAGCATCTATACCTGTCATGACTCCTCAAGCTCAGACATGTGTTGCCACACCTGACAGTGTTGGAGACAATGGTTGGTACCTATATTCTGGAGCCACGCACCATCTTACCAATTCATCCTCAGCTTTGGAGCATGGATCCTCTTATAATGGTCCAGGTAAAGTTTATGTGGGCAATGGATCTTCTTTGCCTGTGTTGTGTTCTAGTCAAAGTTCTCTTCTTCCTCTTGCTAGGCCTTTGTATATGAAATCTCTCTTCTTGGTACCAGGCATTACTAAAAATTTACTTTCTATCTCTAAATTTACAAAGGACAATCAGGTGGTTTTTGAATTCTCACCTACTAGCTGTCAAGTTCGTGATCTAAAGACAAAGGAAGTGCTACTTCAAGGATAGGTGCAAGATGGTTTGTATAAGTTGCAACACAGTGCTGCTAAGTTTGTTGGTTAACAGTCTACTCGTCCAAGATGTCTCTCTACAGTTAAGGCCACTCCTTTAGCAATCTGGCATGCTAGATTAGGCCATCCTTGCCTAGATACTCTTAAAATTTCCCTGAGGCATTGTAATTTACCTTTGGTGGATAATAAAAATGTTGATTGTGTTGCCTGTCACTTAGGAAAAGCTCATAGGTTACCTTTTCCTTATTCAAACACTACTTACACTGCTCCACTTCAATTAGTAGTTGCAGATGTGTAGGGACCAGCACCAATGTGTTCCAATGGGTTCAAATATTATGTTGCTTTTACTGATGCCTATACAAGGTACACGCAACTGTATTTTCTAAAGAATAATATTGCAGTTTCCACTATTTTCCCTAATTCCACAAGCAGGCTGAGAGAGCTCTTTGAGTTAAGCTGAAGACAATCCAAACAGATGAGGAAGGTGAGTTTCAGGCTTTAAAAAGATACTTGCTCAGAGAAGGTGTATTTCATAGGCTCACATATCCATATAGTTCAGAACAAAATGGATTGGTTAAGAGAAAACATAGGTAGGTGGTGGAGACTGGTTTATCTATGTTGGTACATGCAGGACTGCCCCTTACATTCTGGTATGAAGCTTTTAGTAGTGCCATTTATTTGATTAATAGATTACCATCACAACCACTAGGTTCCATGTCACCCTATGAGAAGCTTTTCTATGTTAAACCTGACTACACAACACTTCGTGTCTTTGGTTGCTTGTGTTTTCCTAACCTTAGATCATTTAATTCTAATAAACTACAGTTTAGGTCCTCCCCATGTACATTTTTAGGATATTCACCACAGCGAAAAGGTTATAGATGTCAAGACAGTCAAGGAAAAATTTTTGTCTCTAGACATGTTAATTTTCACGAGCATGTGTTTCCCTTCAAGACCTCACAGCATACTTCACAACACCCTAAACCTGTCCCATTTAGTTCAAAGAGTGCAGAACTTGTTATTATTCCAACCATCAAACCTACTCAAACACTGCCTACTCAGACTTCTTAGTGTTCTGAAAGTTCAACCTTTTCTAATATGTCCAATCCTTTACCTATTACATCCACCTCAACTCTACCATCCAGTACAAATAATTCAGTCTCTTCTTACTCTATTGTCTACTTACCTACATCAGGTTTTAGTCAACCACCTTTAATTTTCAATAACCATCCTATGCTAACTAGGAGTAAACTAGGAATTTTTAAACCCAAAGCTTTTATTTCAAAGGTAATCAGTTCTGCAGATGGTGGTACTATTAATGATTCAGCCAGAGATGTCCCAGACAATATTCATATGATGCTATGGCTTCAACATGCTGGCAAGAAGTTGTCCATAATGAGCTGCAAGCACTTTTTAATAATCAAACCTGGAGTTTGTTTCCTCTTCAAGATTCTAGAAGGTTTATGGGTTTCAAATGGCTGTTTAGAGTTAAAAGGAAACCGGATGGATCAGTTGACAAGTACAAGGCCAGGTTAGTGGCAAAAGGCTTCTCTCAGCATGTTGGTTTTGATTTTGTAGATACCTTTAGCCTTATGGTCAGGTCAGTCACTATTTGAACTATATTATCTTTAGCTGTGAATAATGGGTGAGCATTAAGGCAGAATGATGTGAATAATGCCTTCCTAAATGGGGTGTTAACTGAAGAGATTTATATGGATCAGCCACCTGATTTTGAGGTATATGGTGCAAATGGAGAAAAGTTGGTGTGTAAACTTAATAAAGCGTTGTATGGTTTAAAGCAGGCTCCATGTACCTGGTTTCAAACACTCAGGCAACATCTGGTAGATCAAATAAGTTTTTGAGCATCCAAGGTAGATCCATCATTATTTTTTCTAAGAACTGGAAGCTCTATAGTTTTCTTTATGGTTTATGTTGATGACATAGTGGTGATTGGTGACTCCACTGATGAAATCGACCAGGTGGTTCAGCAATTACACGTTCAGTTCTCCTTAAAGGACATGGGGGAGTTGAGTTTTTTCTTGGGCATTAAGATCCAAGGAATCAAGAATGAGTTATGCTTGTCTCAAAAAAATACATTTCTGAGTTGCTATAGAGCACAAGCATGGTTGGAGCTTCACCTACTCCTACTCCAATGTTAAGGAGTCCTAAGCTAACCAGTGCAGATGGTGATCCTAATGTGGATGTTCATGAATATAGGAGCATCATTGGCAAGTTACAATATGCTTGTATAACAAGGCCTGACATTTCCTTTTGTGTTAACAAGTTAAGTCAGTACATGAACTCTCCTTGTGCAGCATACTCGAAGGCAGTCCAAAGAGTTCTAAGATATCTAAATGGCACACTGAGTTATGGGTTGCAATACAGAAAGGGAAGTTTTGATCTCACTGGTTATTCTGATGCAAACTAGGCATCTACAGTGGAGGATAGGAGATCCACAACTAGAAATCGTGTCTTCCTAGGGTCAAATCCTATAGCGTGGTCATCAAAGAAGCAAGGGGTTGTGTCTAAATCATCCTCAGAAGCTAAATATAGGAGTTTGGCTGATTGTGTTTCTAAGCTGATTTGGATAAAGAATATGTTGACTGAAATTGGTGTAAGCATAAAATATCCATTGAAAGTATGGTATGATAATACATCTACTGTGGCAATGGCAACCAACTCTACTCATCATGCCAGGGTGAAACATGTGGAGATTGACTACTATTTCGTTCGTGAGAAGGTCCATGATGGAGTTTTACAGGTGAATTTTGTGTCGTCAGAGAAGCAAATAGTTATATTCTAACAAAGCTTATCACTCCTAAACAATTTTCTTCTTTTCGAGATGCTTTAAAAGTTGTTGAAGTTCACAGAAATTAGAAAACCAGGAGAATGTTAGGTTAAGTGTTACAGTTAGCTGTTAGTATTGTAGTTAAGGTTGTTAAAAGAAGTTATAGCAGTTAAGTCTGTTAATGTCAGTTGTAACTAAGTTGCAGTGTATGTGTTATAAGTATGCTACATTGATGTTCATCAGATTAAGTTGAATGAATCAGTATTCATTTCATAATTCTTTGTTTGTTCGTTAGTTTAGCATCAAGAACAACAATATATGGCTTTGATAGGAAACGATGCAGCCATACCATAATTGCCGCCACAAAATCCTATTATACCTCCTATATAGACACAAAATATTAATATTCCATCGCTATCATAAGAAGATCAAATGCAAAATCGACCTATTCGAGATTTTGTTGTTCCTGTGTTGGATGATTTGCAGCCAGGTGTTGTTAGGCAAGCTATCCAAGCTAGAAATTTTGAATTAAAACCAGCCATGTTCTAGATGCTAAACTCTAATGGCAATATGATGGACTGCCACATGAAGATGCAAGAGAGCACCTTAAATCCTTTCTTCTGATTTTTGCTTCCTTTAGTTAGCAAGGCGTTCCTAATGACTCCTTGGAAATACAGCTATTTCCTTATTCATTGTAAGGACAGGCTCATACCTAGTTCCTTCAGTTACTTGTTGGATCAATTACATCGTGGAATGCGCTCGCAACTCAATTTGTTTTGTGTTTCAATCCGTCGACTATGAGTGCTTATCTTAGAAATGATATTACTACGTATCATCAACTGGATGATGAAAATTTGCATACTACGTGGGAGCTTTATAAATCTCTGCTTCATCGCTGTGGAATTCAACAAGAGACGCATATTGAAATTTTCTACAACGGGTTGAACGCACAAACAAAAAAATCTTGTCGACGCATCTGTAATGGTCCTTTGTTGGACTGTACATTCGGTGAAGCTGCTAGAATTCTAGAGAGAATTGCACAAATTATTATCAGTATGCGATCTCTTGAGTTGCACAAGTGAAAGCAAATCCTGGAGTTATTGAATTGGATGTTATATCTGCTCTAAGTGCACAAGTTTCTTTGCTCGCAAACATGATAAAAAATATGAAGGGGACTAATGACATTGCACCTATTCAAGTCGCTCAACAAATTGATGTCCCTAAATTTTATTGTGAAATTTACGGCGACAACCACAATTATAAAGATTGTCCATAACATGCGGAGAATGCTTTATATGTCAATAACATCCGTGGAAATTCTTATGGTAATTCTTATAATAATTCTGCGGGAAATCAACAGGCTTGGAGAAATCAGAATACTGCAACATTCAAATATGGAAATTCATCCAATCAAGGCAATTATAGATAAGAGAATTACAATCAGCAGCAGAATTTCAACCAGAGTACTTAGATGCATTCACATCAAGACCAGATGTAGCCACATCAGAATCGTGTGCAGCCATAACAATCTGCAATGCAAAATCTGAATATTCAAGGACAATAGCAACAATAGTACACGCAAACACGATCTAATCCGTTAGTAGCCCTCAAAGCCTTAATACACGAGCATATCACTCGAATGGAAGCCATTGTACAAGGAAATTTACCCTCCATCCGAGCGTTGGAAGCACAATTGGGGCAAATCGCATCAAATTTAAACACACAACCACCAAGTGCAGTACCTAGCAACACAGAAAATCCAAATTCAAAAGGGAAGGAGCATTTCAAAGTAATCACACTTCGAAGTGGTAGACAAACTACCTAGCCAACTACCAGCTCTACTATAGCACCTATAGTCACTACTGAAATGGATCAGGGTGAGAAAGTTGTGTCTGAAGAAATGGTAGATGGAGAAAGAGGCTCCACAATGTGTCACCCCAATGCCTACTGTCAGACCGACGAAATTGTTGACATAACCAACAATGTTAATGCAACATGATGCATCCATACCTTTGCCTTTCCCACAAAGATTTAAAGAAAAGGAGTATGATAGAAAATATCAGTAGTTTCCGACAACATTAAAGCAACTTCATGTCAATAACCCTCTTATGGATGCTCTTGTACAGTTTCTTAGTTATGGGAAATTTATGAAGGAGCTATTGTCCAAGAAGAAGAAGTTGAATGATACTGAGACAATTGCACTCACAGAAGGATGTAGTGTAGTCCTAACAATAAGTTACCGCCCAATATGAAAGACCTAGGAAGCTTTTCGATCCCATGTTCAATTAGCAACCACTACTTGGGTAAAGCTTGATGTGATTTAGGCACGAGTATCAACTTGATGTCGCTGTCTACTTTTAGAAAATTGGGGATTGGTCATATGAAGCCCACTGTAGTGACATTGTAGTTAGCAGATATATCATATTAGTTTGCGTGGATAAGTTTATGTTCTCAGTGAATTTCATTATACTTGACTGCGAATCAGACTAAAAGGTACTCATAATCTTGGGACGCCTATTCCTAGCTATCGGACGTACTCTCACCGATGTGTACAAGGGTGAATTAACCATGAGACATAATAATGAACATGTCACATAAAGTGTTTTTGAAGTTATTCCCTACAAGGACAAAGAAGAATGTCACACTATTGATGTACTGAAGGCATTAATTAAAGAGGAATTCAATGAGCGAAGCACAATATTTTTAGAAGAATTTACGGTGACATCGGATGAAAAATTTCTAGCTGATTGTGACAACAAGGTTGAAGCAAACAATATTGAGCTTAAGCTCCTACTTTGGAGTTGAAGCCAATGCCTGCTGATGGTATTATAAATGACAAGTATTTTCTCCCTAAATTTGTGTATTAATTGTCTCTTTTGTATCACATTTAGCATGCATATTAGGCATTTCATACATAGTTTTTACGTTCTCTAACTCAGTGATGCTTGGTTTAATTTTATTTAATTTATATTGTTTTCACTACTAATGTCGCCACAATTAGTTGTTTTGATTACACCCAAAGTTGTCGCCATATTATTATTTCTAGAATGCACCCAAGACTATCACTGTATAAGTATTCCTCAATTGCACCCAAGAATTTTGCTGTATTCATCAATATTGTGCTTTAGAATTGTCAGTGCAAGAACTCAACCCAGAAGATTAATGTTGGAAGAAGAATGCAGCCACAAGACCAGCTTGGAGTTGCGACCAAGAATGTCGCTGCATTGAAAATGTACCTCAAATGAGTAGACTCAAGTTGAATTTACATCTGGAAGCAACAGCGCAGGAATATCATAGGTGTCACCGTAATTACGATCTAAGATTGCGACCAGTAATGCAGGGAAAACCTGTAGATCTCAGAAAAACACACTAGATCTGCGTGAGTGCACAGCTGTACTCTAACCAACTATGAAAGCTATAATTAGATCTGGATCTGAGAAGAGATGTCCAGAAATGCGGTGACATTCTGTTGACAAATTGTCGATACAATTTATAAATTGCACCGACATTCTACAACAGTCCAGTAAACAAATCAGATTTGCATAATTGTCAATAACAAACTTTTATAGTTGTACAAAGTTGTTGGATCTGAGAATGGAGAAAATCTGCAACTTCTTGATCCTATAAATAAGAAGAATGAAGAATGAAGAAATCATCAAGAGCTAAGGGATTAAATTCTACAAATTCTGTGTGACTTGGACATTTGAGCTGAAATCAGGGAGCTGATGAAGCAAGTCTACAACTGCTTCTGACGAGAGGTGATTGATGCCGAGCAAGAGGAACAATTAGGGAGTAGACCTAGTAGCCTAGAGATAGTAAGCTTCATTGTACCCTTTTAATTCTTATTAAACGATGATGGATTTTAATGATATTAAATGAATACGAGAGTATATTTTGATGTTAGATCATTTTGATTCTTACTTTACACTACTTATCCATTTATTCTTGGATCTAACTACTCTAAACACGAATGTGAAATTACAGTATGCCGACATCAAGAGATGCGGTTATAAGTTAGGTTAACAAGTGGGTTAAGCGAGAGCTGCTCGGGACTGGGATAAAAACCAGTTACTTGTTCTTGGATACAATTGTTACTCACACCGAGAAGTGGAGTGATTGTATTTGAGTCAGGATTAAGTAGGGAGCTGTTGTTGGTAAGAACTCAAAGGGACTTCATTGCAGCGATAATTCATTTATATTTTACCTTGTCGACGGATCTAGCATTGCAACTTAGCAATATTCAGTGAAACATTTGTACCCTTTAGACTTGATCACTTTTATATTTCATGCATTTTAATATTCAGTATTCGACACTCGACACAATTTGATTTATTTTCAGTATACTGACATTTAATCTCTGAAGTTTAACTCTAATTGCGTTGACATTGATTGATTATTTTAGTGTGTAGATCTGAAATATTGTACTGACATCAGTACTCACATTACATTAATTTCAATATTGATTACTCTAACATTTAGACATCAAGAACTCATTCCTCATGGGATCAATATCCGATAGTTTTATCTATCAACTATACTTGCATCGACGTGTGTACGCTTGCACAATCATTGTGTTGTAAAAACACCGATCACCTGCTCATCTAAAGTATGTTTTTCTTGGCAACAATAATACTCTGTCAGTTATTGTCTCTGCAACACTAGATGTAATTCAGGAGGAAAAATTGATTCATATCTTAAAACAGCATAAACGTGCGATTTCCTGAAGTATTACCAACATTAGAGCCATTAATCCCTCTTTTTGCATGCACAAAATTCAGTTGAGAGATGAATGAAAGCAATCAATCGAATAGCAAAGGGGATTGAATGAGAAAATAAAGGAGGTGGTTAAAAAAGAGATTATCAAGTGGTAGACGCAGGCATTATTTACCCAATTTCTGATAGCAATTGGGTAAGTCCGATTCAATGTATCCTTAAGAAAAGTGGTATCATTGTGGTGAGCAATGACAAAGATGAGCTAATCCCTACACGCATCCTTACGGGTTGGTGAGTATGCAGGGATTATCGTAAATTGAATGTAGCCATAAAGAAGGACCATTTTCCACTTCCCTTCATCGATCAGGTGATAGATAGGCTTGCTGGAAAATCCTACTATTGCTTCGTCGAAGATTATTCTGGCTATAATCATATCGCTATTACGCCGGAGGATTAAGCAAAAACAACGTTTACTTGCCCTTTTTGCTTTTTTGCTTTTTGCCGAATACCGTTTGGCCTTTACAACACACCAGCCACATTTCAAAGGTGCATGCTGGCAATCTTTTCGGATATGATCGAGGACTCTTTGGAAGTATTTATGAACGATTTTTCAGTTTATGGAAATAATTTTTATCAATGTGTTGACAACTTGGCTAGAGTTTTAAAGCGATGTGAAGAAACAAATCTTGTATTGAATTGGGGGAAATGTCACTTCATGACAACTGAAGGCATTGTCTTAGGTCATCGCATTTCCAGTCAAGGCTTTGAAGTGGATAGAGCTAAGGTGGAAATTATTGAGAAGCTGCCTCCGCCAACAAATATGAAGGGTATCCAAAGTTTTCTTGGGCACGCAGGATTTTATCATCGATTTATTCGAGATTTCTCCAAAATTGTGAAACCCCTCTACTTATTTTTAGAGCAAAATAAAAAGTTCCTTTTTATTGATGCATGGATGCATTTCTGCAAATAAAGAAGCAGCTCATAAAGGCACCCATTTTCGTTGCATCAGATTAGTCACAACCGTTTGAAGTGATGTGTGATGCAAGCGACTTTACGGTGGGTTCAGTCCTAGGACAATGAAAGAAAAAATATTTCACGCTATATATTACGCTATCAAAACTCTTACAGAGGCATAGATCAATTACACAACCACAGAGAAAGAATTGTTGGAAGTAGTCTTTGCTTTCGACAAATTTCGCTCATATCTTGTCGGCGTAAAGGTTACTGTATTTACTGACCATTTAGTATTAAGATATCTTTTTGTAAAGAAGGACGCTAAACCATGATTGATATAAAGGATCTTATTATTGCAAGAGTTTGATATAGAGATCAAAGATCAAAAAGGGGTCAGAGAACCAAGTGGCAGATCACCTATCTCGTTTGGAAGTTGGTAGTGAAAACGAAAATACACTTCAAATTATCGATGCATTTTCTGATGAGAAATTGTTCGCTGTCGACACAATCCCGTGGTACGCTGTTGTGGTTAATTACCTGGCATGTGGGAAATTACCTTTGGGTGTCACAGGCTACAAGAAAGAAAGATTTCTTCGAGATATAGAGAAATATTACTAGAACCAACCATAGTTATTCAAAGTATACAATGATAATATCATTATGCGTTGTGTTCCGGAGGAAAAGATGCTTTCAATCTTGAAGCATTGTCACAATGCTCCTTATGGAGGTCATTTTGGTGGCACGAGAATTGCTACAAAGGTTCTCCAATTAGGATTCTATTGGCCTTCATTATTTAAGGATGCCCATAACTTTCTGCAGCAATGTGATTGATGCCAGCCAATCATGGAAGTTGAACTCTTCGACGTTTGGGGTATGGACTTTATGGAGCCATTTCCAAGTTCATTTGGAAATGTCTATATTCTAATTATTGTTGAGTACATATCAAAGTGGGTGGAAGCCATTGCAGTCCCAAAAGATGATGCAAGGATAGTGCTGAAGTTTTTTCGCAAGCATATACTCACTCGTTTTGGCACGCCTAAAGCATTGATTAATGACCAAAGCATTCACTTCCACTGCAACCAGGTAACAGTCGTACCGAAGTGGTATGGAGTTAACCATAGAATGGCGACCACTTACCATCCGCAAACCAATGGACAAGCTGAGGTATCCAATTAACAAATTAAGAATATTCTCGAGAAGGTGGTAAACCCATCAAGAAAAGATTGGTCTTTTAGACTCGATGATGCGTTGTGGGCATTAAAGATAGCATACAAAACCCCACTTGGGATGTTGTCGTATCAGCTTGTTTTTTGGATAAGCATGTCACTTGCGTGTTGAATTGGAGCATAAAACAATGTGGGTGATTAAGCAAGTGAACATGGATTATAAGGCTGTTGGGAAGAAGAGGATTTTAGACATTACTGAACTTGAGGAAATTAGACGTAATGCCTATGACAATGCTGCAATTTACAAGGAAAAAACCAAGTGATGGCACAAAAAAATCAATTTGCAGCGATAATTTATTGCAGGTCAACAAGTGCTATTATTCAATTCTCGATAAAAATTACACCCAGGTAAATTACGCTTACATTGGTCTGGACCATTTGAAGAAGTTGTCGAAGCATTTCCTCATGGTGCAGTCACAATTAAAGATCTACATGATGGGCACCAATTTAAAGTGAATGAACAACGACTGAAGCATTATATTGGCCATAATGATCACAAACAAGAAGAGACCATTAAATTGGTCAAGTTTTTCTAACTTCTCTTTCCATTTTTATCATGTAATTTTAGTTTTTTTTTGTTTTTGTTTCAGTTTATTTTACTTAGTATTTTTTGCAGGATAAAGTCATCTCTTTTGTCGATGCATGCAGATATCTTTGTCGACGCATCTTGTCTGCCTACTGATTATCAGTAAATCGGAGTATATCAAGAAACAAATTATAACGTTTCATCCGTCAATAGCCAATCGTTGGATTGATTTAAACGGATGCAATTTTATTGGATGCATTTATTCTTGCAGACTTTATGTCCTTTCTCTGATGCATAAAGAACACGCCTCTCTGTTTACCCCTTTTCATTCCCTATAAACAACCCTCTTTGTGCCGACTGTGATATTCAAAAATGCCATTTTTATTCACAAAACTTTCTTCAAGTTTGCACCTTTTCACTTTACAACCATCTTTGCTTACCAAAAATGGCCAAAACTCGTGGTACGAAGAAGCAAACTAAATTTGTCGCAGAACCTTCATCTTTTGCAATAGACGTTCGAGAAACAAAGCACCCCACATCCAAAGAACCTGTGATGTTCCTCACAAAAGCGGCTAAGGATCATTTCTAGGAGAACATGATGAAAAGGAACTACCACCTAGAGCAAGGTTTCCTCTTGTCGAGACAACAAGAACTAGGGAAACAAATCCATAAAACCATCGCGAAGATGGGATGGGAAAATTTCTGCCAACACCCTAGAAGCTACTCAACGTCTCTAGTACGTGAGTTTTATGCCAATCTCACTGACCATGAGTCAAATTTGTGTTTGTCCGTTAAGGTTTAATAGCCTGGGATGGCACACATATCAATGAACTCTACAACACCATAGTAAATGAGGATGAACATGTTGCGTTTATTGAGGAACTTACAGATGAAGGGGTAGATATTTTGGTCAAAGATCTCTGTGTTGAGAGAGCTACATGGACAGGGTCGAATCCAAACAACTACACAATGCATAAGATATTTTTAACATTGCAAAGCAAGGTTTGGTTTCACTTTGTGAACTATAGACTAATTCCTTCAACAAATAGCACAACTGTGACCCTTGATCGAATGTGTCTGATACATTCGATCATTAAGGGAAGGAAGATTAATGCCAGTGTAATTTTGCACCAAGAGATTGCTTATTGTGCTTCCATACAAACTGGTATATTAGTGTTCCCTTCCCTGATAATGCAATTATGCCAGCAATGGGGAGTTGTGCCTCGTAATGGAGAAGAGATTTTGGAAATAATGGTCCAATAAATGAAGCTTAAATTGAGTGAATGACTTGTGGGAAAGATACTCTCACAGTGAAGGAGGCAGATCCAAGAAAAAGAAATGGAAAAGCAAAAGTAGAGGAAAAGGGAACCAATGTGACTGCAGGTCCATCTCTATGACGAAAAGTAAAGAAAGTCAAGAAAATAACAGATTCCATAAACATCAGGCAAATTAAACTTTTCACCACTCTGAAAGATATGAAGAGGTCACAGAATTTATTCCATGCCTACACTAGAGCATGGAATAATGTTGTTGTGACCACATTAAGGTGGATGAGCAAAGCTTCCTGAATTCCTAGCATTCCCTCTGATTATCAAAGAATATGAGCCTTCAACTGAGGAGGCTGACTCAGGGGAGAATGACCAATCAGTGGCTTCCCTTCCAATGGTGAACATTTCTAATGATGAGAAGGAGATCGAATCAAGGGAGGTGGAAGACTGTTTGCAGAATATTACGAGCTTATTTGAGGATGACTTTCTTGCTAGTCCTGATGCCAGTGTTGCTAAAGAAGGGACTCCTACTGAAGGGGAGGAAACACCCATGGAAGAAGAGGAAGAAGAAGAGGAAGGAAATGAAGCTGAGGAAAATTCAACTGTAGAATTTGTCCCTGGACCTACACCTAAAGTTGTGGGTGCAATAATTGAGGGTTTGGCGCCAACTGGTGTGAGTCAGGAAAAGACTATGATTGCAATTAGTGATGACCATAGTAATCCATTGGTAATAGTGGTCTACACTAGACCACTTGAAGTGATCCATCTGACACACGATGTAGCTGATGATGCCGGACCACAACCAGATGTTACGGAGCAATCCGAGGATCGAGCATAGCTTAAAGAACAAAAGAAAATGCGGTCCAAGGATAAGAAATGCAGAAAGGAGGAAAAGAATAGAAGGAAGAAAAAGCACCATGCAGCCACATCGATAGTTGCGAAAAATTGAGTTAGTTTTATTTAAGTTTTTCTTAACTGTAGTTTTCATGCATAACATGTAGCTGTAATTTTTAGCCTGTTAGTAAGCATTGTCATCACATTCTCATTTTCATTATATTTTAATTGTCACTGCATTTGCGTTGTCATTGCATTTCCATTTGTCATTGAAATTTAATGTTAGTGTATTAGGGATAATGAAGATTTTAAGTTTGGGGGAACGTATATGGGATTTGGAAATGCAATTGCACCCACATTTCAAAAAAAATTCTTTTAGAGTTTAATGAGGCATGCAAGGTTATGAATGATGATTGCAATTGTGTTTAAATTTTTTTTCTACATCCGATGCTTAATTCTTGAATCATGTGATCTATTAATGAATGAGTTGGATGAATTTGATTGATTGTTGTATTTTTATTTCTTTGATGAATGATTTAAGACTGCATTAGTAATGAATGAATAGTATCATGCTTTGAATCTTGAATGAATCTGGCATTTATAGCTACTTATATATATATATAGTTATAAATAAAAGACACTCCAATGCTCCAATGTGGGTGTATTGTGAACTGTTTAAGAGGGAACACTCCAATGCAAGTGTTAGAAAAGTAATCTAGCCAAAGGTTGTCACTGCAAGAATGTGTGTCGATGCAATTACATACCCCTTGGGGGCTTGTTGCACCCCATCGTTACTTCTTAGGAACAAGAGTATAGTAATGCGATGACATCTCTTAGTCACATAAAAAAAGGAAAAGAGATAAAGGGAAAAGAAATATATATATATATATTATTGTACAATAAATGTTGTTTTGGTAGAAAGAATTTAGGATTTAAAGCATGATACTAGCATTGATGAAGTTGCAATTTTAATAATTCATGCTTATGAATTATCGGCGCAATATTTTGTCATTTGAATGTTATCAATTCATTGGGATTTTAGATGATTCAAGTTGCTAGAATGATCATTACCTTGATAAAATTTTTGCTATAACCTTGCTAGTTTTTGTTTTACTTAAGGACAAGAGGACAAGTAAAAACTCAAGTTTGGGGGTGTGATAGTACTAGAAAGAACCATTGATTTCTCCTTACTTATTGTTTAAGTTGTTCCCATTTAGTCATCCTTAGCATACATTTTTAGAATTTTTATTTCAATTATTACATTTTCTAACATAATGGAACTCAGACTAATTGCCTTTGAATTTATAATATTTTTACTACTGATGTCATTGCATTATTCTGTTTAGCATTGCACCCAGAATTGTCGCTATAGGAACTTGTTCAGAATTATCGTTGCGTGAATATTTCCAAAGTTATCGCTGCATGAGCATATCCATAATTACGCCTAGAATTGTCGTCGCATCTGACAACTATCCGGATAATAACCAAAATTGAATGAGCTGTCCAGTCTAGTATAACCAATTGGTATGACCATAGACAGCTCAATTTTGCAGAAGACACACCTATACAATTTCGAGGGATATAAATACTCACAAGGAAAGAGAAAAACGGGGGTCTTATTCCGGATTGATTTGCTTCTTGAATCCATTTTTTAAGCTTGCATCCATGGCAGCTTAACTTTCTCAAGGGTGATCTAACACGAAGGAGGAGGCAGATCTGCTCCTAAGGAGGAGCTCCTAAGTGCGGCACAAGAGGAGAGTAAGGGAGCAAGTCAAGTAGCCTAGGAATAGTATTATCCATTTGTTCTTTTATTTCTCTTTTTTAAACGCTAGTGATTCATGTTATTTCAAGATTTTATTGAAGTACATTTGATATTTATACTAAATTATGTCTTATTCAAGCTTGCCATTACTGTTTAATCTTTGGGTTTAAATGTTTTGACCACGGAAGTGTTATTGTAGTCACTGTCACTGGAACGTGCAGTGACAATTTAAGCTAACAAGCAAGACAACATAAGTTGCTTGGGGATTGAAGGAATTTAATCCACTTGTTCTTGAATATGTTGCATTGCCAACACTAGAAGGTGTGGTTAGTGTGCATGTTTAAGTCTTAGATCTAATAGAGAAGTCAAGTTTGGTAACACATTCATTGTGCATTAATGCAGCGACAATCACCTTGTATTTTAAACCTTGTGAGCCACACTTAGTATCCTACCGACTATTTATGTCAGGGACCCCATTTCATTATTATTGCATTTCATCTTTAATTTTACATTATTGCTTCGACTATCAATCTCACAATTTTATTGCATTTACTTATTCATTTCACCGACAATTATAGACAACAAACATCCATCCTCGTAGGATTGATATTCGACAGACTCACATCTATCTACTATACTTGCATTAACAGTTTACGCTTCAACAATATTTGTTGTGACATTCATAGCGCAATCAAAAAGAAAACGCTTAAGTGCGGGGATATTTGATAAGTGATAAAAGTAACATATTTTAATCTCATTCTTTATGCGTTTTTTATGATGATTTGATGTAAATTGGTGAGTTTTATTCTTCTAATCCATTAAATTCATGTTTTTATATTTAGGAGAGCATTTGGGAGCAAAAGAAGCAAAAAATGAGTGAAAACCGATGGATTTGCGCAAGAAATAGGGGCCACATGAGCTACACCCATGACACGATCTGGACACATGGCCGTGTGAGCCACACGGGCATGTGAATTTCATAATCTACACTTCAAACCTGTGGAAAACGTAATTTTTAGGGTTTTTGGGCATTCTAAGACTTATATATACTAGATATGATAAGAGGGAGGTAAGCCGTCAGATCTTATTCAAGAAAACAACTAGGAAAACACCATTGAAGCCGTCTTTGACGCAGATTTCCACCAAGATTGAAGACCTCTGTTAATTTCTTTTGATTTTATTATACGTTTTTCTTTGTCTCGCAGTTATATTGTCGTTGAGATGTTTTTATTTGTTAGCATGAACTAATTTTCTAAATACCTAGGATAGATGAACCTTATGATGAATTCTGTCATTTAATTTCTTATTTTACGCAATAAATACTTAGATTTTGTTCTCAATTATGTGTGCTTAATTCTTGATTTATTATTTTCGGAATATTAACTATTGTTTGATGTGTTTAAATCAGAGGAGGAATATACCCTGTTTAAGAGAAGATCTAGATAATTAAGTGGAGTTGCATGTAATCCTTGAAATAAGATAACATAAATCTATCGGATTAGAGTCAAATCTAATAAAGGAATCATAGATCAAATTAATGCAATAATAGGGTTTTAATTAGAAAGAATTTTCAATTAATCAACCTAGAGTCTGTTGCTTTTATGCTTGAATAGAGGTATTAACATATTTTAGGGATTTCTACGGATTAAGATACTAAGTGAATAAATTGCTTAATTCAGAATGATAATGACAGATGAAATCTAGGTGGATTCTTTCCTGGGTATTGTCTCGCTTCTTGGTATTAAACATTTGTTATCTCTTGAT
The DNA here is from genome assembly GCA_039519145.1 of Kokia cookei. NCBI lineage: Eukaryota > Viridiplantae > Streptophyta > Magnoliopsida > Malvales > Malvaceae > Kokia > Kokia cookei. The sequence continues at coordinate 30,337,985 of CM076907.1, read as the reverse complement.
TTATTCTTTGTCGTACTTTTAGTTTATTAATTGAGTTAAATTTAGTTTTAAACAATCACTTTATTTTATCGGTTAAATAATAGGAAGATAGCTATTACTAATACTTTTAGTCCTCGTGGGAATGATATCTGTGTTGACCGTAAGTATACTATTGATTGATAGTTGCACTTGCCTTAGTAATATTTTTAATTAGTTGCGATTGCATGAATTATGCTAAATAATTTAAGCACATCAAACATGAATTAATATCCCGAAAATACTAAATCAAGAATTAAGCACACATAATTGAGAACAAGATCTAACTATTTATTACGTAAAATAGAAATCAAATGACAGAATTCATTATAAGGTTCATCTCCCCTAGGTATTTAGAAAATTAGATCATAATTGCAAATAAAAACATCTAAAAATAGTATAACCATAAAAAATATAGAAATAATAAAATTTGAAGAAACTAAAAGCAGGTCTTCAATCTTGATTGAAATATGCTTCAGAGACGACTTCGATGGTGTTTTTCAAGTTGTTTTCTTCAATATTCTATGACGGCTTCCCTCTTATCATATCTAGTATATATAGGTCTTACAATGCTCGAAAAACCTAACAATTGTGCTTTTTCGCGTGTCTGGAGAACAATTCGTGAAATCCACACGGTCTGACACATGGCTGTGTAGCAGCCCGTGTGGCTCACATGGCCAAGTTTCCAATCCATGTGGCTCCTAAAACCTGCTCCAATTTTCCATTTTTCGCTCCTTTCACTCTCAAATGCTCTCCTAAGTATAAAAACATAAATTTAAAAGAATAGGACCATAAAATTTCCCATTTTACCTAGAATAATTGTTGAAGCCCAAATTTGACCGAGCCCAACACTTAATTGAGTCCAAATTTGTAAATTTTAATTTTTAAATAAGTTTGAATTTATTTTAAATTCAAATATATTTTTTGTTTGAATTTACTTTAAATTTAAGTTTATTTTAAATTAAAATTAAATTAAAAGACCAAGTCCAAATAAATGTCCATCTTACAAAGCCCAAATTAGGTCCGATCCTAACATAGCCCAAAAACTCGAGCCCAAATACAATTCCAAACGAAGGGCCCAATTACAAATGACCCAAACAGACCCAAACCTAGACATTAAAACCAGATCAGAAACCCAAACACACCCCAACTTGCAATTGCCTATCGTCCACCCTCAGCCACTTAGGGCACGCCATGTCAGCAACTCACTAGCAACTTGCACCACTGGTCACCTGCCACCATCGCCACTGCAAGTTGAAACCTACAAAAGAAAGAACAAGACAGGTTTTAATTGTAAAAAAAAAAATAGATTTTAATGATGGTTTTATAGGCTATAAAACTAGTTTCGAAAATTTGTAATAAGGGGGGATCCTTTTTAGAAACATTCGAATACAATAGAAGCTCCCTTTTGCAGTCAATACCCACAATTGTTCTTTTAAGAAATCAATTCAAAGTAGATAACATTCGAATAAACACACCAAGCCATAGAAACGAACTCAAGTCAGATTCCATTAAGCCATCCAGGTATTTTCAATATGTATTTATTATCATTTATGTTTTAAAAATTTTAACCTAATCAATTTCCAAAGTGTACATTAATATATACATTAAGTCTACCACTATTGTCATTTACTTTTTTATATTTTCAAAACGCATTAAATAAACACTGATAATATTAATAAGTTTAATAAGTTTAACAATAATAATAATAATAATGATAATAATAATAACAGTAATAATATTAATCATTAAACCAAAGAAGAAAATGAGAAGTCAGTCAAGGTTACTTCCCTAGGCCGATGTCGCCGTCGTCAAAATCTCGCCAGAACCTTCTCTGGACTCCGTCCGTGCCTCGTCAGGATTGGATTTGCTAAGAAATCGATGACAAACAAGATGGATTAATAAGACTTCACCTTTTTTTTAAAAAACGAATAAAAGACAAAAAAAGAAACGACCACAAGAATAAGAAACATTTTCTAAAAAATTTTAAAATATGAACACAGTTCGTCAAAATATAAAAGATAATAAAAAGGGGCCAAGAACAGGAAACCATGAAAACATTTTTTTTAAAAAGAATCAAAACCCTTTGGGTTTTAAAACGAAAAGCTTTTTAAAAGGAAGAAGAAAAGGGGTTTAAAGTTTTCAAATCTGGATCTAGGGTTCAAAAGAGAAAGAAATAAGAAAGGGAAACTTTTACTTACCGGATGATGGAGATCAGCGACGGGTGGCGCGTGGTGGTGATGGACGGCAGGCGCGTCGACGGACAGTGGCTCGCAGCGACCACGCGTGATGGTTGGTGGGGCGCGTGCGGTAGTGCGCGACGGTGACCGGCGGTCCTAGTGACCAGCCAAGGATGAGTATTTGAGAGGATTTTAAAAGGAAATTTTGTTTTTTTTGAAAAGAGGGGTAAAAGTGATTTTTTTTTAAGGAAATAACCTATATATAGCCATCCAAAACGACGTTGTTCTAGCATGGGTTCAGAATGCCCAAAACGGCGTTGCTTTCGCTAACCCGACCCGCTCCACCAGGATCCGCGTGTTTTATTAAAAGGGATATTTGTGCATTTAGCCCTTCCACTTTTTCTAATTTTTACAATTTAGTCCTTTTCATATTTTTAATTAATTTTAAATTAGCCCAATAACTTTCAATGCTTTTCAATTTAATCCCTTAACCTTTTGAAAGCCCTAGGAGCTGCCACGTGTCATGATTTTGGCTTATTTATTCAAATGGTCCCTCTTACTTCTAATTTCTTTCAATTTAATCCTTAAATCAAGTTCTGTTTAATTACAAAATTGGCCCAATTTTTTTTATTTCAATTTAGTCCCTTGACTTCAAGATGCCTGAGAGGTTGCCACGTGTCACTTGTATTTGTTTTTATTGCCTCGAAGGTCCTTAAACAGTCCAAAAATTATATTTTGACCCCCAAACTTCTCCAAAATTATATTTAACACCTAAACATTTCAAAAATAACATTTTTACCCCCGAACATTCCTAAATTCCATTTTTTACATCGATTTTTCCAAAAATTACCATTTTACCCTCGAACTTCTAAAAATTCCATTTTTGACCTCGATTTTTCCAATTTACCATTTTACCCCCAAACTTCCAAAATTTCCATTTTTTACCTTTATTTTTCCAAAAATTAACATTTTACCCCCAAACTTTCCAAAATTTCATTTTTAACCCTTATTCCTCCCAAAATACTTTTTTACCCCCAAACTATCAAAAATTCCATTTTTGATCTTGATTCTATCCAAAAATTACCATTTTACCCTCGGATGATTAAAATTTCATTTTTAACCTTGAACTTTCCCAAAATTACCATTTTGTCCCCCGATACCCAAAAATCTCATTTTCAACTCCGATTATTTTATTCTTCTTCCTCATCAATATTTGCATTTAAATTTTAATTATTATGCATTCGTATTTCGCATTTTTTATTTTTGTATATAATTTATCTACTTAATTGTTTTGCTTCGTTTTATCTAATATACAATATTAACTGCTATTCATATTAAACTCACATAATTGTTTTCAAAATTGTTTTCATAAAAACTTTAAAATCGAGGCAATATTCTTTTATTTCGAGTTTTGAAATTTTGTGCCTTAACTTACTAGGCACAATTTTTCTTCAAATCGGAATAATCGAATATCCTTAAATCAAGGCAATGTTTCTTTATCTCTGATTCTAAAAATGTGTACCTAAACTTACTAGGTGCGACTTTTTCAAAACGAGATAATCGAATATCCTTTTCCAAAGTTAAAAAATTTACGACAAAGGAAAGCTCGTTATTTCTAGATCTCGATTATGTCCTAACTCACTGGACGTGACTTTCTTTCTCGATTACTTTGAAATAACGGGACTTCCAAACAAAATCAACTTCTTTTAAGCATAACTCATGCATTCAAGGATCGTATTTTAAACTTTATTCAAGTTTTCAAAATTTTACAAATAAGACCCTAAGATAATCAATGTGGTACCAATTTTGGGCGTATGAGGGTGCTAACCCTTCCTCATGCGTAACGGACTCCCGAACCTGTTTTCTGGATTGCGAAGACTAAATAGAAAATTAGTCATAATAAAACGAGTTCCTTGATAAGGTGGAAAACAATACGGTCGCGCGCATATGGTCAAAAAAAGAGAAAAGAAAAACGAAAAGCCAATGATTAGCCAGTCGAGTAAGATAGAAACAAAGACCGCACAACGAACCAAACTTTGACCCAACTACAAAAAATGACTGATCACTTAATTTGACATTTTGGGATCGAGAATCAAAGGACGAACCAGGGCGAAATTGGAAGATGTCCTACGAAGATTAAAAGCTTTTGAACACTAAGGCACGATCATATGCGTATCTATCTTATGTAAAGGAATTTGTTTTTTAGCAAAATTTTCTAATAGATTTGAGCTATGAGTCAATTTTTTCTTATGCGTACATGCATTATAAGCTGCACATTTTATTAACTTGCTCATAATTCCTTGAGAGTCTACCTCAAGTAGAATTGTGTCAAGCATTTAGTGGTTGCACGAAGAAGGTAAGAAACACAGTTACATTTTCTTTGCTTTTAATTACAATTTATTCAAAGTTTTATACCTGTATTAATTACACTAACTTGTTCATTTTGAATCTATTTGCATCACATCCTCATACAAAGAGAGGTAAAGTTCTAAGCTCAATTACTAAATAGAAAAGTTGGTCATAAGAAAATAGATACCTTGATGAAATAAAAGACAATATGGTCGGGCTTACATGGCAAAAAAAAAACAAAAATCGATGACCTGTCAGTTGAGCAAGACGAAAACAAAGATCATGTAATCATCTGAGTTTTGGCCTAAGTACGAGAAGTGACTGACCACTCAACATTTTCAAAATGATATTATGGACCGAAAGTCAGAGATGAGCCAAGACTATTTAAATGACTTCCTACGAAGATTAAGTCTTTTGAACACCGCGACCATATACGTATCTGTTTTATGTAAAGAATTTGATTTCTAGTAAGGTTTTTCTAATAGAATTGAGCTATAAGTAAAAACCTTTCTTATGCATTCATGCATTCATACGCAGCACATTTTATTAACTTGTGTAATTCTATACTAGCCTACCTTGAGTGAGATTGTGCCAAACCTTCAGTGGTTACTCAAGCAAGGCAAGAGACACGGTTATATTTTTTATTTTAATTGCAATATATTTTGAATCTATTTGCATTGCATTTTCATAAAAAAGGTGTTGACTCATGTTCTATTATCAAATAGAGAACTGGTCATAAGAAAACGGATTCCTTGATGAGGTAAAAGTCAACATGGTCGTGCATATATGGTCAAAGATAAAGGTGATGACCTGTCAAAGGGGTGCATGTCAGAGATTCAATATTACACCCAAGTACATAAAAGCCATAGCAGTTTGCTAGAGCTAAAAAAAGTATGGAAGACAAAATGAGGCGGATATTCAATCATGAATTTGTTGACTTACTTGATGAAAAAAAAAATAGGCATAGGTCCCGAGCTCTCACTTAGTATTAGAGTCCAACTTCTAATGGCTTCACATTTGGAGAGGAGGACATGATGCCCACGATAGAAGAGTAAATCACTTCACCTCTTTGCCCAAGGATTCAAAACAATAAAGTCTACTTTGAATATGGTGATCAGGTTAAAGTAGAGATGCACCTTTTCCAAGTCCTAACATGGTATTGGGATTCAACTTAGCTGTGTCACCTCCAAAAACATGGACATACTATTACTCCATTGCCCAAGAACTCAAGCTGAGTGAGCATTAAGCTGCAACCCGGATTAAGGAAAAAAGAAGAGAACAAGTGCTTTGGTTTGGAAAACTTACAAAACATAGCACTCAGAAGAAAAATATTGACATCTTCACCTCAGACACATTAATAGTCTTCCATAGAGTATTGGGGCATGAATGAGGATATGGTTGCAGATTTGTCAGACTTGGTAAGAGAATCGCTCATGTTCTAACAACCTTAGCTATTAAATGCCTGTCGATGAGGAAGCAAAGTGAGATTTATAGGACATAGCTTTGTCTTTCATCGAGTATTCTCTGAAGACTACTCTCTGTTGACGAGATTTGTGACTGTTCAAAGACAAGACAACATTGCCAAAGACAATTGGAAATAAGCGAGAAATGACTTCAACACGCTTAGGGGCAAGTCTGAGATAGAGGCCATGTCGCAAGCAAAGATTTGGCCCAAGTACTAGAAACGAGTAACACTTGCAGACTTTAGCCATTCAAGACCAATGTTTTGAACTTGAAATCAGGGGCCAACCAAAGCAAAAATTAGCTCGGAAGATTAGGACTTTGAGCATCAAGGCACGACCATATATGTATCTACCTTATGTATAGAAATTTATTTTCTAGTACAGTTGTCTGATGAAATGGAATCAAGAATCAACACCTTTTGCATGCATTTGCATTGCATTTCAAGCATTAAATTTCAATGAAACCCCTCATATTTGAAACACCCGTGTGAAATAGAGTCATCAACCCTAAATGAAAAGTGAGAGGAAACATGATAAGTCAAGATAGGGAATGATTAAAATTTAAGAAAAGCCATGTGAAACGTGGAACCTGTTGAGAGTTCGCCCCTACACCCTCAGAAGTGTTTTGGACAACTAGATTGTGGAGGAGTTTCCTGTAGTTTTATGACTTTTCCAGGAAAATATTCAGAATACACTTATCACTCTAAGTCCGAGAGTAATAGGGATCCTTTTATAAAGGACAAATGACCACTATCTTTTATTTCAATAAAAATGATGCATTGTTTTTGTCTTATTTGGCAAACACCTTACCATTCTTTCCATTCGTTCATACCACAAATAATCATTCTTTAGTTTAATTATTCTTTGGATCCCCTTTTATGCTATGTCCCTTGACGTTAAGGATACGAGCAACATTACTGTTGACTTAAACCCTTTTTGAGTAAGACATGTGTCTAAAAAACTCTGAGGCTTTGAAAATGATCGAGAATGTAACTTGTCTCCCGATCTGCTACGGATGGTTGAGCAAGACATGAAACAAACATCACTTTGAAGAGTCGTGATTTTAAGTGAGAATCGAGACATGAGTCTTTCGCAAGCTACCTCGGGAATCCAAAGGTCATTGCATGATCCTATCAAAGCATGCTAGGTTTAACAAATCGATGTCGTGACACATAGACTCTCAAAAAGAAGAATGCATCCAATTCAACAGTAACTTGAAAAATTGAGGCTCTACGTGTTATCGAAAAAAAACCAAAAAACAAAAAATGATGGGTCGAAAATCCGCAAAGGGCATTTTAAAAAACCCAATAAAAAAGTAAAAAAGGAAAAAGAAAGAAAAAGGAAGAAAAAGTCAAGATGAAAACCCGCAAAGGGCATCTTGAAAATTTATTCTCCATCATCTTTTCATGTCGTGGCCTCTTTCTATGTGAAGTATGGACACCACCAAGACAATTTTGCAAATGAGTCTCTAATGTGCATCAATTCGTCCTCATGATCATTACTACTTATGCCAATCGGCGGAAAAGCAGATTATTGAAAATGAGAGATTGTATGCCGGTATGGGATGCCGAGAAAAAATCATATCCAAATGATGACTTGAACTTTAGCAACAGCACAATAGCAAAATCTACAGTCAACTCAAGAACAAGTATCACGACTCAGCACCACATCAAAAAATAGGTGAATAAGGCATTGGAGGTGACTAATAAGAACATCAAAAGGATTCATAGCAGAGTCCTATAAAGGCTTGACACGAGAAATCACCATTTGCCTTCAAGGTTTATCAGGTTTTCTATCAGAACAACCACTAGGGCAACACCTTTTGCACCAGAATAAAAGTCATCCTTCCCTCCAAATTTTGTTAAAACTAATGAAGCAAAATGGATATGACCCAAATGCAGTCAACTAAACCTGAAAGAAAAGATACTAAAAGTCATGACCAGATGACAAGGGTTTACGACAAAGAGGGATCCGCTCTATAGAACTCCACAAGAGAGCTTTAGTTTTGAAAAGGATCTTCATTACAAAAGTCTTTCAAGGAAAATGAATGTCAAATTGGGAAAGGCCCCATGAGATGAAGAAAATCTTTTTGGAGAAGCTTTAATTTTGATCAAAATGGACGGCAAAAGACATGCCCAACTTCGTCAACTTAGATACAATGAAGAAAAAATAAATAAAAAACAAGAGAAAGAAAAAAGAAAAGCAAAAACAATAAGAAAAACAAAATTAGAAAAAGGGAGAGGTCGAGGTGATAACTCGTAAAGAGCATCTCGAAACCTAAGGAGATTTGAGTTGAAAGCCTGAAAAGGCGGCTCAAATTCGAATAAGAGAAAAAGGAGCATGAAGTGGTCCTCTCTCTCAAAAGTAGCAAGGTGGAGAAACTTTACGCCTTGAGGCATTGACAAAATACTCTAAGTTTCATGAACACATGTCAAGCTCAGAATGGTCTTCGCCAAGTTTGCTCATTGAAGCTCATACTTTAATATCTGGGGCACCTAACTTCATTCTTTGTTCACCTTAGGTTTTGCAACTTTTGACCAATACATGTCATTTTTAATCCTTTTGTGAGTTTTGCCTCCATGAAATTCATTTGTCTTGTGATCATGTCCAAGCATTTCTGCATCAAAACAATGATCAATGAACCAATGACCTTTTCATTCATGCAAACTTTAGCCTTCAATCAAATTCAATTTCATCCATTTCGTAACCATGTTCAAGCACGCTTGCATAACAGCCAGTGGACTAATGATTTTAATCTTTTCATCCACCTAACTCTATTCTTTGCTAACTTTATATTTGGCATCCTTTGACCAATATGGGTCACTTTTAATCTTTCCATTCACGTGAGCTTTACCTCCAATAAAATTTCATTCACCTTGCGACATGCTCAAGCAAATTCCGCATCGAAATAACGATTAATGAACCAAACGATCTTTTCATTCATACGATCTTTGTCCAAATTCATCCACCTTATAACCCTATGCAAGCATTTTTGCATTTGAAATAACGGTTAGTGGTCAACAATATAAGGAATAGAAGGATTTCTGCATATCATTTTGGAAAATTCCTAAATATTACAGAGACCTGAAACAGGACCACTTGTTGGAGATAACCCGAGGGTTAGAAAGGTCTCAAAACAAATAGTCCAAATTACGACTACCTCTTAGGTTTCATGACAATGATACACTTACATAAAACATGAAAACACATCAGAAATAGGACTTAAACAAACGACGAACAATGTCGACCTAACGACTAGGATAAAATCATTTCTCAAAAATGACATTTTTACCCACCTGCTTAGGAGCATTTAATTCATCCTGATTAGGGCATCCTAACAATTTGGTCTACATAAAGACCCATTAAAAGCATATTCCACAAGTTTCATCACCACGAAATGGCGAAATGAGCTGAGAAAAAACATGAAGATTTGAAGGGAAAGGTTTAAGTCGCAATGGCGAACCTAGTACCTCAGAGACATGAAGGGAAATATCTAAGTCGGAATGGCGGATCCAATATCACGATGACATAAGGGAAAGGTTTAAGTCGCAATGGCGAACCTAGTACCTCAAAGACATGAAGGGAAAGATCTAAGCCGCAACGGCGGATCCAAAACCGCGAAGACATGAAGGGAAAGGTTTAAGTCGCAATGGTGAACCTAGTACCTCAGAAGCATAAAAGGGAAAGATCTAAGCCGCAACAGCGGATCCAGTACCACGAAGACACGAGGGAAAGATCTAAGCCGTAACGGTGGATCCAATACCATGAAGACACAAGGGAAGGATCTAAGCCGTAACGGCGGATCTAGTACCATGAAGACACAGAGGGAAAGGTTTAAGTCGCAATAACGAACCTAGTACTTCAGAGACATGAAGGGAAAGGTTTAAGTCGCAATGGCGAACCCGGTACCTTAGAAACATGACGAGTAAGGTCGAATCCACAACGGTGAAACTTCTACCCTGAAGTCATAATGGATCAGATCAAAACTACAATGGCAAGTCTTTATCTCTCTGAAGTTGCAGTAAGAGCAAGATGAAGCTTCAACATCAAGTCCTATCTTCTGAAGTTGCAGCGAAGTTGGATTAAAAACTACAGTAGAGAAGTTGCAGTGAAATGGAGTTACATCGTCAACCAATTTTTTACCCCGAGCCTAGGGCAAATTGCAACCGTTTGATCTTTTACCCCGAGCTTGGGGCAAATCATCGTCAACCAATCTCTTACCCCGAACCTGGGGCAGCTTGCAACCATTTGTTCTTTCACCCCGAGCTTGGGGCAGATCATCGTTAACCAATCTCTTACCCTGAGCTTGGGGCAGATTGCAACCATCCGACTTTTTACCCCGAGCTTGAGGCAGATTGTAGTTATCCAAAACAGGAGAGGCGGTTGTCTTCCTTGCGAGATACAGAGAAGTATACCAACTCAATGAAACCAGACTCAAAGACTACGGACAAACTCCAATCTCCTTGAAATTTCACAAGAATGGAGTGAAATGACAGTAGAAAATTGTCTTTTTGGAAATTACCTCAAGGCAAGATGGAATCATAATGCTAAAGATGAAGAGGTAGATGCGGTAAAATCGAACAGTCAATAAAGCGAAAGGTGGACCGATTGAAGAAAGAGCAGCGAAGAAATGGAAGTTGACAAAATTGGGCTTTCTTTTGGTCTTTGCTCTGTTCCTGTTACACAGCAACGAGCAAAGAGGGGCAGCTGTTTGACCAGGCCCAACACTTAATTGAGTCCAAATTTTAAATTTTAATTTTTAAATAAGTTTGAATTTATTTTAAATTCAAATTCATTTTGAGTTTGAATTTACTTTAAATTTAAGTTTATTTTAAATTAAAATTAAATTAAAAGACCAAGTCCAAATAAATGTCCATCTTACAAAGCCCAAATAAGGCCCGATCCTAACATAGCCCAAAAACTCGAGCCCAAATACAATTCCAAACAAAGGGCCTAATTACAAATGACCTAGACAGACCCAAACCTAGACACTAAAACCAGATCAAAAAGCCAAACACACCCCAACTTGCAATTGCCTACTGTCTACCCTCAGCCACTCAGGGCACGCCACGTCAGCAACTACCAGCAACTTGCACCACTGCTCACCTGCCACCACCGCCACTGCAAGTTGAAACTTGCAAAAGAAAGAACAAGACAAGTTTTAATTGTAAAAAAACAGATTGTAATGATGGTTTTATAGGCTATAAAACCAGTTTCGAAAATTTGTAATAAGGGGGGATCCTTTTTAGAAACATTCGAATACTCAAAATTGCTTCAGAATGCTCAAAACGACGTCGTTTTGGCTGACCCGACTCGATCCGTGACCCGTTCCACCAGGATCCGCATATTTTTATTAAAAGGGATATTTGTGCATTTGGCCCTTCCCCTTTTTCTAATATTTACAATTTAGTCCATTTCATATTTTTAATTAATTTTAAATTAGCCCAATAACTTTCAATGCTTTTCAATTTAATCCCTTGACCTTTTGAAAGCCCTAGGAGCTGCCATGTGTCATGATTTTGGCTTATTTATGCAAATGGTCCCTCATACTTCTAATTTCTTTCAATTTAATCCTTAAATCAAGTTCTATTTAATTACAAAATTGGCCCAAAATTTTTTTATGACTTTCAATTTAGTCCCTCGACTACAGAATGCTTGAGAGGCTGCCACATGTCACTTGTTTTTAGTTTTATTACCCCGGAGGTCCCTAAACTGTCCAAAAATTATATTTTGACCCTTGATCTTCTCCAAAATTATATTTTGACCCCCGAACTTTCCAAAATTACATTTTTACCCTCGAACTTCCCAAATTTCTTTTTTAACCTCGATTTTTCCAAAAAATACCATTTTACCCTCAAACTTCAAAAAATTCCATTTTTGACCTCGATTTTTCCAAAAATTACCATTTTACCCCCGAACTTCCAAAAATTCCATTTTTGTCCTCGATTCTTCCCAAAATTACCATTTTACCCCCAAACTTCCCAAAATTCCATTTTTGACCCTAATTTTTCCAAAAATACCATTTTACCCCTAAACTTCCTAAAATTCCATTTTTGAACATGATTCTTCCTAAAAATTACAATTTTACCCCCAAACTTCCTAAAATTCCATTTTTAACCCTGATTCTTCCTAAAATTACCATTTTACCCCTAAACTTCCAAAAATTCCATTTTGACCCTGATTCTTCCTAAAATTACCATTTTACCCCCGACCATTTTACCCTTGAATGCCTAAAATTCTATTTTTAACCTCGAACTTTCCCAAAATTACCATTTTGCCCCCGAAAACCCAAAAATCTCATTTTCAACTCTGATTGTTTTATTCTTCTTCCACATCAATATTTGCATTTAAATTTTAATTATTATGCATTCGTATTTCACGTTTTTTATTTTTGTATATAATTTATCTGCTTAATTGTTTTGTTTCATGTTATCTAATATCCAGTATTAACTGCTCATTCATATTAAACTCACATATTTGTTTTCAAAATTGTTTTCATAAAAACTTTAAAATCGAGGCAATATTCTTTTATTTCGAGTTTTGAAATTTTGTGCCTTAACTTACTAGGCACAATTTTTCTTCAAATTGGAATAATCGAATATCCTTAAATCGAGGCAATGTTTCTTTATCCCTGATTCTAAAAGTTTGTACCTAAACTTACTAGGTTCGACTTTTTCAAAACGAGATAATCGAATATCCTTTTCCAAAGTTAAAAAATTTTACGACAAAGGAAAGCTCGTTATTTCTGGATCTCGAAATGTTATGTCCTAACTCACTGGACGTGACTTTCTTTCTCGATTACTTTGAAATAGCGGGACTTCCAAAAAAAATTGACTTCTTTTAAACGTAACTCATGCATTCAAGGATCGTATTTTAAACTTTATTCGTGTTTTCAAAATTTTACAAATAAGACCCTAAGATAATCAATGTGGTACCAATTTTGGGCGTATGAGGGTGCTAACCCTTCCTCATACGTAGCCGACTCTCGAACCTGTTTTCTGGATTGCGAAGACTAAAATATTTTTCAAAACGGATTTTAAATGTTTTGTGGTGATCCAATCACACAAAATAAAGGATTGGTGGCGACTATCATTTCTACAATTTCAAAATAATTTTTGAAACACGTCGTTTTCAAAAAAGATGGTTTCGACAATAATCATCCAGAAATGCATTAAGAACGAGATTAAAACATGTTGCTTTTAGCATTAATCAGACCCACTTCAACTGACTCAATTTGTGGAACAAATAGAGAAACCCATCTTGAAGCTTTAGTGACCCAATAAAATACTTCAGTAAAACTAAAATTATGAGGGTAATTATTGTAAATCCTAAAGGATAAGAATGTATAGAGTTTAAATCCTATAGGACTCTCATCTTGTAAATACAAATTAATCTTAGTCATTGATACAATTCGATTTATACCGTTTGTATTTATGCTTATATAAATTTTGTATAACTCAAGATATTTCATTTCATTTTATTTTTTAGATGATAAATTTTGTTCTTCCTTTTGGTATATTTTTCAATGTCTTTGCTTTTTTTTTCAATATCCAATTTTTATTTTCCATATTCCATTCATCGTTTTCTTACTCTAATTTCCATGATTTATTGGAAGTCTAATTTAAGAGGCGTGTTTGAGTATTTCTAGGATCAATGGATTTGCATGTAGCTTTGAGTTCTCTCCCCATTATACCGCATTAAAGCATAAGTTTAGCATCTATATATTAGATACTCTTTGCTAGCATTGTAAGCATTCCTATTTCTTAACACACCCATATTTGTAGTTTTATTATTTTTAAGATTTTATTGGTTTGATAGTAATTTTTTTAGATGTTTCCTGCAGACATGAAGTTAGCTTAACTACTATCAAATTTAAGGTTAGTCTTAATTTTCATTGTTCATTTGCCTTGACTGTCTCTAAACAATGTCCCTCTTTACATTGAACAACAAACCCCATGCCTACTTGCTGCAGCCATGCCTTGAAACAAGCTTCTTCCGGCACAGACAATCTTTTGAGAAAGCCCCGTAATTGTTGAATTCTGGCTCCCCTCGACCTCATTCAGTAGCTATAAAATCTTTCAAAATTTTATTCAGCCGTGTCTTTTCTGGCTGCACAAAGTATTAATCATTAGAACCTATTTTCAAAATATAAAATTGACTATGGGAGATGATATCGATTGTAAGCTAACAAATATTATAGATAGGCTCTAATATGGTGATTTAAGTATTGAAGTTGTTGTAGTACAGTGGTAAGTATTTTTGCCTGTCATGCTGGTGACTTGGGTTTGATCCTTTGCAACGATGCAAATTTTTTTCTTATTTTGTTTATCAAAAATTTAGACAAAATATATTTAAATGGAATGGCTTCACCCGGACTCAAACTGGAGACTTTCAATGTGTTAGACTAACGGGATAACCAACTACATCACGAAACCACAACAACATGCTTTTTACATTTATATTTATAGGTTTACTAGTTTTGAGAAACAATATTTAAAAAGTAAAATGTGTAGTAACCAAAATTTTAGATATTAGCGGGATAAAATTTTGAGTAAATGAAGCTTTAAAATAATTATTTATCATAATGTTGTGATTAAAAGTGTACATATTTATTAAAAAATTAAAATAAAGTTTGGTTGACGGTAAATTTGAAATTTTATTATTATTTTTAAATTAAAATTTATTTTAAACACGGAAGACAGTTGATTCTTTGTATGTGCATAATAAAATAAAACAAAAATGTATGAATAAATAAAAATAATCTTGATTGAGTGATAAATTTAAAGTTTTTTATTACAATTGACATGGGTCTAAATATCACTATATACATATTTTTATTAACTTAAATTAAAAAATTAAAATATCTTCAAATATCATAACTTATTCTATAATGTTTTGATTGATTTTGTGTTCATTAGGGATTTTATTAATAGAATATATTATAAAAACTTCATGTCATTGTCTTTTCATATAGAAGTAATGTCTAGGGCCTTTTATTCTTTGACACGTGATTACGGGGTTGAAGTTTTAGTCTTGTGACACTTTCACCTTGCATGGTATACAGCCTGAGGCTATTTAAATTATGTTAGCCACCTAACTTAACGTCATTTGTAATAGTTATTTTAGGCTATTTTCGCACTTGACAAGTCTGTTTTCTAACATTTTTATAATTATATTACATTTTCGATATTAATAGGTTAGAAATAAAATAATAGTAAAATAAATATTTTACATATTTTTTGTTATTTCGATGACCCGAAAGGTTGACTTAGGCTTCATGAGTGACTAATGAGCTAATTAAGTGTGTAAGATACCATTTCAGGTTCGAAAATACAAGAAATATTGATCGAGTCATGAGACAAGGAGCCCAATAAGCCAACAACATTGCCAAAGGCTTGGAACCCAAACGACGTCATGATAAGGAATTACCTCTCGTCACGACGACGCGGTGAAGAAATGAGAAGAATGGCATGGGATTAACGTTGGGACGAGAAACATCTCCACATCTCAATGACGCGACTTAGCATTGAAGAAAAGAGTTGATTTCCTTGGACGACATATTTGAAAATTTTCCATATTAGGACTCTAGCTTTTAGCAGAATATTTTACTCACTGATATTTAAGTGTATGTTGAGATTGAGTGGTCACCATGTAGGTCATTGCCTATATAAGCAATCTTAGGGTCACCAAAACTGTAAGCCAACAAATATTATAGATCGGCTTTAATATGCTAATTGAAATATTAAGTTGTAGTATAGTGGTAGATATTCTCGCTTGTCACATGGTGACTCGGGTTCGATCTTCAGCAATGGTGCAAAAGTTTTTTTTATATTAATTTAATAGAAATGACTTCGCCTGGACTCAAACCGAAGACTTTCAATGTGTTAGATTAACATGATAATTAACTACACCATGAAATCACAGCAACAAACTTTTTACATTTATATATATAGCTTTACTAGTTTTGAGAAACAATATCTAAAAAGTAAAATGTACAAAAACCAAAATTTTAGATATTAGCGGTAAAAATTTGAGAGAATTTTGATATTCATTTAAAAATAAATTGAACTTTCAGTCAATCAAACTTTAAACCTATAAATATATTATATTAAAACATTTTTTTATGATGATGTTGTGATGAATTCACAATTCAAATTAAAATAAATTTTGGTTTAAGTTAAATTTGAAATTTTATCAATGTAATTTATTTGGATTAAAATTTCACTATATCATAAGTTTTATTATTTTTTTAAATTAAAAAATAAATTACTTTTTAATAATATAATTTATTTTAAATACAAAAAGTTATTTTAGTAAATTTCATAATTAAGTTAGTTCTCTTATTCGTGAAATTGATTTAATAAAGAATTCAAATAATAATATAAATATATAACTGATGAAGAAAATACATTGTGTATGGGGTTAATATAAATATATAATCGTTGGAACCTATTTTCAAAAGATAGAATTGACGATGGGAGTTGATATCGATTGTAAGCCAACAGATATTATAGATCGACTTTAATTTGCTATTTGAAGTGTATTGTAATATAGTAGTAAGTATGATTGCCTGTCATGCAAGTGACTCGTGTTTAATCCCTGGCAATAGTGCAAAGTCTTTTTTTATCAAAAAAGTAGATAAAAAATATTTAAATGAAATGGTTTCACTTGAACTTGAACCGAAGACCTTCAATGTGTTAGATAAATGTGATAACCAACTACACCACAAAACCACATCAACAAGCTTTTTACATTTATATTTACAGGTTACTAGTTTTGAGAAACAATATTTAAGAAGTAAAATGTGCAGAAACCAAAATTTTAGATATTAGCGGGATAAAATTTTGAGTAAATTAAACTTTAAAAAAAATATTTATCAAAATGTTGTGATTAGAAGTGTACATATTTATTGAAAAATTAAAATAAAGTTTGGTTGAAGGTAAATTTGAAATATTATTTTTATTTTTAAATTAAAATTTATTTTAAATACGAAAAGATATTTTTAGTAAATTTTATAATGGAGTTGGTTCTCTATATGTAACTGATGGAGAAAATGCATTATGTATAATTAAATAAAATAAAAATATATGAATAAATAAAAACAATCTAGATTGAGTGGTAATTTAAGGTTTTTTTTATTACAATTGATATGGGTTCAAATATCATAATATACGTTTTTTTATTATTTTTTAAATTAAAAAAATTAAAATATCTTTAAATATCGCAATTTATTTTACAAAAGAAAAAATATTCGATTGATTTTGTATTAATTAGGGATTTTATTAATAGAATATATTTTAGAAATTTCATGACATTATCTTTTTATATAGAAGTAGTGTCTAGGGTTTTTTTTCTTTGATACATGATTGCGAGCTTAAAATTCTAGTCCAGTGACACTTGTACCTTGTATGGTATACAGCTTGAGGCCATTCATATTATGTTAATCACCTAACTTGACGTCACTTATAATAGTTATTTTAAGTCGTTTCTGCATTTAACGAGTCTGTTTTCTTACATTTTTATAATTAAATATTACATTTTTGGTATTAGTAGGTTAGAAATAAAATATTAATAAAATTAATATTTTTACACTTTTTCGATCAGGACCTCATGAGTGACTAATGAGTTAATTGTGTAGGATACCATTTCAGGTCCGAAAATACAAGAAATAATGATCGAGTCGTGAGACAAGGAGCCCAATAAGCCAACGACGCTGCCAAAGGCTTGGAACACAGTCGACATCGTGACGAGGAACTACTTTTTGTCACGATGATGCGATGAAGAAATGGGAAGAATGGCACGACGTTAACGTTGGGATGATAATCGTCCCAACATCTTGACAACACCACTTGACGTGGAAGAAAAGAGTTGTTTTTTTTGTACATATATTTGGAAAATTTTCATATTTGGACCCTAGCTTTTAATAGAATATTTTATTCATTGGTATCTAAGTGTATCTTGAGATTGAGTGGTCACCAAAGTAGGTCGTTGCCTTTATAAGCAACTTTAGGGTCATCAAAATTGTAAGCCAACAAATATTATAGATGGACTTTAATATGCTAATTAACGTATTAAAGTTGTTGTAGTGTAGTGGTAAGTATTCTCGTTAATCACACGGGTGACATGGGTTTGATCTTAGACAACGGTGCAAAGTCATTCAACAAGATATATTTAAAAGCAATGGCTTCGCCTAGATTCGAACCGAAAACCTTCAATGTGTTAGACTAATGTGATAACCAACCCCATCAACAAACTTTTTTACATTTATATCTATAACTTTAACAATTTTTAGAAATAATATTTAGAAAGTAATATGTGCAGAAACCAAAATTTTAAATATTAGAGGGATAAAATATGAAAGGATCTTAGTATTCATTTAAAAATAGATTGAACTTTGAATAAATCTAACTTTAAACCTATAAATACATTTTATTAAAACAATTTTATTTTATTGTACATAATGTATTTCTCCATCAATTAAATATTTAAATACAAAAACATGATTTAATAAATTTCATAATAGAGTTGGTTCTTTGATTCATGAAATTGATTTAATTAAGAATTTAAATAATAATATAAATATATAATTGATGGAGAAAATACATTATGTATAATAAAATAAAATTAAAATGTATGAATGTTTTTGAGTGGTAAATTTAAGAGTTTTTTATTATAATTGATATGGATTCAAATATCATTATATACATATTTTTTTATTATTTTTAAATTAAAAATATTAAAATATCCTTAAATATCATTACTTATTTTAAAAAAGAAAAGACATTACTGTATTTTTTTCAATTGAATTTGTGATTTTATTTGATAAATTTCTTGAGTTCGCTTTATTGTTTAAAACATGCAATTCATCATAAACAATCTCATGAAATCACGATTTAGGTTAGATATCTTGTTCAGAGCAACCTCAATTACTACATGGATTATAAGAGTTTTTGGGTCACCTAGGCTATTTGAGTATTGTAGTTTGCAAGTTTTATGATGAATGGAGTAAAGTTTGGGGGAATTGCATTCAAGGTCGCAAAATTCCTCTATCAATGTCGTGACATCGAGTTTCTGTTTTCATAGTAGTGATTCTCCCTTATTGAGGTCATGACATCAAATCTTCCTGTTCCCAAGGTCGTGACATTCCCCTGTTAAAGACACAACATCAATTTCCTGTTTCTAAGGTTGTGACTCACCTCGGTTGAAGTCGTGACTTCATGATTTTGCCCTCAGTGTTGCGACATGCCTCCTTCGTGGTCACAACACTACTCTTGTATTTTGAGAATTTTACGTTTTGAAACTCAATGGCTTGTACATTTCAAATCTAATGATTAAGTCGAGTGTGGGA
The DNA here is from genome assembly GCA_039519145.1 of Kokia cookei. Classification (NCBI taxonomy): domain Eukaryota; kingdom Viridiplantae; phylum Streptophyta; class Magnoliopsida; order Malvales; family Malvaceae; genus Kokia; species Kokia cookei. The sequence continues at coordinate 30,318,630 of CM076907.1, read as the reverse complement.
TGTCAAAACTTCAAAACTGGTTTCTAAATATATGTATTATGAATATTGATTTTGATTTGGTGGTTATTATTATTATTATTATTAATGACAAGAAACCATTTTTAAAAGCGGGATTCAGTTTAAATATAATTATAAAACGAAAGTATTTTGGAACTAAAAAGACTACCGTAAAACTAAAAGTTTCAATATATGCTCCTGTACCTTTTTTTATATAATATATATATATAGGGGCAAAATCAAGGGGCTGGTAGGGACCTTGGCCCCCTTAAAATGAAAAATTTTCCATTTAGGCCCTTAAATTTTTTTAAAATTTTAAATTAGTAAAAGTAAAATTACACTTTGGCCCCCTAAAAATGATAAAATTTTAATTTAATCCTTTAAAAATTGTACTTTTACTATCGTAAAAATTATAATTTAACTTCAGCCTCCCTAAAAAATTTTTTGATTTCGCCCCTATATATATATATATAAAATATGATATGATATTATTACTAATGACAAAATAAATCATATTTAAAACTTAATTTTAAAAAGAACCTACTTTAAATATAATTAAAAAAGAAACTTTTTTGAACTCAAAGAACTATCCCAAAACTAAAAGATTTCATATATGCTCTCGTACTTTTTTTTATATAATAAAAAATATAAATAATAAAATCATTATTTATGTACAGATATACATTATCTTTAAGAAATTTTAAATTTTAAATTTTTTGCAACTTTATATTTTTTGTTTTTAATTTTTAAAATTTTAAATTTTAAATTTTTTCAAAAATATATAAGAAGAAAAGATAAAAAAAACTATAAAAATTAAATAATATTTATTCCTATGATAATATTATTTATCTTTACAAAAATATTAAAATTGAATTTAATATTAAGATCTATATGAAATTGTTTAAATCTATTAATAATATTAATAATATTTGTAATTTTGAAATTTAAATTTAACACGAACTATTTTTTTTGGTGTAAAGTTAATTATTATTAATTTTATCAAATATTAAGAGTTGTATATTATATACGATGCACAATATAAAATTATTATTTTTGAATAAATATCTGGATTCCATTAATCAAAGTGCCAAATAGGGTCACGTAGCAAAACAACAAAGATCAGAATAACTTCTGCAGACAAACCAAATAAAAGCAGACTAGAAAAAAATACCCTAGAAAACCCCAAAAGGCAAAAAGAAAGAAAAGAAAAAGGAATCCAACTGAAGCGCTCTCTCTAAGAATTCCATCAGACAATGAGACGATGAACAGAACAAGCACATCAGAGAGAAACCAAACTTTGTAAACCACCACGGAGGAAAGGTTAAGGTGATCTTCACTCTACAAAGTTTCCAGAATCAGGATCTAAAACAACTTTGCCACCGGTATCAATCTTTCGTCAACACATGCTCCACTAGAGCCGACGCTTTCTCTACCCAAAACAGCGGTGTCAGGACTTTTTTGCCAAACTCCGCCAGCTCATGCGTCGCCTTGTTCGAAACCCTCTTCACAAATTGAAAGGTAATTTTCTCAAACAGGGCACTAATTTCTTTATGTAGCAAATGATTGGGAATAAATACGAGTGATCTATTGAGACTGAGTTGATTTTTTTGATTGTCGTCAATGAGTCACCTTAAATTTGTACTCGCTTGAAACTCATATCCTTGGCAAACTGGACATCTTTTTCACAAGCCCTCATCTCAGAACCAAAAGCATCTGGAGCATGCAAAGGAGCCATAGATTTCACAGCATGAAGAACTCCTCCTCTTGGAATGGCCAAAGCAGTTCATCATTAGTCTCATCAGAAATTCGTGAATGAACTAAATCAAGAAGTCGAGAATCATCAGCAACATCTGTCACAGTAAAGATACCTGAAAAATATACGGAGGCCGTATGAAGAAAATCCTCCTCTTTAGTTATCCAACGCCCATTACCATCCTCAATTCCACAGATTTTTTATCTTTTATTCCAGATTGAAGCCATTTTGTGAAAATAATTAGTGTTTCTGTCACTAAATTTCCGCCAATTAACCCTTGAACATTGTGCCTAAAAGAGTTCTTTCTTGTCTTCTTCAAGATTATTCCCCAACTGGATATCAGTTATTTCAGCCAATACTTCATCATTCGGCTCCTGATCCTGCAGATTAATTAATTGAGTCTCCAAATATTTCTTTTTTTTTTCACTTAGATTCCTTCTTTTCCTGTACCTCTGCAGGCTCTGTTTCTTCCTTCTCGTTCTCATCTTCTTCCTCTTTCTCTTATTCATCTCGTTGATTGGCTTCCACTTCCACATGTTGTTCTTCCTCAGTTATGCCCTTGTCATCGCAGTTGACTGCATCAACATCTTCTTTTGCAATATCTGCTCTGTCAGCCATATTTGCATCTAAACTATTTAAAAATTTATCCTCGAACAGATTAACTATATTGCGGTAACAATCGTCCTTAACATTTGAATGTCTTTCATTGTTGTCATCATCAGAGATGTGAACTCTTGTTGGCATTTGATTGGGCCTACCTTCAGTGGTAGGCTTGTTAGATGAAGATTGTTGCATGTGAAAGAAGATCTGAGGGAATTTTGGAAAGTTTGACAATGGTCTGGTGCTGATATGACGTACTGTAGCGACAATGGCCTCATTCTAAGCTTTTGTATATGAATAAAATATATGTTACCTGTAATCCAAATATTCTAAAACACTCAAAAGACGGATTGTACGCACATCAACACAGTCAAGAAGAATTTCCAAACTAGCCAGTCGTCTTAATATTTGTGGATTTGAGGGTGCATTAGTCTGTTATTCTTTCTTTTTCCCTTTTTTTTTTATTTCTTTGCTGAAGCTTCTTTGGCCACAGGCGTATCTTGGCCTCTTATCATCCTTTCAACCGATATATCATTGATCGAACCCTTATTTTCCACAACCTCCTCATCATCTTTTGACACAATGCCCTTATGTTGACACATGAGCATAATAAGAGAAGGGAAAGGGAGAATACCATTTTGTTTTCCAACAACTTTCACAATCTGATCATGTATGATCTCCCCAATGTTGATGTGATGATGGTGCGAGATTGAATGCAACAAACACATGCGGTCTAATATGGCCGTAGTACTATGTGTAGAGGGCATCACACGACGATTAACAAAGTGAAGCCATACCTTACAAAAAGTCATCAAATAATGTCGATGCATTGTAAAATTGGGAAATTCGCTGCCTATCCATGAAGCATTGTCTACGCAAAGGTCATTAATCATCGCAGCCAGGCTATCTTCATTCATGCTGTGCATGAAGGGTGAATGACTGTTTACTCATTCCGGTATTCGTAGCAAGACATTGATATGCGCCGCACTCCATAGTATAAACCCTTCTCAAACAAAAACAAATTCTTGTTTCTTGTCTACTAAATTAGCATAAAATTCCCGAACCAAAGTAGAGGAATAACTAGATGGATGACCGCAGAAAAATTCCCACCATAAGTGACTGATGGTGCGGTGGACTTGTTTTCCTAGGGTTAAGTTTGGTGAAAGTTGGATGCCCTGTTCAGGATGTATATTGCGTTTCAACATGATGTTGTGATATTTGTCTTTGGCCATAGTCGTTAAAAATAAAATCGGGCCTCTGGATAAAGACGATGGTGTTTTAGACGGAATCTCAATAGGGGTGGTCAGAGTATTTCGAGATGAAGGTTTTTGAGTGTTTTTGGATGCACGAGTTTAGCCATGATGTAAATAACAAAGAGTAAACAAAGATTGCAAAAAATATTGCTTTTGAGTAAGAAAAAGGAAATCGGTAGAGAGGGATGAGTTATAGTAGCAATGGAGATTGTGAAGAAGAAGATAACTGCAGTGGGGGTTTTATAACGTAAATGTAATGAGTGAAGACATATGGGGAAGTGACGCGTCTACAACCATTAATTGCCAGGCTGCAGACTGTACCAATTTCGTTTCAATCCAACGGTTAGGATAAGAAAGAATCAATTGACACGATTCTTGTCGAAAAAGTAATGCTGATTTATCGCCGAATGCGTAGATAAAAAGATGACCTTTATTTTTGCTAAGAATATGAAACAACACAACTAAAAGTGAAATAACTGAAAGTAAATAAGGAAATGCGTCGGCATTAATTAAATTTCACCAGGTTGATGATTTTGTCTAGTTCTCAAACGTCTGGGCTCACATAGTGTTTAAGATGTTGGCCATTTACTTTGAATTATTTTCCATTTTGTATCGATTGTCACCGTACTGACATGCTTCAGTAACTTTGAAAGGACCTTACCACCTTGATTAAATAAAAGTACCAACTGACCAGGATGAAATTGTCGACGCAAAATGATGTTGTCATGCCATTTCGTTGTCTTTTCCTTGTATATCGAAGCATTCTCATAAGCATGGTGTCAAATTTCTTCTAATTCTATGATGTCCAGCAATCTTTTCTTTCTAGCAGCATCATAATCTAGATTTACCTGTTTAGTTGCCCACATAGCTTTATGTTCAATTTCGACAGGTAGGTGACAAGATTTTCCAAATACTAGCTGATATGGTGACATTCCTAATGGGGTTTTATACGCGGTGCGAAGTGCCCACAATGCATCATGTAACTACATTGACCAATCCTTTCTAGATGGATTAACCATATTTTTCCAGTATACCTTTAATTTGATTGGATATTTCGACTTGACCATTAGTTTGTAGGTGATATATTGTAACCATACGATGCTTCACACCATATTGTTTCAATATAGTAGCCACTTGATTGTTGTAAAAATTAGTGCCTTGGTCACTTATCAATGCTCTCGGGGTTCTAAACCTTGTGAGGATGTATGTGTCGAAGAATTTCAACACTGTCTGAGCATCGTCTTTTGGTACCGCAATAGCTTTGATCCACTTGGATACATAATCAACAACTACTAGTATATACATATTTCCAAAAGAGTTTGGAAATGGTCCCATAAAATCAATACCCTAGACATCAAAAATTTCTACCTCCATGATAGGTTGTTGGAGCATCTCATTGCGACGAGAAATGGAACCAGTACGTTGACAATGATCACGCTGTTGAGCAAAATTATGGGCATCTCAAAACAAATTGGGCCAATAGAATCCGGATTGCAGGACCTTTGCAGCAGTCTTTATTCCACCAAAATGACCTCCATAAGGGGCATCGTGGCAATGTCGCAGTATCGACATCATTTCTTCTTCAGGAACACAACGGTGAATTATATTGTCATCACATACCTTGAATAAATATGGCTTGTTTGAATAATATTTAGCAGTATCGCGTATGAACCTAATTTTTTATGACCAATTGCACTCATGGGTAGCTTTCCATACACAAGATAATTGACTACATCAGCATACCATGGTAATGTGTCGAAAGTGAATAATTGCTCATCAGGAAATGCTTCGACAATCTGATTCTATTATCCATCTTCGCTCCTATTTTCCAGCCGAGACAAATGGTCAGCTACCTAATTCTCAGATCCTTTCCTATCTTTGATTTCAACGTCAAACTCTTGGAGGAGTAGGATCCATCTAATGAGTCTAGCCTTAGCATTTTTTTTTGTTGAAAAGGTGTCTCAAAGCCGAGTGATCCGTGTATACTGTAGTCTTTGCGTTGACAAGATAAGGACGAAACTTGTCAAATACGAAGACCACTACTAGTAACTCTTTTTTAGTTATGGTGTAATGAACCTGCGTGTCAGTTAGTGTTTTACTAGCATAATAGATGGCATGAAATACCTTTTCTTTCCTTTGTCTGAGAATAGCTCCTACAATAAAGTCACTAGCGTCGCACATTAATTCGAATGGTTGCCTCCAATCCAGTGCGACGACAATCAGAGCTTGCACCAACTTCGTCTTTATTATTGTAAATGCAACCAGATAGATGTCATCGAATACAAACTTTTTATTTTGCTCTAATAAAGAGCATAAAGGTTTAGCTATCTGGGAGAAATCTTAGATAAATCTTATATAAAAGCCCGCATGTCCAAGAAAGCTTCTTATTGCTTTGATTGTAGTAGGTGGTGGTAATTTTTCGAGGATTTCTACCTTTGCTCTATCAACTTCAATGCCTTGACACAAGATTCAATGGCCAAGGACAATCCCCTCTATTGCCATTAAGTGGCATTTTTCCCAATTCAGAACCAAGTTTGTTTCCTCACATCTTCTCAAAACATTTGCCAAGTTGTCTGCGCATTGGTCAAAACTCTTTTCATAGACTGAAAAATCATCCATGAATACCTCGAGTGAGTCTTCAATCATATCCGAGAATATCACCATCATACATCTCTGGAACGTTGCTGACACATTACACAAGCGAAACGGCATCCATCGGAAAGAAAATGTCCCCAAAAGGCATGTAAATGTAGTTTTTGCTTGATCTTCTGGCACAATAGCTATTTGGTTGTATCCAGAGTAGCCATCCAAGAAGCAATAATAGGCTTTACCAGCTAGCCTATCTAACATTTGATCGATGAAAGGAAGTGGAAAATTGTCCTTCTTTGTGGTTGCATTCAATTGTTGATAATCCATGCACACACGCCATCCGGTTGCGATACAAGTAGGGATTAACTCGTTTTTATCGTTAGTCACAATAGTAAAACCACTTTTTTTGGAACACATTGAATGAGGTTTACCCAATTGCTATCAGAAATAAGGTATATTATGCTCGCATCTAACCATTTGATGATTTTTTTCTTTACCACTTCTTTCATTTTCTCATTGAGTCGTCTTTGTTGCTTAATGAATTGTTTCCCTTCTTATTCTAACCTTATCTTATGCATGCAGAAAGAGGGATCGATGCTTTTGATGTTTGTTATGCTCCAAGCTATGGCTTTCTTATGTTCTTTCAGGATTGCCATAAGCTTCTCTTCTTGTGTTGCGTTGAGGGATGCGTTGACAATGATAAGCAGTGTTTCATTGTTACCAAGGAATACATACTTCAAATGTGTCGGTAAAGGTTTTAACTCCAAGGTAGGAGCTTGCTCTATAGACGTTTTAAAGACTGGAATTGTCCTATTAGACAAATCCAACAACTCCATTTGCCAATATCTTCGCAAATCATAATTGTTCACCTCCTCTTTGTCAATACAGTCTTCTAAGATATCATCAGTAGATGTCGCCGTATCAGTATCAAACAATGTTGAATTCTTGGCATGAAATTCTTCAAAAATAATTTCGTCCAACACATCAATGTGGTGACATTGTTCCTTGGGCCCTAAAGGTGCTGCTTCAAACACACTGAAGGTTACGTGGTCATTATTATGATGCATCACTAGTTCTACCTTAAACACGTCGATAAGGGTTCGTCCCGTTGCTAAAAATGGCCTTCCCAAGATAATAGGTACCTCTTTATCAACTTCACAATCTAGGATGATAAAATCAGCAAGGAACACCAACTTATCAACTCGAACAAGAACGTCTTTGATTTCTCCCTCCGATTGTGCTAGAGATCTATCTGCTAATTGCAATGTCACCGCAGTGGGCTTCATTGATCCGATTCCTAGCTTCCTAAAAGTAGACAAAGACATTATGTTAATGCTAGCTCCTAAATCACATAATGCTTTTCCTAAGTAATGATCTCCAATGGAACATGGAATTGTGAAGCTGTCAGGATCTTTCATCTTTTTCGGCAACTTGTTTGTGAGTACAGCGCTGCATCCTTCTGTGAGCGCAATCGCCTCGATGTCAGATAGTTTTTTTTTCTTGATAGTAGCTCCTTCATGTATTTCCCATAATTGGGTATCTGCACAAGAGCATCTATTAGAGGTATATTAATATGCAATTGTTTCAAAGTAGAAACGAACTTGTGGTATTCTTCATCATGGACTTTTTCTTTGAAACGTTGTGGAAATGGAAAAGGTATGATTGTAGTAGGTGGGTGTGGATAACTCCGTTGCTTCGACAATGATGGTTGTGTCAACAACTTATCTGGATAAACTGTAGGCAGAGATGGTACTACTATTGGTTCTTCCACATTCTTCTGTGCATGACTTTCTTCAATTATAACTTCTTCTTGTTACTACGAATTAGATGCTTTGACATAGTCTTGATCAGAATTACTTAATTATACCGTCTGTTTTCCACTTCTTAATGTTATTGCTTTGCAATGCTCCTTCCCTCTTTGCGTTGGATTTTCAGTATCACTAGGTAGTGTACCCGATGATCTGGTGTGAAGATTAAAGGCCAACTATCCAAGTTACACTTTCAATGCTTGGATAGAAGAAGAATTACCTTGCACTATCGCTTCGGTTAGTGTGATATGTTCACGCATCATCTCTTCGAGAGCAGCCATAGGATCTATCTTAGGTTGACTAAATTACTGTTGTTGATGCTGATGATGTTGTCCTTGCATTTGTGGGAGAACAGATGGTTGTGGTTGCAATTGCTATTGTGGTTGCATTTGACTATGTGATTGCATTGGTTCAGTACGGGAATTTACTTGTGAATTCTGATGGTAGTTCTGTAATTGGCTATTGTTGTAGCCTCTTTTTCTATAACCTTCTTGGTTCGAAGAGTTCCCATATCGTAATGTGGATGTATTCTGATTTCCCCAAGGTTGTTGCGAACGATTGTTATAGGAGTTACCAAATGAACCCCTCGAATGTTGTTGACATAATATGCATTTTTTGCATGCTGTAGGCAGTCTTCATAGTTGTGGTTGTCACTGCAAATCTCACACTAAAATGTCGGTGCATCCGTTTGCTGGGTCGTTTGTATCGGAGCAATGTTGCTTTTTCCATTCATGTTCTTAATGATGTTGGCCAAGGAAGATACCTGCATTGATAGTGCAGAAATAACATCTAATTTAAGAACTTTAGGGTTAGTTTTCACCTGTGCAAAATGAGAAATCGGATATTGGTAATCGTTTTGAGCTATCCTCTCCAGAATTCGAACAGCTTCATCATATGTGTAATCTAACAATGGACCATTTGCAGATACGTCAACAAGATTCCTTGTCTGAGCATTCAAACCATTATAGAAGATTTCAATCAAGATTTCAATCTGAGTTTCTTGTTGAATTCTATTCATTGGGCAACGTCGAAGCAATACTTTGTAGCGCTCCCATGTTGTGTGTAAATTCTCGTCATCGAGTTGATGATATGTAGTGATTTCATTTCGCAACCTTGCGTTCATTGTCGGTGGATTAAATCTTAAGACAAACTGCGTTGCTAACGCATTCGAGGATGTGATAGATCCAATCGGCAATCCTAAAAACCATGTTTTAGTTTTTCCCTGCAATGAATAAGGAAATAATTGCATCTTCAAAGCATCATCAGGGACACCATGTTGACTAAAGGATGCACAAATAAGTATAAATGATTTCAAATGTCCTCGCGCATCCTCATGTGGAAAACCCGAATACTATCCATTAGAATTGAGCATTTGAAACATCACTTGTTTCAATTCAAAGTTACCAGCCTGAATTGATGGTCTCACAACCCTTGGTTGTAGATCATCGAGAAGAGGCACAACCAAATCTCTTATTGGCCTATTCTGTATTTGTTCTTCTTGTGGTCATGATGGTGGTAAATCTTGTGGCAGCACTAGAGGAATATTATCCTGTGGCAACAGTGGTTGTAGATTATTATTGTTGTTACCAGCCATCTTTTTCTGTTCTTGCCTTCTCCTCCTAAATGTTCTCTCAAGCTCTGGGTCAAAGCTTACAATGTCCTTAGGATTTCTCCTTGTGGACATACAATTCCTTCAAAATTAGAAAAGAACGATAAACAAATTAATAGAAGTTGAAAATTAAATAAGTAAAATTGATTACAATAACAAAAGTAAACATTGAACAAACGCCAATTTCCTTGGCAACGGCACCAAAACTTGATCGGTGTTTTTGTGACATAACGATTATGTAAGCGTACACACGTCGAAGCAAGTATAGTTGATTGACAGAGCTATCGGATATCGATCCCACGAGGAAATGGTTCCCAATGTTTTAATGTAAGAGCAATCAATATTTAAAATCAGTATAATACGAGTAAGAATGTCAGCGCAATTATGTCAGATCTGCACACTAAAATAATCATTATTGTCAATGCAACTAGAGTTAAATATTAGAGATTAAATGTCAGTGTACTGAAAATAAATCCAAATGTCCCGAGTGTTGAGTGCTAGAAATATAAAAGTGATCAAGTGTAAAGGGTGGAAATGGTTCACTAATTCTATAGGATACAACGCAAGATGCGTCGACAAGGGAGAATATAGATGAATTATCGCAGCAATGAAGTCCCTCTGAGTTTTTACCCACAATAGCTCCCTACTTAATCCCGACTCAAATACACTACTCCACCTCTCGGTGTGAGCAATGATGTGTATTCAAGAACAAGTAACTGGAGTTTGTCCCAGTCTCGAGTAGCTCTCACTTAACCCACTTGTTAATCTAACATGTCATCGCATCTCTCGATGTCGATGTACTGCAATTTAACTTTTGTGTTTAGAGCGGTTAAATCCAAGAATAAGAAGATAAGCAATGTAAAGTAAGAATCAAAATGATATAATATTAAAAGATACTCTTGTATTAATTTAATATCAACATAATCCATCATCGTTTAAGAAGAAATAAAGAGTACAACGAAGCTTACTATCTCTAGACTACTAGGCCTACTCTCTACTTGCTCGACATCAAGCACCTCTCATCAGAAGCAGTTGCAAACTTGATTTATCAGCTCCCCGAATTCCAGCTTAAATCTTTGATTCACATAGAATTTTTGGAATTTAATCCCCTTAGTCTTGATGATTCTTTTCCTCATTTTTTATCTATTTATAGCCTCTAAATAATTGCATATTTCAATCTTCATTCTCAGATTCAGATCTAGATTTTTGCGACTGTCAAAGTTAGTTAGAGTACAATTGTGCACTCACGCAGATTACATGTTTTCTTTAGAGATCTGCAGGTTGTCGCTGTACTATTGGACGTAATCTGATATTGTAATTGCAGCGACATCTGTGATATTCCTGCTCTAGTGCTTCCAGTGTAAATTTAGCTTAACTCTACTCATTTGAGGTTCAACTTCAATGCGTCGACATTGCTGGTCACAATTCCAAGCTGGTCTTGCGGCTACATTCTGTCAATGTTGATCCTCTGAACTAAGCTCCTGTGTTGGCAATCTTAAGATGCAATATACCAACTACTTGCGTCTACATTAGTACAAAAATAGATAAAAAAAACATGTATTTAAACTAACTAGAATTGTATTAGAAAATATGAAAACTGATTATAAAATGCTTGATGAATGCTAAATGAGATACAAAAGAGACAATAAAAGCACTAAATTAGGGAGAAAAAATATGTCATTTGTAATACCATCAACGTCTCCCAAGCTTAGATCTAACATCGATTCTAGTTGGATTAGAACCTACGAGAACAAATTTTACATTCAAATCTATTCATATGCCACCTACTAAACATTACACAAATCTGAATAGCGAATACTCACGTGTGACTCTCATAGCTTATGTAGGGGCAGTCTGCACAATTGGAGGAGGAGGTGGTGGTAACTCATTAGCGTCAAAGTCGTGATCACCTAAACACAAAATATCTCGAGTCAAATCTCATACTTATCTCACTTAAAAATTACTAAGTATAGAATAAGTGTAAATATCTAAAACGAGGCTTTCGGGTTTGAATTTGATGAAATATACTTCGAATTTAACAAAATAGACTTCGAATTCGGACTCAAGACGTCAAAAAATGGCAAGAAAAAGTTTTTCAAAAAAGTCAACGTTTAACGGTCAACGAGTCGGGCCAACGTGTCTTGGGTCGAGTTCGGGTCACAAACTTATGTCTCACGGATTTGGGTCATAGGGCTTAGGTATTGGGTATTGGGCCGATTTGGACTTTTCAAATTGGGCTTACACTTGGGTCATGGTTTTGGGCATTGGATTGGGTTTTGTTTTAGGTTTGCAAAAGGAGCCCATTACACACACTTAGCAACAAACAAACACTTACACCCTGTTTGGTTCAGTGTAATGGAATAGCCATTACATCTCAATTCATTGGCCCCACCACCAATCCTTTGTTTGGTTGAATGGAATACCCATTACTGGTGTATTCCATTACAAACTTATGCAGAAAAAACTTTCGTTTCTATTCCCTTCCCTCCCCATCAAATCCCCTTTCCTTGTTTAGAGCTCTCCAATTTTACCCTCTCTGATCTCTTTCAAACCAAAATTTCTTTCATCTCTTTCAGGCTTGCTTTCCTCCTAATTTATGTCTCTTCTTGGTTGTCTTGCCTGGGCCTAGTTATCGCCATTTCTGCTTCTTTCCAAGCTCCACTGAAGGCTTCAAGCTCATCTTTTTGCCCTTTCTATCCATTTATTTACTTTTCTTACCTTTTCTCCAGGCCACTGATTTCGATTATTCATCTTTCTTTTTGCTAGATTTTTATATTTTTCCTTCCCTCTTTTCCTGAATATTTGCTCTAAAAAGGAATTGTAAACGTGTTACTCCATAGAATCTTAATCGCTTTTCAATTCTTTTAGTTATTTTTGTGTGTTCAATATGCTTGAGTTCATAGAATGAAATCAATGCAGATAATAAAGGTAATTATGTTGTAAAAGTCGATGGAGTTGATATATCACCTGATCTTGTGATTAGCGGGAAACCGACCACCTTCACGATCTCAACTTCTACTGGTAACTTTCAGCTTTTGCAATTTCTAAATGGTTTTTGACCTTTTTTTTTTTGCGAGCTTTAGGATTTGTTTAGTTCTCTGTATCATAAACTAAAGATAATTAAATCTTTTTCTAAGTTTGTTGTGGGTAAGATTAGAAATGTGTAAGGATAATTTTTATCTATGTTACTTAAACTGGAGAGTGAATACCATGTTCAAATCTCAGAGACATCAAGCATGAAGGTTAAAGAAATCTAGGTTAAAAGCTTCAAGTTTTCTTTTAATTAAGAATCTAACCTTTAATATATTTACTTGTATGAAATAGTGGTTAAAGCTTTTATAAAACTTAACCCTAAAACCCCTAAATAACGGTCTCAGAACCATTCAAGTTACAACAGAACCCCAAAACCCATATCATTAATTTATGAATTCTTTTGAAGCCCTTTTGATGAAAATTAAATCTTTCTAGTATTCTTTATGATTTACAATACCCTACATTGTTATCCAATTTATCTAGTAAATACATTTCTAATCTCAGTGGACTATGCTCTTGCATGTAAAGTTCATTCCCAATTGCTTGAATGGTGCTGTCTTTTATTGGCAAAACCATTTCTTGGCATCGAGAACCTTCTTCATTTGTGTCACTGAGTGCCTTTTTTTATGTGGTACACTTGGTGTATATTTATATGAGAATTGCCTTTTGTATGTTTAGTTAATCCTTGAATTTTTGTTGTTTAAAGATGATGAATTTAACATAAACTCTGTTTCTCTTTTTCTCTGTTTCTTTGGTTCACTGCTATTAGCACTGCTCACAATTATATACTTCTGCATGTCGTTGTTTCTCTGAAACATGAATAGAGAATAGTTTTCTTTGCTCCATTTATATACATGTTGAGATCTTCCATTATCACTACTCAATTTCTCAATCAGCTGGTTGTAAGGATTTAGGTGCGATGAACTAATTGGGTTTGGTTTTTTCTTGATTTTGGTTTCTCTTTTTGTTGTTTCAAACTGTTTTATTTTGTTGTCTTTGTGTTTCTTTTATATTAGTTTTAAATTTTCAGACTATGTTTCTTTTATATTAGTTTTAATTCTGAAAGGAGCTTGCTCCTTTGAGAGCTGTTATATAAATGATTAACGTGCTCATTTAACTGATTAATATATTCTATTTCCATTTGTCTTTTTGGTTTTTATGAACCATTTTAGTTTTTTATCTATAAATGGCTACATAAACATACATGATAGAGCCCATCATAAGTAATCAACTACACATGGGAGTTAGTTTGCAACTTATTCTTGGAAAAAATGCAGGCACATAAATAATATAGCCTACAAATATATATATATATATGGTTGTGTGTGTGTGTGCGTGCGTGCGTGTGTGTGTGTGTGTGTCTGTACATGTAAGGTTGTCATTTTGCCACATCCAACATGTGGCTCTCTGGTTTTGCATAAACTAGCTGCCAAGCCTTAAATATGGAGGCTACTGCTTCTTCTGTCATTATCTATTTTGTAAATAACAAAATCATGTATATTGACCAATAAAAGAATTTTTCCTTTTTACATGTTTTGTAAATAAACTGTTCTTTAGAGTTTATTTTCATAATTATATATTTTTAGCTTATTATATAGGCACACATGCAAAAACAAAAATACATATTGAACTTTACTTTAGCCTGATTATCATGCAAATAATTGGAATGTACTACTAAGGATTATCCTACACTGTGGCTATTTTTTTTAGTTTGTTTATAAACTCTTTATCTATTAATGAATGATTTTTCCTTCATTTCTTTCTATGCATCACATTCTGTTTTGATATTAATATATAATGTGGTTTGAAGATATCTAACTCTATAATATCTTGCAGTAATGGCTCGTTTGCCTTTAATAGTACAAAGTGAGAGGCGGAAAAGAATTGGTCTTGTATTGACAGTATGGTTGCAAATGTGTATAGTGCGAGTTGGTTCTTAGTTGCATTGAGTGCTGTCTCTAACATACATAATTATAGACCAATGATTAGATCATATATTTTAGATTTTTATTCATAATGAGATTATGTGAAAAGACTTATATATGCTGGTGACGAAACCTGTATTGAACAAGTTAGGATGAATAAAATTAATTTTTCAAACTATGTGAGATGTTAGAAACTTTAGGAGGATTGAAGTTGTCAAGGAACATGCTTGATGATTAGCAAGTGACAATGTTTTTACTTATCATTTCTCATCACCTTAAAAATCGAGTTATCAAGCACCACTTTAATAGGTCTGGGGAAACCGTTAGCAGATCATTTCACAATGTTTTAAATGCTATCATATGCTTACAAGATGTGCTATTTAAAAAGGCAAACCCAATTACAGCTAATTCTACAGACCCAAGGTGGAAATAGTTCAGGGTATTGAAGTGTGTTTCATATATAGTTCATACATAATTCAATTGATTTAGATTTAAATATAGTCCTAATAAAATGTTTTATACATGTGATGCAGAATTACTTAGGTGTTTTAGATGGAATCCACATCAAGATTAGGATTCCAAAAATTGATAAACCTAGATATCGAACGCAAAAAGGTGACATAGCAACAAATATGTTAGGTGTTTGTACACCTGATATGCATTTTATTTATGTTCTTCCTGGTTGGGAAGGTTCTGTTACTGATGGACGGGTTCTTCGAGATGCCATTAATAGGAGACATGGACTAAAAATTACTCATGGTAAAGTGCAGAATTGGAAGAACTTGAATTAATTTTTTCAATTAAACTTTTTTGAGAAAGTTAATCATGATAAATAGTTTTTTCTATAGGTTGTTATTATTTAGTTGATGCTGGTTACACAAACTGTGAGAGATTTCTTGCACCTTTTAGAGGACTAAGATATCATTTGAATGAATGACGTCAAAGTTACCAGTCAAGTACTTCAGAAGAATTTTTTAATATGAAACATGCTTCAGCGCGCAATGTTATTGAAAGATGTTTTGGGTTATTAAAACTTAGATGGAGAATACATAGGAGTCCATCATTCTATCTGTGAGGGTGTACAATAAAATTATTATTGCATGTTGTTTGCTCCATAATTTTATTCGAACCTATATGAGTCTTGATTCTATTGAAGCGGAGTTGGGAGAAGGGTTACCTAATATTGTGATAGATGATGATGAACTGAATATCGTAAATATTCATCCATCAGATACATGGGCTACTTGGAGGATGGAACTAGCCAATCAAATGTTCTATGAATGGCAAGAATCTAGAAATTAGTTAGGGTTATTAAAACATGATAGAAAGTTAATTTTTTTTATGTTATTTCATGTATCTAGTTTACGAAATTTTGGAGTTGTTTGAATTGTCTTTATGTATTGTATTGACTTGTTGAATTATAATGTTAATTTTTTTTTAATTCGTCATGTATTGTAATTTTATAAAGTGTCAACTTTTTGATTCATAATATCAAACCTAATTTTAATTTGCATTTTTTTAAATATAGTTATGTTAGGCTTTTCACAATCAATTGCTTCTTTCCAAAATTTTCGAGGAGCCAAAAGGAAATGAGTTCCATAAGAAAATGTTATATGTTATTTTTCTAATATTATATATGCATTGTAGTTTAAAATTAATAAAGTGGGTTATATATTATGATTTTTATTAATTCATATTTTAATAATAATTATATTAAGAATGTCATTAAATTATATACTATTTTATAATTAATAATAATCATGTTAAAATATGATTAAATTATTTATTTATTTTATTAAATTATATTTAATAACAATCTTATTAAAATTTAACAACAATAACAATAATCATCTACCTAAAAAATTCTGCTAAGGGTATTCTAGTCATTTAAGCTTTTTTCCTTATGCTATTACAACATCATTCTATTCAACCAAACACAAGAACACTATTACAGCTTTATTCCATTCCATTCAACCAAACAACTGAAATATTGATTACAACCATATTCCATTATAGCTCTATTACATTACAACTCCATTCCATTACAGCGAACCAAATGTGGTGTTAGGGTTTATTAACCCTAAACTGTGTCGCCACTAGCATCTCGATGGAATGGTGCTTTACTCGCCAAAAGTAGCACAAAAAGGGGTCCAACGTAACAGCCACAACATGGGTTTGAGGCTTACCAACACCAAGACCACGGAGCAGGAAGTAAAGCGGATGGCGCAAGAAAGAGCCAAATGAAACAGCACCGATTTCTCACAATCAGTGGACGGCGTGAGGCATTTGGAGGGATGGTTGTGCTTGCGGGTCGATGGGGAGCACTATGGAGGCAGGGATGCGGAGCATGGACGACGGTAGGAGGGTCGTCGGAGGTCGACCGGAAAACACAAGAGAGGTGATGAGAGGAAAGGTTCGACGATGAAAAAATACAAAGAAATAAAAGATTGGGAGCTGAACCGTCGCACAAGGGAGCAAAAGGGTTTAAATACCCAATAAAATTTGTAAATTTATGATAAGGACCCAAATAAATTAGGGTTTTCAAATTTTCCCCTAACTTTACCTGTTTCACAAATTAGTCCTATGATCCCAATGTTTCCCACAGAGCTTTATTCACAGTTCAGTTTAGTCCCTAAGTTTTACTAAAATATAAATTTAGTCCCTAATTTAAAATTAGGGTTGTTACATGCTGATTGAAGTATTAAAGTCATTGTAGTATAGTGACCTAGGTTTGATCATCAGCAATGGTGCAAAGTTTTTTTTTTTGTTTATAAAAAAAAGTAGACAAAATATATTTAAAATCAATGGCTTCGTTAGGATTCAAATTGAAGACCTTCAGTGCGTTAGACTGACAGGATAATTAAATACACTACGAAACCGTAGGCAAGCTTTTTACATTTATATTTATATCTGTACTTGTTTTGAGAAATAATATCCAAAAAGTAAAATGTGCAGAGACAAAAATTTTAGATATTAACGGGATAAAAATTTGAGAGGATCTTGTTATTCATTTAAAAATAAATTTAACTGAGTAAATCAAACTTTAAACCTATAAATATATTATATTAAAACAATTTTTTATGACGATGTTGTAATGAATTCACAATTCATATTAAAATAATGTTTGGTTGAAGGTAAATTTGAAATTTTATCAAAGTAATTTGTCTGGGTTAAAATTTTATTATATCATAAATTTTACTATTTTTTTTAAATTAAAAAAATTAAAGTACTTTTTAATAATATGAGTTATTTTAAATACGAAAAATATTTTAATAAATTCTATAATCGAGTTGGTTCTTTGATTCGTGAAATTAATTTAATTAAGAATCCAAATAATAATATAAATATATAACTAATGGAGAAAATACATTGTGTATAATAAAAATAAAATTAAAATGTATGAACGTTTTTGAGTGATAAATTTAAGGTTGTTTTTATTATAATTGACATGGATTCAAATATCATTATATACATATTTTGTATTATTTTTAAATTAACAATATTAAAATATCATTAAATATCGTTAATTATTTTAAAAAGGAACATACATTAGTGTATTTTTTCAATTGAATTTGTGTTAATTAGGGATTTTATTTGATAAATTTCTTAAGTTATCTTTATTGATTAAACTATGCAATTCATCATAAACAATATGATGAAATCACGATTTTTTAGGGTAGATATCTTGTTGAGAGCAACCTCAATTACTACATGGATTATAAGGGTTTTATTGTTGTTTTTTGTCTTTTTTTTTTTGCTTGCATCATACCAAACTAAACATAGACCATCATAGTATGTTATATAGCTTCACCAGTTTTGGCATTAAAAAAAGCATCATAATATGTTATATAACTTGACCAGATTTGGCATTAAAAAAGGGCTTCTCCTAGCTTTTATGTCTCTAAACTATATCCCTCCTTACATTGAATAATAAACCTCGTGTTTATGTTACAGTCATACCTTGAACTTTCTCTCAACTGTGAAATAGGTATAAACAATCTCTTGAAAGAGTACTATAATTATTGAATTCTCTCGCAACTCAACCTCATTCGGTAGCTTTATCAATTATATTTATGTCATTATTACGTACACAAATTAATAGGCAGTCACAAAATGAGAAAATGTATAAATATGACATGAATAAACCAATGGTTAGAAACTATTTTCAAAATATAGAATTGATGACGAGATTTGATGATTATTGCAAGCCAACAAATACTATAGATAAGTTTTAATTTAGTTATTGGTGTATTAGTGTTGTTGTAGCGTAGTGGTAAGTATTCCTGCTTGTCATGCTAATGACCTGGGTTTGATCCTAGACAATAGTGCAAAGTCTTTTTTTTTTCTAATAATTAGATAAAATATATTTGAAGGCACTGGCTTCGCACGGACTTGAATCGGAGGCCTACAGTGTGTTAGACTAACGTGTTTTGTTAGACAATAAAGTTACATTTGGGATGCTACTCAAAACGTGGGCGATTACATGTTGATATCGTGGCATGCTTAGACAAAATATATTTGAAGGCAATGGCTTTGCCCGGACTTGAATCGGAGACCTTTAGTGTGTTAGACTGACGTGTTTTTTTAGACAAAAAAGTTGGTTTGAGATGCTACTCAAAACGTGGGCGATTACATGTTGATATCGTGGCATTCTTAGAGAAAATAACATAGGAGGATTTAAAATAAAAAGTGGAGAATTGCATGTTCTTCAAGTGGCTTAATAAAGTAGAATTGATATTTATTGCTGAAAGTGTATCATATAAAAAGCAAAATAGAAGTTCAATGGTAGATACTCTTTGCTAGCTTTGTAGTTTTATGTTTTTTAAGATTTTATTGGTTTGATAGTAACTTTGTTAGATGTTTGCTGCAGTCATGAAGCTAGAATAACTACCATCAAATTTAAGCTAGAATAACTATTTCTAAACATTGTCCCTCTTTACATTGAATAATAAAACCCATGCCTACTTGCTGCAGCCATGCCTTGAAACAAGCTTCTTCCGTCATAGAATCTTTTGGAAATGCCCCGTAACTGTTGAATTTTGGCTCCCCTCGACCTCATTCAGCGGCTATAAAATCTTTCAAAATTTTATTCAGCCTTGTCCTTAATGGCTACAAAAACTATTAATCGTTAGAACCTACTTTCAAAAGATAAAATTGACGACGGGGGTTTACATCGATTGTAAGCCAATAAATATTATAGATAGGCTTCAATATGGTGACTTATGTATTGAAGTTGTTGTAGTATAGTGGTAAGTATTCCCATTTGTCACGCAGGTGACCTAGGTTCAATCCTTGGCAATGGTGCAAAATTTTTCTTTTTTATTATCTAAATAATTAGACAAAATATATTTAAATGAAATGGCTTCACCCGAATTTGAACCAAAGACCTTGTGTTAGACTGACGTGATAACCAACTACACCACAAAACCAAAATGACAAGCCTTTTACATATATTTATAGGTTTACATATATTTATTAAATTTTAGATATTAGCGGAATAATTTTTTTAGAAATTAAACTTTAAAATAGTTATTTATCATAATCATATCTTGTGATTAGAAGTGTACATATTTATTAAAAAATTAAAATAAGGTTTGGGTGACGGTAAATTTGAAATTTTATTATTATTTTCAAATTAAAATTTATTTTAAACACGAAAGGGAGTTGGTTCTTTATATGTGCATAATAAAAAAAAAATGCATGAATAAATAAAAATAATCTTGATTGAGTGATAAATTTAAGATTTTTTACTATAATTGGTATGGACTCAAATATCAATATATTCATATTTTTTTATTTTTAAATTTTAAAATTAAAATATCTTTAAAAAGTGTAATTTATTTTCAAAAAGAAAAGATATTATTGTAATTTTTCGATTGATTTTGTGTTAATTAGGGATTTTATTAATAGACTATATTTTGGAAACTTCATGTCATTATCTCTTCATATAGAAGTAGTTTCTAAGGGCTTTTATTCTTTGACACATAACTGTGAGGTTGAATTTTTAGTCCTGTGCCACTTGCACCATGTATGGTATACAGCCTGAAGCCATTGAAATTATGTTAGTCACCTAACTTGACGTCATTTGTAATAGTTATTTTAGGTCATTTATGTACTTAACAAGTATTTTTTTATCATTTTTATAATTAAACTTTACATTTTCAAACTTAGTATGTTACAAATAAAATATTAATAAAATAAGTATTTTTATGCATTTTTTGCTATTCTGATAACCCGAAGGGTCGAGTTAGGCCTCATGAGTGACTAATGAGCTAATTTAGTGTGTAGGATATCATTTCATGTCCGAAAATACAAGGAATAATGATCGGGTCATTAGAAAAGGAGCCCAATAAGCCAACGACGCTGCCAAAGGCCTGGAACACAATTGACGTCATGACAAGATCGTCATGACGACGCGATGAAGAAATAGGAAGAATGGCACGGCGTTGATGTTGAGACGATAAGCATCCCCACATCCTGACGACGCGACTTGGCGTGGAAGAAAAGAGTTGATTTCCTTGGACGACATATTTGGAAATTTTCCTTATTTTGACCTTAGCTTTTAGCAGAATATTTTATTCTCTAGTATCTATGTGTATCTTAAGATTGAGTGGTCACCAAATAGGTCGTTTCCTATATAATCAACCTTAGGGTCACCATAATTGTAAGCCAACAAATACTATAGATGGGCTTTAATATGCTTATTGTAACCCCCATTACCTGGTCTAGAAGATATGGTCGAATCCAGAAGGTCACAGTTGTAATTTCACCCTCACATAACCACTCAAACCATAAACATACACACATATATATATAATTTGTACTTAAATAAATAACAGTAAAATAATCCATTTCCCAATATTTCTGAATAATCTCTGTCGAAACCATCCCTTTTTGGAAAACGACGCGTTTCGAAAATTATTTTAGAATCGAAAAATAATAGGAGTCGCCACCAATCCTTTATTCAGTGTGACCGGATCACCACAAAACGTTTTAAAAACCGTTTTAAAAACATGTAGGTCTTCGAAATCCAGAAAAATAGGTTCGGGAGTCGGTTACGCATGAGGAAGGATTAGCACCCCTCATACGCCCAAAATTGGTAACGTATTGATTATTTTCAAGTCTTGATTTATAACATTTAAAAGCTCGAATAAAGTTTAAAATACGAACCTTGAATGCGTGAGTTAAGTTTAAAAGAAATCAGGTTTGTTTGGAAATCCCATTGTTTCAAAGTGATCGAGGAAGAAAGTTACGTCCAGTGAGTCAGGACATGACATTTCAAGATCCAAAAATAACGAGTTTTCCTTCGTAAAACTTTTTTGATTTTGGGAAAAGGATGTTCGATTATCACGATTTGAGGAAAGGTTGCACCTAGTAAGTTAAGGCGTAAATTTTCAGAATCAAAGATAAGGAAACATTGCCTCGATTAAGGGTATTCGATTATTTCGATTTGAAGAAAAATTGCACCTAGTAAGTTAAGGCGCAAATTTCCGAAACTCGAAATAAAAGAATATTACCTCGATTTTAAAGTTTTTATGAAAATAATTTTGAAAACAAACATGCGAGTTTAATATGAATAAGCAGTTAATAATGGATATTGGATAACGCGAAGTAAGATAAATAAGAAGATAAAATGGAAAAAAAAATTAAAAAATGCATAATAAGAGTGTATAATGGTTAAAATAAATGCAAATATTGATAATGAAGAAAAATGACGCGATCGGGTTTGAAAATGAGACTTTTCGGATACCCAGGGGTAAAATGGTAATTTTAAGAGTTTCGAGGTCGAAAATGGAGATTTTGGAGGTTCGAGGGTAAAAATGGAATTTTGGAAAGTTTTGGGGTCAAAAATGGCATTTTTGGAAGTTTGGGGGTAAAATTGGAATTTTTGGAAGTTCGAGGGTAGAAATGGAATTTTTGGAAGTTTCGAGGTCAAAAAACTGAATTTTTGGAAGTTTTGGGGTCAAAAATGAGATTTTTGGAAGTTCGAGGGTAAAATTGGAATTTTTGGAAGTTTTGGGGTCAAAAATGAGATTTTTGGAAGTTTGTGGGTAAAAAATAGAATTTTTGGACAGTTCAAGGATATCCAAGGCAATAAAACCAAAAAAATAGGTGACACATGGCAGCTCCTGAGGCATCCTGAAGTCAGAGGACTAGTTTGAAAATCATGAAAACTTTTTTGGTCAATTTTGTAATTAAACAGAACTTGATTTAAGGGTTAAATTGAAACAAATCAAAAGCAAGAGGGACCTTATGCAGAGATAAGCCAAAACAATGACACGTGGCAGCTCCTGATGTTTTCAAAAGGTCAAGGGTCCAAATTGAAAAGCATTGAAAATTATTGGGCCAATTTAAAATCAATTAAAAGTACAAGAAGGACTTGATTGAAAATTTGAGAAAAAGTAGAAGGACCGAATGCATAAATATACCTTTCAATGAAAATGCTCGGATCCTAGGGACGGTCAGGTCGGATTTCGGGTTGGACATGGGTAATAGCTAAGGAAAATGATTTTTTTTAAAAGGGTTATTTATAGGCCCTAAAAACGGTGCCGTTTTAGGGTAAATAAACCTTTTCCAAAAAAAAAATCATTTTCCTTAGCCCTTTTTAAAAAAAAACTCCCTTCTCCTTTTTATTCTCTCCTCCCCTCTCACGCCGGCCAAGCTTCGGCCCACGTCCGGCATCCGTCCTGCGCGTAGGGCCACATGCGTCATCGTCCGTAATCACACATCATCGCCGTGCCTGGTCACGCGCGCCGGTCTAACCACTTCTCCGCCGTCGTTTCTCTTCCCACACGTCGGCCAGCCTCCGTCGTAGGTAAAAAACTTTCTTTTTCCCTGTTTTTTTAAAAAACTTTTATATTTCGTTTCTTAAAAAGATTTTCGATGTTTCTTTTAGACACCTTGTTTCAAGATCTTTTTTTTTTGTTTACACCCATTTCTAACGTCCTTGTCTTGGTTTGCTGTTCGAGACCACGGTGACGGTGTTTAGGGATCGCGAAACCAACGGCTATTCAAGGACCTCTGTCCACGATGTCGGCGGTGGAGTTAGATCGAGAAAAAGTGGTGACCTTTCGGCTTTAATTTTTATATTAATATTACTATTAATTAATATTATCATTATTACAATATTTATTATTATTATTATCATTATTAATAGCACATTTATTATTAATATTAATAGATATTTAATACTTAAAAAAATGACCAAAAAAATGCATGGTAACAGTTAAGAAATTAATGCATTTAATACATATTACATATATGAAGAGTTTTAGGAAATTTAACTATAATAAATAATAATAAATGTATATGTTTAGGATACCTGAATGCCTTAGTACCCGAGTCTTTGAATCGAGCTTGGATTTACTTTTGTTGCCTTCGTGGCTATTCTAGTATCTTTGCTCTGTATTGACCTTTGGAAAATATTAGTGTATACTGTATATTGATTTTTTGAGTGTTCAAAACAAGGATTCGTGTATTGATTTCTCCGAAAGAAAAAAAGTCGCTATTACCAGGCTTTCATTTTGACTTTATAGCCATTTTTACAATGATCATAATTTGTTCTTTTCCATTAAATGCTTGTCTTGTTCTTCTCTTTTGCAGGTTCGGCGATGGCAGTGGCGGTTGAAGTAGCTGGTGGTAGTGCAAGTTGTTGGTGGTGCAACTTGGTGATGACATGGCGACCTCCGGTTGGCTGAGGTGGAGGCAACAGCAGCAACAATAGCAAACTTAGTTCCTCTGTCTAGGTTTAGTTTGGGTTGTATCTGGGTTGGTTTTGGGTCAATTTGAAATTAGGCTTAGGCAAAATCTGAGTCTGTATTTGTGATTGGGCCAAATTGGGTCCAAGATTTGTAATTTGGACTTTGTATCTTTTGGACTTTTTTAATTTTGAAATTAAATTTAAATTTAAGATTAATTTAAATTTAAAATAAATCTAAATTTAAAATAAATTAAAAAGGGGGGCCCGGTCAAAATTGGGCTCCAACAACTGCCCCTCCTTGCTCGTTGCTGTGTAACAAGAATGGAGCAAGGACCAAAAGGAGGCCCAATTTGGTCCCGTCTCACTTCTTCGACGATCTCTCTTCAATTGGTCCACTTTTCTCTTTGTTTAACCGTTTGATTTTGCCGCATCTACCTCTGCATCATGGCTCCATCTTACCCTAAGGTAATCTTCGAAAAGACAAGATTTGCTACTGTAATTTCACTCCATTCCTTTCAAGGGGATTGGAATTCATCACCGTAGTCTTTGAGTCTGGTTTCATTGACTTGGCTTTCTTCTCAGTATCTCATCAGGAAGACGACCATATCGCTTGTTTTGATCCACTTCTCTATGTTTCATCAGGAAGATGGCTTTGGTTCACTTCCCTGTATTTCATCAGGAAGCTAATCGTTTTATTACTTCGACCTGCTTCTTAGTATCTCATCAGGAAGCTGAGGTTCGAAGATTTGCTCACATCGAGCGTGGGTTTGATTTGGTCTTCTTCTCAGTATCTCATCAGGAAGATGATCGCCTTACTTGTTTCAATCCGCTTCTCTGTATCTCATCAGGAAGCTGGGATTCGAAGCTTTGATCACATCGAGCCCTGAGTTGGTATACTTCTCGGTATCTCATCAGGAAGCTAACCATTTTATTATTTCGACTTGCTTCTTAGTATCTCATCAGGAAGCTAGGGTTCGAAGATTTGCTCACATCGAGCGTGGGTTTGATTTGGTCTACTTCTCAGTATCTCATCAGAAAGATGACCGCATCACTTGTTTCAATCCGCTTCTTTGTATCTCATCAGGAAGATGAATTTGATTCACTTCTCAGTATCTCATCAGGAAGCTAACCATTTTATTGCTTTGACCTGCTTCTCAGTATCTCATCAGGAAGATGGGGTTCGAAGATTTGCACTCATCGAGTCCTGAGTTGGTATTCTTCTTTGTATCTCATCAGGAAGATGATCGCCTTACTTGTTTCAATCCGCTTCTCTATATCTCATCAGGAAGCTGGGATTCGAAGACTTGATCACATCGAGCTCTGAGTTGGTATACTTCTCTGTATCTCATCAGGAAGCTAACCATTTTATTATTTTGACCTGCCTCTCAGTATCTCGTTAGGAAGTTTCATTGATTTGGTCTTCTTCTCAGCATCTCATCAGGAAGATGACTGCATCGCTGTTTGTGGATGGTCTCAATCTACCCTGTGATCGGGGTAAGGTTTTGGATTCTTGCATCTCTGCAACTTTTCCTCGGTGTTCTTAATGATTCATCTCGCCATGTGGCGGGGATGTGACCTATGAAATATGCTTCTATGGGCCACTATGCAGGCCTAAATTAGAAAGTTATGATTAGAATAAATTAAATGCTCCTAACTTGTATGAATGTGTATGATGAATGTCAGATTTATTTATTATTATTCATGTCGACATGGTCTGCCGCCCGTCCAAATTCTGTCTTTGATGTGTTGCTCCATCTTTTCTAGGTTGCTTTGGAACTATTTGTTTTTAAGTTTGTCTTCCCATTGGTGGTCTTGTTTTGGACTTGTAATTTCTGAAAACTCCAGAATAATGCTTATAACCTTTTGTATGATTTATTAGTTCATTACCCGTTATTTAGATGCAAAATGCTTGGACAAAATTGTGCAGAAACAAAGTCGTATTTTGAAAATTCTATTAAAAAGAGGATCAAAGGAAATAATCGTTAGTCGAAAATTACCAAGTATACAATAATGAATAATTAGTTGCCCCAGGTATCGCAAAATGAGCTACTCTGCGCCAACTTGCTTGAGAATCATTCCTAGCTCAAATGTGTGTCTAGAAGATCTAGAGTGCTTTGTTGATGTTTCAGGTTGTAACCTTCCTCCATCTCGTCGACCCGTTCTTGGATCTGAGCTGCCCTTTGCGGGTTTTCAACTCAAAATTTCCTTGGTTCTAGGACGCCCTTTACGGGTTTTCATCCTGAACCCCTTTTTTTTTCGAGATGCCCTTTGTGGGTTTTCATCTCAATTCCCCTTTGGTTTTTAAGCGAAGTATCTTTTCACTAAGTTTGAATTGACGGGGTTGTACAGATCCTTGCCATCCATTTTGTTAGGATGAGAGCTCCTCTTGAGAAAGCTTTCTTTACCACATAAGGTCCTTCCCAATTGGGCATCGATTTCCCACGAAAATCTTTATGTATGGGAAGTATCTTTTTCAAAACTAGATCTCCCTCATAGAATTCCCTAGGACGAACCTTTTTGTAGTAAGCTTGTATCATTCTTTTCTGGTACATCTGGCCATGGCTAATGACTTTTAACCTCTTTTCCTTGATTAAATTCAACTGGTTATATCAAGCTTGGATCCATTCAGCCTCTTCTAGTTGAAGCTCGATTAAGACTCGGAGGGAAGGTATTTCCTCGGAGGGAAGGTATTTCAACCTCGATAGGCAAGACTGCTTCCAAACCGTATGCCAATGAGAATGGTGTTGCCCCAGTAGAAGTCCTGACTGAAGTTCTGTAGGCAAAGAGGGCAATTGGTAGTTTTTCGTGCCAGTCTTTGTAAGTCTCAGTCATTTTTACACGATCTTCTTGATGTTCTTATTAGCTGCGTCCACAACTCCATTCATTTTTGGGCGATAGGGAGAATAATTATGCTGCTTGATTTTTAACTGTTCGTAAACTTCTGCTATCGTGCTATTGTTCAAATTCAAGGCATTATCGGATATGATCCTTTCGGGAATCCTGTATCGGTAAATAATTTCTTTTTTCAAGAACTTGCTAACTATAGACTTGGTAGCATTTGCATATGAGGTTACCGCTACCCATTTAGTAAAGTAGTCAATCACCACAGAGATGAATCTACGGCCATTGGAAGCCTTTGGAGAAATTGGCCTAATGACATCCATGCCCCACATAGAAAAAGGCCAAGGAGAGGTCATGACATGAAGGTGTGATGGAGGTACATGAATCTTGTCTCCATAGATCTGGCATTTATGGCACTTCTTAGCATAATTGATGCAATCGCCCTCCATACTAGACCAGTAATACCCAAACCTCATTATTTTTCGTGCCGTCGTGAAACTGTTGGCGTGTGTCCCACAAATGCCTTCGTGAACTTCTTCTAAAATCTTCTTAGCTTCAATTGCGTCGACACATCTCAGCAACACTTGATCTTTTCTCCTCTTGTACAAGATTTCCTCGTTTAGGACATATTCACTGGCCAATCTTCTTAATGTCCTCTTTTCATTTTCTGAGGCTTGCTCGGGGTACTTTCGATCTCTCACAAATTGAAGAATATTTTGGTACCATGGGCGATCATCCCTTTCTTCTTCTTCCTCTACCTCAATATCACAACAATGAGCAGGAGCTTCACAGATACTCATTTGAATGGGCTTTACATCTTCTTTCCTACTCACCTTAATCATCCAGGCTAAAATGGCGAGAGCATCGGCCATCTGGTTTTCTTCTCGTGGGAGATAATGAAAAGTGATTCCATCGAATTTCGTGATTAACTCGAGGACCAATCTGCGGTAATCCACTAGCTTAGAATCCCTTGTTTACCATTCTCCTTTTAGTTGATAGATTACAAGTGCGGAGTCTCCATAAATCTCCAGAATTTTGATTTCCCGCTCTATGGCCACATTAATTCCCAAGATACATGCTTCGTATTCAGCCATGTTGTTGTGCAATCAAAATCAAGTTTGCTAGTGAAAGGGTAGTGATCTCCCTTTGGTGGTACCAAGACTGCCTCGACCCCATTACCTGTGGCATTTGAAGCTCCATCAAAATTCAATCTCCAAGGTCGTTCTCTTGTGATTGCCCCTTTAGTAGTCGCAATATACGTTAAATCTTCATTCAGGAAATCGAAGTTTATCGGCTCATAGTCCTCTAAAGCCCTACTAGCCAGGAAGTTTGCTATCGCACTCCCTTTTATTGCTTTCTGATTAACGTAGACTATGTCGAATTTCGAGAGCAAGATTTGTCATCGAGCTAATCTCCCATTCAATGCTGACTCCATCAAGTACTTCAGAGGATCTAATTTCGAAATCAACCAAGTGGTATGATATAACACGTATTGTCTTAATTTACGTGTAGTCCAGACTAGTGCACAACATAAATTTTCAATTGGTGAATACCGCGTCTCGCAATCAGAGAATTTATTGTTGATATAATATATCGCCCTTTCTTTGTTTTCGGATTCATCGTGTTGGCCTAGTACGCATCCCATGGAATTTTCAAAGACTGTCAAGTATAGGATCAATGGCTTATTAGGAATTGGAGGTACCAAGATGGGAGCTTTGGATAAATAATCTTTGACCTTGTTAAAGGTTTCCTGACATTTATCATCCCACACACCCGGGTTGCGCTTTCTAAGCAGGCGGAAGATAAGATCGCATTTCTCAGTGAACTGTGAAATGAACCGAGTAATGTAATTTAGTCTTCCTAAGAACCCTCGAACTTCTTTTTGTGTGCTGGGTGGTGGTAGCTCCTGTATGGCTTTGACTTTATCCGGGTCAATTTCAATTCCTTTTTTGCTGACTACAAAGCCTAACAATATTCCTGATGTGGCCCCGAAAGTGCACTTTGCTAGGTTTAGCTTTAATTGATATTTCCTTAGCCTTCCAAATAACTTTCTCAAGATTCTTACATTTTTTTCCTCCGTTTGGGATTTCGCAATCATGTCATCGATGTAAACTTCAATCTCCTTATGCATCATGTATGGAACAGGATCACCATGGCCCTTTGATAAGTTGCCCCTGCATTTTTTAGTCTGAAGGGCATCACCTTGTAGCAAAATGTTCCCCATAGCATGACAAAGGTGGTTTTGATCATATCCTCAGGGTCCATCCTTATCTGATTGTACTCAGAGAAACCATCCATAAAGGAAAACAAAGAATGTCCTACCGTGTTATCGACTAGAGTGTCGATGTGGGGTAAGGGGAAATTATCCTTTGGACTAGCTTTATTTAAGTCTCGATAGTCCACACACATGCGTACCTTTCCGTCTCTTTTAGGAACGGGGACTATATTAGCTACCCATTCAGAGTATTTAACCAACTTGAGGAAACCAGCGTCAATTTGTTTCTTGACTACTTTTATTTTTAACAACACATTCGGTCTCATCTTTCAGAGTTTTTGCTGCACGGGTCTGCTTTCTTCCTTTATAGGGAGTTTATGCACCACAATGTCAGTGCTCAAGCCGGGCATATCTTGGTAAGACCATGTGAAGATATCTTGGAACTCTTGAAGCAACTCGATAAGAATCCTTCTGGTTTCTACGGAGATACTTGTCCCAATTTTTACCTCTTTCTTTTCATCTTCGTACCCTAGATTAATAACTTCCACTGGGTCCGAATGAGGTAGGATCTGTTTTTCTTCCTGTTCCATCATTCTTAACAGATCCAGAGGTAGATTACAATCTTGATTATCTTTAAGGTTCTGAAGCTCTTCCAAACACGTATCTTGCTCGAAGTGGGGTTCTAAGTTAGCGTCAGGGTTGCTCATATTATTGATATTCGAGGATCTGTCAAGGGATGAAAGAAAGGTCCAAAAAGCAAAATAAATTTACGAAAGTATGATTATGTGGTATGTATGTATTAAAGAATAATTAATCTTGTTTATTGGATATATACGAATGGTTTATTAAGCTGGATTAAGAAATGAAAGAATAATTATGGAGAAGAATATAAGATGAAAAGTGCACTTCATTCAAAATAACTGAATAATGACCATGGGCCCTTTTACAAAAAGATTCATATTGCTTTCGAGCCTAAAGCAATAGGTGTTTTTGAGCATTACTCTGAGGAAATCTTAAAAATTACAGGGAGTTCCTCCATGATCCAATTATTCAAGGTGCTTCCAAGTCCACACGGACCAATTCTTGATGGATTCCCTTCCTTTCCTTTATCTGATATAGCATTAATGCCTAAATCTTTCATGATGCCCCCTTTAGTTCCAATCGTCACTCGCTCCTTTTCCTACTGGTTGATCACCCCTCCTGAGACGAAAGTCTCGTAGATGTGCAGGAAGATCATAGGTTCCCACGAGATGTCTTTTCCAGACAGTCTGGCCCTCCTTCTCTCTTGCCTTTTCTCAAGCTCCTTCCTATTTTATTTTGCGTCTGGCTTGTACCCTAGGCCATAACGATCTCATTTTTCTATTAGCATCGACACATTAACTCTTCCTTGGAGGTATTTTCCTAGTCCTTTCCCAGGTATAGCTCCCTTTCCGACTGTTAATTGCAAGTCCATCCTGGTGGTCGATGATATTGTAGGCACATGTATCTTCCTCCCTTCCGAAATGAAGACTGCATTGACAAACTCTAGTGAGCGGAATGAGCATTCCATAGCCTCCTTGTCTATTCCCACGTAGGGTGAATCGCTCGTTATGGACGCGATTATTTCCTCCTCAGCATTAATTGTGATTAGTAGCCCTTCATTTATTAGCTTCACTTTCTGGTGCAAAGAGGAAGGTACTGCCCCAACTAAGTGGATCCACAGTCTTCCCAGTAAACAGTTATAAGTGGGCCTAATATCCATCACTAAAAAATCCACTTCGTATGTATTCGACCCAATTTGAAAAGGTATTTCGATATTTCCCATTGCCTTCCTTTCTGTCCTGTCAAATGCTCTCACTATGTTATTACATCCTTTCACGTGAGAGCTATCAATTGACAATCTTTGCAGTGTAGCTAGCAGTAGCACATTCAAGGCTGAACCATTGTCTATGAGTACTCCAGGTAGCGTATACCCTTTACAACGGGTAGTGATGTGTAAAACCTTGCTGGACCCTATTCCTCCCGTCGGTATTTCATCATCGCTGAAGAAAATGAAGTTATCAACACTCATGTTATTGACCAATCGATCTATCTTACTGACGGATATGTCGTTTGCTACATATGTTTCGTTCAGCATCTTCATTAGTGCTCTTCGATGGGCTTCCGAGCTTAAGAGTAATGATAGGATCGATATCCGAGGAAGCTGTTTGTGTAGTTGTTCTACTTCACTATATTCACCATGCCTTAAAAAATTTAAAAACTCCTTCGCCTCATTCTCAGATATGGGCTCGTTCGTGGGTACTTCGGGCTTGCTAGTTATTTCTTTCTCAGGCTCACACATTCTCGCCTTCCCTTTACTGACCTCTTTTTCTTTATTTACAGGGTCATAATTTTTACCAATACGGGTAACAAGATTCACGTCCTTCCTCGGTTCCCCCTCTCCTAGTATGGTGACGTTGCAATTGTAACTCCATGAGACCTTATTACTATCCCTGTAAGGAAACGTTACAGGCTTTTGTATGATGATGCGAGGGTTGTCTGTTCTCTTGCCGTGCCACAAATAATCACCTTGGGTCGATTGCTTCCATAAGCCTTAGCTGTTCCATCCTCGGAGGCTCAAACATCATTAGCTTCCCCTCCTTCTTCAAAAAATTCTAGCTCTCGATTGTCCATAAACATCTGGACCACGGCTTTGAACTTGTCACAGCTTTGAATTTCATGCCCCTTAACGGTATGAAACTCGTAATGGTTATCATCCCCGATTATCATACTCTTTTTATCCTTCACGATTATCCTTTCTTTGATCATCTCTTGCCATACTCACCGAAGTGGAGACTTAATTTCTTCAACACTTCTCTTAATTTTTCGAGCTCTTTCTTCTAGCAAGGCATTCACCCCTTGCTCCGGGTGATTAGGCAGAGAATTTCCAGCTATATTAGGCTTGTCTGGCTCTTCTAAGTTTACGACTCCATGCTTTATGAGTCCTTCGACTCGTCTTTTAAAAGCAGGGCAGTTTTCAATCGAGTGTCCTTCTGCCCCTGCATGGTATTCACAATGAGCATTCGCATCGTACCAAGCTGGGAATGGGAGTTTATATGGTCTTACACGCTGAGGAGCTACCTCATGCGCATCATATAGGATCTTGTAGAGTTCTCCATATGACATCGAAAGGGGAGTGTATTGAACTCTTCCTCTATTTGGCCTGATGCCCGGTTCCTGTCGCGGGGCATTTGGGTAATTGCCCATTGGAGCTTTGGGCTGACCTATCACGAAGGGTTTGGTGTAGCTAGGTCTGTATATGCTTGCATTGTTGACCTCATTATCCCTTCTTTTGAGGGCAGGCCTTTTAGGGCTTTCTCCAGTTTCAATCTTGTCGGCCTTGATTGTATTTTCGATCATCTCCCCTGATATGACCATATCAGAGAAACTCTTGATGGCATTTCCTAACAAGTGATTCAGGTAAG
The DNA here is from genome assembly GCA_039519145.1 of Kokia cookei. Classification (NCBI taxonomy): domain Eukaryota; kingdom Viridiplantae; phylum Streptophyta; class Magnoliopsida; order Malvales; family Malvaceae; genus Kokia; species Kokia cookei. The sequence continues at coordinate 30,285,864 of CM076907.1, read as the reverse complement.
GAGCTTTGAGGGTATTGACAAACAACATTGTTGTCTCTTTTTCTATCAGTGGTGGTTGTACTTGGGTTGCCACCTCGCGCTATCTTTGCGCATATGTTCTAAAGCTCTCATTCAACTTCTTCTCCATATTCTGCAATGTAAGCCGATCAGGAGCTATTTCTATCACATGACCGTATTGCTTTAAGAAAGCCTGTGCCAGATCTTTCCATGAATGAATCTTTGATTGGCTCAATTGATTGTACCATCTGATTACCGACCCGGCCAGGCTGTCTTGAAAGCAATGAATTAACAATTGGTCATTATGCACGTGCCCTGCCATCCTCCTGCAGAACATGGTAAGGTGGGCTTCAGGGCAGCTCGTCCCATTATATTTTCAAATTCTAGAACTTTAAATTTTGGAGGGAGAACCAGATCCGAAACCAGACTTAATTCTTCGGCATCTACCCCATAGGAAATTTCAATTCCTTGCATCGCGTCGATTTTCTCCTCTAATCGCCAGTATTTTTCCTTTATTTGTCTAGGGAAATCCTCTCTTATCATCTCGTCAAAGTCTAGGACATCCAGATTCGCAGCATTATCCTCTGGGTTTGACCCGGATCCAATTGGATAATTGGCTAGTCTCGACGTGCCTGTGGCCTGTTGCTATGCCCTTATAGTAATGGTGGGTTCCCGTGCCGGTATTTCATGTGAAGCCGGGTTATGGCGAGGTGTAAAGCTTGGGGGAACCATTGGGTCCTCTTCTTGCTCCATAGCAGGGCTCTTTCCTTTATCGGCCATGCTTTGTTTTACTTGCGATAATTCATTCATTAAGCTCTTTTGTACCTCCATGAATTGATTTTTCATTTCTCTGCACATCATGGTCATTTGCTCTTGGATGCGCTCTTGCATCTGGTCTTGTAATTCTTTTTAAATTTCTTCAAGTCTTTGCTCCATGGCTTTAGTTTTCTTTCGTGTATTATAGCGATGTGAGTTTTCAATGATTACTGATGTACCTGAATTGTAAATTTTTAATAAGATAGGATTGTTATGCAAAAAATGTGATGCGAATAAGATGAATGTATGCAAGAGAAAGGTATTGACTTATAATTCATTTTCCATTTAGAAAACTTAATTTGGATAACAATTCCTTAACATAAAGCAAATTACATAAAACGGTTTTGCTTTGATGGTCAGAGCCTTGACTTTCTTAAGGAGTCTTGATAGCTTTTGACCTCGTTCCTCTTCGTCTCGTACTGTATGCTTAGTTCTTCTACTTCAACTGCCAGTGTTTGCACATGGTCAGCTACTCCGCGGATTTGATTTAGGGCCTCTCCCATAACATAATCCCTCTCTCTGACTTCTTTTTGGGTTTGCTGAAGATGCCAATCATTTGTCTCTAACGTCCTTTCCAAAATCTCAGTTCGCATTTCACTATTCTGTAAAGAGGCTTCTAATTCTTCCACCCTCTTATTCAGTCTCTCGATCTCAGCTCGGCTTGCCTTCAACTTCGTTACTGAATTTCGACTACGATGCCTGTACAAGGATTCCTCAAATTCTCCTATTCGAGCTTTTAATTTAGTCACTTCGGCTTGGCTTTCCAGAAGGCTACTCTTCATAGCATTTTCTTGAACTTGGGCGTCTTGAAATTTGTTTTTCCAGTGACTTGTTTTATTTTTCTCTTCACGGATTTCCTGTCGCCATTGCACTGATGTTTTACCTAAACCGGCAGTTCTCATTGACAATCGAAGCTTTTTATAGTCTTTTTTTAGGCTGCTAAGATCTTCTTCAGCCTTATTCTTCCCTTTTCTCAATTTTTTCGCTTCTAGCTTCTGAACATCAACGTCTAATCCTAAAAGTACCTTCTTTTCTTCTAGCTTTTCTATCATTTTCTCTGTCTCAGCATTTTTCTTTTCAAAATCCTGTTTAATTATTTCTAATTCAGTCGGAACAAGCTGCAAGTGTTCTTCAATTGGGCGGACAATCTCCGGATTTGACATAGGAATATTGTCGTTGATCCTTCTGTTTCTCCACCAATCATATTCTGCAGTTATCATGGGATTGGCGCCGAATGCTTTCATTTTTCGAACCTGGTTCCGTGCATTTGAGATTTCCTAAATCCTTTTCTTATTATTTTCTCCCTGTACGCGAATTCACACTGAGCTAACCCTTGAGTCGCGGGTATGAATTGTCTTGATCTGTATTATCTTGAAACCAACAAAAGTGCATATCCGGTTGCTTCCCATATTCCTTCTAATGGGACCCAGTCGAGATCTCCGCACCTATACAATATTTCATCAGGAACGAACCATGGTGCTCGTCACTCTATGTCCTCGTCTTTGAGGCTTTGGAGTATGATCATCCACTTTTCTTCTGCAAAGTTTTCTTGTCTTTACGTGGCCACGAACTCTTTCAAAGGGGAGTAATCTTTAGACAAGTACTGATAGGAGACTTTTTCTGTTTTCTAGAAGTGACTATGAAACCATACCATCAATAGCGGTGCGCAAGCAATAAATCGACCTTCTCCCTCCTTTCTGCATGCATTTAAGGATCTGAAAGTTTCAGCCAGTATGGCCAGGGCAGGTGTCACTCTTTTACTCAATCTATCAAACAAATCTATCACCGCGTCTTCTATATGCCCCAAAGCCTTTAGAAAAATGACCAACCAGTAGATACTTAAGGCTAAAATGTCGATCTTCTTCTTTGCATCTGGATGAACCAGTATCAAATCCCGTAAACTTTTCCACGTGATGCACTTGTTATCGCCTTTGACCTTAACTCGAGCTTCAACCCACTGTTCGCTCATCCAATGATGTTTATTAATCTTTTAACAATGGTCGGGAGATTTGGAGCTCTAGACTAAGCCTTATCTATCGAAATCTTCAGACAACGGAGCAGAGTGGTGTATTATTCTATCATTGGTGTCAGGTCTATATTCCCGAAGGTGAAGCAATTGTAGGCTGGGTTCCAATACCGTGTCAAGGCTCTAAAGAGGGATTTGTCTACCTTAACTTTGCACAAGTATGACAAATCTCCGTATTCTTGGTAAAAGGTTTGTTTCATGTTGTTGTCTCAACTGTACCATATCTCTTTCAACTCTAGCACATTGTTTTGAGCCGTGCTAATCCTAGTATAATCCCAAAGCTCTGATTCATATCCTTCCACTAAGCTGTCCCCCTTTTGGCGCTGAGTCTCCTCTGACCACATGCGCACAACCATATTGTCCTCCACTTTATCAAAGTACTTGTTTTCCATGATTAATTCTCTTATCGGTAACTGAACTCTTGAGTCTATACCTTTCCTTTATATAATGATGAAATGCAATGCAAAAGAGACAAAATAAACAAGTTAGCGAAACACAACAATATCAATTTACAAGTATAGCATAGAACCTAAGAGTTTGTCTTTGGAAGGTTGCTAAATGGCTTAGTATAACTCCTTCTAAAGCAAGTTCCTGCGGCTTACTATATGTGGTTTTAGGTTCTAAAGTAGGGGTACCCAAACCAGCAGATTCCTCGGTCCTCACCCATTACAGGCTCACACGGAGGAGTTCGATTTAGGGGGATGCATTTCCCACATGTTTGCACGAAAGTGAAAACTTCACGAAAACAAGGGTACTTTGTAATCTCGAAAGCGATCCACTATCCTGCACGGAGGTGAAGACCTCACAAAGGTGTAGTTTTCGATTTCCACTTAAAAAGGTAATATCATATACAGATGCATGCAAATTTACACTAGCAATATCACATAATATAATGTCACAAAATATGTCGAGGATCGCATATTAAACAAAATTGAAGCTTAAAAAGTTTCCAAAGAAGACCCGAAAATAATCAATTTTGGCTTGACTCTCGTTTATTTTAAAAGTCTCCAGTGGAGTCGCCACCAATCCTTTATTCTATGTGATTGGATCACCACAAAACGTTTTGAAAACATGTAGGTCTTCGAAATTCAGAAAAATAGGTTCGGGTGTCGGTTACGCATGAGGAAGGATTAGCACCCTCATACGCCCAAAATTGGTTCCGTATTGATTACTTTCAGGTCTTGATTTGTAACATTTAAAAGCTCGAATAAAGTTTAAAATATGATCCTTGAATGCACGAGTTAAGTTTAAAAGAAATCAGGTTTGTTTGGAAATCCCATTGTTTCAAAGTGATCGAGGAAGAAAGCTACGTCCAGTGAGTTAGGACATGACATTTCAAGATCTAGAAATAACGAGTTTTCCTTCGTAAAACTTTTTAGATTTTGGGAAAAGGATGTTTGATTTTCTCGATTTGAGGAAAGGTTGCACCTAGTAAGTTAAGGTACAAATTTTCAGAATCGAAGATAAGGAAACATTACCTCGATTAAGGGCATTCGATTATTTCGATTTGAAGAAAAAGTGCACCTAGTAAGTTAAGGCGCAAATTTTCGAAACTCGAAATAAAAGAATATTGCCTCGATTTTAAAGTTTTTATGAAAACAATTTTGAAAACAAACATGCGAGTTTAATATGAATAAGCAGTTAATAATGGATATTGGATAACGCGAAGTAAGATAAATATGAAGATAAAATGGCAAAAAAAAATAAAAAATGCAAAATAAGAGTGCATAATGGTTAAAATAAACGCAAATATTGATGATGAAGAAAAATGACGCGATCGGGTTTGAAAATGAGACTTTTCGGATACCCGGGCACAAAATGGTAATTTTGAGAGTTTCGAGGTAAAAAATGGAGATTTTGGAGGTTCGAGGGTAAAAATGAAATTTTGGGAAGTTTTGGGGTAAAAAATGGCATTTTTGGTTCGAGGGTAAAAATAGAATTTTTGGAAGTTTCGGGGTCAAAAATAGAATTTTTTGGAAGTTTTGAGGTCAAAAATGGGATTTTTAGAAGTCTGAGGGTAAAAATGGAATTTTTAGAAGTTTTAGGGTCAAAAATGGGGTTTTTGGAAGTTCGAGTGTAAAAATGGAATTTTTGAAAGTTTCGAGGTTAAAAATGGAATTTTTGGGGTCAAAATTGGAATTTTTGGTATTTTTGGGGTCAAAATTGGAATTTTTGGTATTTTTGGGGTAAAATGGATTTTTTTGAAGTTTCGGGGTCAAAAATGGGATTTTTAGAAGTTCGAGGGTAAAAATGGAATTTTTGGACAGTTCAAGGACCTCCAAGGCAATAAAACCAAAAAAATAGGTGACATGTGGCAGCCCCTTAGGCATCCTGAAGTCAGAGGACTAGTTGGAAAACCATGAAAAATTTCTAGGTCAATTTTGTAATTAAACAAAACTTGATTTAAGGGTTAAATTGAAACAAATCAGAAGTAAGAGGGACCTTATGTAGAGATAAGCCAAAACAATGACATGTGGCAGCTCCTGATGTTTTCAAAATGTCAAGGGTCCAAATTGAAAAGCATTGAAAATTATTGGGCCAATTTAAAATCAATTAAAAGTACAGGAAGGACTTGATTGAAAATTTGAGGAAAAGCGGAAGGACCGAATGCATAAATATACCTTTCAACGAAAACTCGCGGATCCTAAGGACGGTCGGGTTGGACATGGGTAATAGCTTAAAACGGCGCTGTTTTAGGGCTGAAACTCAGCCCTCAAAACGACGCCGTTTTGAGGGCCTATAAATAAACCTTTTCAGAAAAAAAATTATTTTCCTTAGCCCTTTGTAAAAAAACCTCCCTTCTCCTTTTTGTTCTCTCCTCCCCTCTCATGCCGGCCAAGCTTTGGCCCACGTCCGGCGTCCGTCTTGCGCGTAGGGCCATACGTGCCGTCGTCTGTAGTCGCCCGTCATCGCGCGTCATCACCGCACTTGGTCATGCGCGCCGTTCCGACCACGTCTCCGTCGTCGTTTTTCTTCCTACGCGTCGGCCAGCCTCCGTCGTAGGTAAAAAACTTTCTTTTTCCCTTTTTTTTTAAAAACTTTTATATTTCATTTCTTAAAAAGATTTTCAATGTTTCTTTTTGACACCCTGTTTCAAGATCTTTGTTTTTTTTTTGTTTACACCCATTTCTAACGTCCTTGTCTTGGTTTGCTGTTCGAGAGCACGGAGACGGTGTTTAGGGATCGCGAAACCAGTGACGGTTCGAGGACCTCCGTCGACGATGTCGGCGGTGGAGTCAGATCGACAAAAAGTGGTGACCTTTCGGCTTTAATTTTTATATTAATATTACTATTAACTAATATTATCATTATTACAATATTTATTATTATTATTATCATTATTAATAGCACATTTATTATTAATATTAACAGACATTTAATACTTAAAAAAATGACCAAAAAAATGCATGGTAACAGTTAAGAAATTAATGCATTTAATACATATTACATATATGAAGAGTTTTAGGAAATTTAACTATAATAAATAATAATAAATATATATGTTTGGGATACCTGAATGCCTTAGTACCTGAGTCTTTGAATCAGGCTTGGATTTACTTTTGTTGCCTTCGTGGCTATTCGAGTATCTTTGCTCTGTATTTACCTTTGGAAAATATTAGTGTATACTGTATATTGATTTTTTGAGTGTTCAAAACAAGGATTCGTGTATTGATTTCTCCGAAAGAAAAAAAGTCCCCATTACCAGGCTTTCATTTTGGCTTTATAGCCATTTTTACGATGATCATAATTTGTTCTTTTCCATTAAATGCTTGTCTTGTTCTTCTCTTTTGCAGGTTCGGTGATGGCAGTGGCAGTTGAAGCAGCTGGTGGCAGTGCAAGTTGCTGGTGGTGCAACTTGATGATGACGTGGCGACCTTCGGTTGGCTGAGGTGGAGGCAACAGCAGCAACAATAGCAGACTTAGGTCCTCTGTCTGGGTTTAGTTTGGGTTGTATCTGGGTTGGTTTTGGGTCAATTTGAAATTGGGCTTAGGCAAAATCTGAGTCTGTATTTGTGATTGGGCCAAATTGGGTCCAAGATTTGTAATTTGGACTTTGTATCTTTTGGACTTTTTTAATTTTGAAATTAAATTTAAATTAAATTAAATTTAAATTTAAGATTAATTTAAATTTAAAATAAATCTAAATTTAAAATAAATTAAAAAGGGGGGCCCGATCAAAATTGGGCTCCAACAATCTCAAACATAAAAATATTTATCAAACACTTAAATAAAACATCAAAATCCCAAATTTAAATTAACATCATAATCCCAAAATAATATAATAATAAAATAATCTTTAAAATTCCAAAATAACTCATACTGAATGATAAAAGAAACGATTAAAATTAAGAGATCCTCCAAGTACTAAGTCTCTTATGTCCAATGTATTTATAAGACAAACTAAAAACGGAAGAGCTAAAGAGCCCAGCGTATTTCTAAAGTGCATACATCCACAAACATAATATCACATTAATTTTCACAAAACATTTAAATGAAGTATACAACATATCACAACACAAATGCAATAAAATCACAAGCATAATGCAATGAATCCAATCACCTGCACACCAACATAGTGGAGAGGTTCCCTAGAACCCCTCCCTATCCAATCGTCACCAATCACAATGTGGTTTTACTATCAGCCATCTGAAGGGATTATAACCACGTCTTCCACCATACATCCCAACCCATGAACACACAATGATATGATAACACATGTATCTTAGTCTTAATCACAATCTCATGATTATATATCAGAGTACCTAGTACATTAAGTACGATATTTAGAATATCCACAGTCTGATAGATATGCATGCAATATCAGCATGCGATAACACAACATTGAATAAGATCATACTGATAACACAACTTAGAATAATATCACACAAATAGCTCAACGAAGAGTATTATCACACAACAAAATGTAGCATAGATAGAAACATACCTCTAGTGGACAGAAGCTCTAACGTCGAGAAGGACATCTCCCAAGCTCAGATCTAACACTGGGTCTAGCTGGTTTAGAACCTACAAGAACAAATTCTACATTAAAATCTATTCCTATGTCATCTACTAACACAACTCAAATCCGAATAGTGAATACTCACGTGTAACTCTCGGAGCTTGTGCAAGTGCAATCTACACAGGTGGAGGAGGAGGAGGTGGTAACTCATCAGCCTTAGAGTTGTGATCACCTAAACACAAAATATCTGAAGTTAAATCCCATACTTATCTCACTTAAAAATTACTAAGTACAGAATAAGTGCAAATATCTAAAATGAGGCTTTCGGGTTTGAATTTGACGAAATGGACTTTGAATTTGGACTCAAGATATCAAAAAATGGCAAGATAAGGTTTTCCAAGAAAGTCAACGATCAACGATCAATGGTAAACGAGTCGGGTCAACAGGTCTCGGGTTAGGTGACAGACTTGGGTCTCACGGGTTTGGGTCACACGGCTTGGGTATTGGGTATTAGACCGGTTTGGGCTTCTCAATTTGGGCTCACACTTGGGTCATGGTTTTGGATTTGTAAAAGGAGCCCATTACACACACTTAGCAACAAACAAACACTTAGGGTTTATTAACCCTAAACGGTGCTGCCACTAGCATCTCGACGGAATGGCACTTTGCTTGCCAAAAATAGCACAAAAAGGGTCCAACGTAACAACCACAACATGGGTTTGAGGCTTACCAACACCAAGACCACGGAACAGGCAGCGGAGCGAATGGCGTAAGAGAGAGCCAAATGAAAAACCATTGATTTCTCACAAACGAAAAATGGCGTGGGGCATTTGGAGGGATGGTTCAGCTTGCGAGTCGATGGGGAGCACTATAGAGGTAGTGGTACGGTGCACGAACAACGGTAGGAGGGTCGTCGGAGGTCGATCGGAAAACACAAGAGAGGTGATGAAAGAAAAGGTTCGATAATGAAAAATAGAAAGAAATAAAAGAATGGGAGCTGAACGGTCGCACAAGGGAGCAAAAGAATTTAAATACCCAATAAAATTTGTAAATTTATGATAACAATAAAATTAAAATGTATGAATGTTTTTGAGTGATAAATTTAAGCTTGTTTTTATTATAATTGATATGGGTTCAAATATCATTATATATATATATATTTTGTATTATTTTAAATTAAAAATATTAAAATACCCCTAAATATCGTTAATTATTTAAAAAAGGAACAGACATTAGTGTATTTTTTCAATTGAATGTTTGTTAATTAGGGATTTTATTTGATAAATTTCTTAAGTTCTCTTTATTGATTAAACTATGCAATTCATCATAAACAATATGATGAAATCATGATTTTAGGTTAGATATCTTGTTGAGAGCAACCACAATCATGATTTTAGGGTTTTATTGTTGTATTTTGTGTTTGTTTTTTTTTTGTTAGCATCATACCAAACTAAACATCGAGAAACATATGTTATATAACTTCATCAGATTTGGAATTAAAAAAATCATCATAATATGTTATATAACTTCACAAGATTTGGCATTAAAAAAGGGCTTCTCCTAGCTTTTATGCCTCTAAACTATATTGCTCTTTACATTGAATAATAAACCCCATTTTTATGTTGTAGTCATACCTTGAACTTTCTCTCAACTGTGAAACAGGTATAAACAATCCCTTGAAAGAGCCACATAATTATTGAATTCTCTCGCACCTCAACCTAATTCGATAGCTTTATCAATTATAACTGTGTCATTATTACGTACACAAATTAATAAGCAGTCACAAAATGAGAAAATGTATAAATATGACATGAATAAACCAATGGTTAGAAACTATTTTCAAAATATAGAATTGATGACGAGAGTTGATGACGATTGTCAGCCAACAAATACTATAGATAAGTTTTAATTTGGTTATTTGTGTATTACTGTCGTCGTAGTGTAGTGGTAAGTATTCCAACTTGTCGTGCTAGTGACCTAGGTTTGATCCTCGACAATAGTTCAAAGTCTTTTTTTTTGTCTAAAAATTAGACAAAATATATTTGAAGACCTTCAGTGTGTTAGACTAACGTGTTTTGTTAGACAATAAAGTCTGGTTTGGATGCTACTCAAAACATGGGTGATTACATGTTGATATCATGGCATGCTTAGAGAAAATAACATAGGAGGATTTAAAATGAAAAGTGGAGAATTGCATGTTCTTCAAGTGGCTTAATAAAGTAGAAATGAAGTTTATTGCTGAAAGTGCATCATATAAAAAGCAAAATAGAAGTTCAATGGTAGATATTCTTTTCCAGGTTTGTAGTTTTATTTTTTTTAAGATTATATTGGTTTGATAGTAACTTTGTTAGATGTTTGCTGCAGGCACGAAGCTAGAATAACTACCATCAAATTTAAGGTTAGTCTTAATTTTCATTGTTCCTTTGCCTTGACTGCTTCTAATCATTGTCCCTCTTTACATTGAATAATAAACCCCATGCCTACTTGCTGCAGCCATGCCTTGAAACAAGCTTCTTTCGGCACAGACAATCTTCCGAAAATATCCCGTAACTGTTGAATTTTGGCTCCCCTCGACCTCATTCAGTAGCTATGAAATCTTTCAAATTTTTATTCAGCCACTACACAAACTATTAATGGTTAGAACCTATTTTCAAAAGATAAAATTGATGACGGGAGTTTATATCGATTGTAAACCAATAAATATTATAGAAAAGCTCCAATATCATGACTTAAATGTAGAAGTTGTTGTAGTATAGTGGTAAGTATTCTTGCCTTTCATGCGGGTGACTTGAGTTCAACCATTGTCAATGACTCAAAGTTTTTTTTTGGTTTATCAAAAAAAATAGACAAAATATATTTAAATGAGATGGCTTCGCCCAAACATGAACCAAAGACCTTCAATGTGTTAAATTGATGTGATAACCAACAACATCAAGAAACCATAATGACAAGCCTTTTACATATATTTATAGGTTTACTAGTTTTGAGAAACAATATTTAAAAAGTAAAATGTGCCGTAACCAAAATTTTAGATATTAGCGGGATAAATTTTTGAGTAAATCAAACTTTAAATTAATTATTTATCATAATCTTATCTTTGACACGTGATTGCGAGGTTGAAAATTTAATCCTGTGACACTTGCACCTTGTATGGTATATAGCCTGAAGCCATTGAAATTATGTTAGCCACCTAACTTGACGTCATTTGTAATAGTTATTTTAGGTCATTTACGTACTTAACAAGTCTATTTTTTAGCATTTTTATAATTAAACTTTACATTTTCGAACATAGTATGTTTGAAATAAAATATTAATAAAATAAGTATTTTTATGCATCCTTACATCCTTACATCCTTACATCCTTACATCTTTACATTTTCGAACATAGTATGTTTGAAATAAAATAAGAATGGCACGACATTGACGTTGAGACGATAAGAATCCTTACATCCTGACGATGCGACTTGGCGTGGAAGAAAAGAGCTAATTTCCTTGGACGACATATTTAATTTTTATATTTTAATTTTCTCCCTTTTATTTGCTTTTGGCAGGTTCTTTTGGTTTATGACTAGAGGAAACTTGTCGAGACCACTTTTTCACGACTTTGAAATTGAAAAGACTGCTCGTAAAAATCGTAAAAAGGTTAGAGAAGCAAGGCAAAGTTAGAAAACTTGAGTAGAGGATAAAAAGGAAAAGAATATTATTGTGGAAATGGACGACAATGAAAATAATCAGGTCCCTTCTATTCTTCCTGCTCCTGCTGCTCGTTGAACCATGTATGATTATGCTAAGCCTACTTTGATTGGGGCTGAATCAAGTATTGTCAGGCCGAATGTTAATGCAAACAATTTTGAAATCAAGCCGAGCACAATTCAGATGGTACAACGATATGTTCAGTTTGAAGGTTTGTAGGATAAAGATCTGAATGCTCATTTGGCTAATTTTCTCGAGATTTACGACACTTTTAAAATTCATGGTGTTACTGATGATGCCATACATTTACAGTTGTTCCCGTTTTCGTTGAGGAGCAAGGAAAATTTGTGGTTAAATTCTTTACCACGAGATTTCATAACTACTTGGGATCAAATGACTGAGAAATTTTTGTTAAAATATTTTCCATCAGCTAAAACAGCTAAGTTGAGGAATGACATGTTCCTTTGTTTAGTTTGATATTGAGACACTTTATGAAACATGAGGGAGGTTCAAAGATTTGTTGAGAAGGTTTCCTCATCATGGATTACCTTTGTGGCTCCAAGTTCAAACTTTCTACAATAGTTTGAATCGCTCGACTAGACAGATGATTGATTCAGTAGCTGAAGGAAATTGAATAATAAAGCACCGGAAGAAGCCCAAGAATTTATTGAGGATATGACGCTGAATAATTATTAGTGGCAAGTTACAAGAGTAAAACCTGTGAAGGCAGCAGAAATTTTTTATGTTGATGTTGTTTCTATGTTGGCTCATCAAGTTGAAGCTCTTAGTAAAAAAATTGATGGTTTTAATTTTTCTAAATAGGTACATTTGGTGATGCAGTGCAATGAAAATGGAGCGGAGATGATGAGTTAGGAATATTTTCATGAGCAAGCCGACTTTTTGGGTAATAATTCTAGACCTAAAAATAATCCCTATAGTAATACTTATAATGTAGGATGGAGAAATCACCCAAATTTTTCATAGGGTGGTCAAGAAAACCAAAGGTCACAAATCCCTTTGGGTTTTTAGTAACCTCAACATCAAGAGAAAAAATCAAACCTTGAAGACATGCTCGGTAAATTTATTTCGGTTTCCGAAACTAGATTTCAAAACAATGAGACAGCCTTGAAAAATCAACAAGCGTGAATTCATGGCCTTAAAAATCAAATTGGACAACCTGCTAAATTAGTTTTAGAAAGACACAAGCTAGCCTACCTAGTAAGACTAAAATTAACCCAAAGGAGCAAATACATGCAATCACTGTTCAAAGCGTGAAAGGGTTAGTCGAGCCTGAATAGAACCCGAAGCTAAAAGCTGTTGAGAAAGATAATGAGGTTGAGGAAAGCAAGGAAGAGCGTAAGCCGATGCTTAGAGAACATAGACCTCGAATTCCTTATCTAGAAGCATTGAAGAGAGACCATAGAAAAGAAATATATGATAAATTTCTTGAGCTGTTAAAAAAAATTGGATATTAACTTACCTCTTGTTGAAGCTCTTTCGTAGATGTCGAATATGTAAAATTCTTAAAGGAGCTATTAACCAATAAGAGGAAGTTAGACGGCTTGTCAACTGTGGAGCTTAATGCAGTTTGCTCAATCATTCTCCAAAACAAACTACCTAACAAACTTAAAGATCCAGGGAGTTTTACTATTTTTTGTCTCATTGGTAGTTTACATGTTGATAAAGTTTTGGCTAATTTGGGTGCTAGTATAAATGTTATGTCTTATAAAATGTTCAAACAACTTGGTCTTAGGGAACCTAAACTCACTAGTTTGAGTATTCAGTTAGCTGACAGATCAATTAGATTTCCTACGGGTATTATTGAGGATGTTTTTATAAAAGTAGATAAATTTATATTCACTGTTGATTTTGTTGTATTGGACATGGATGAGGATATTGAGATACCTATGATCTTAGGTCGACCCTTTTTAGCCACTGCTAGAACTATCATCGATGTGAGTACTAGTGAACTTGTGCTTTGTGTAGGTGATAAAAATATTACTCTTAAAGCACATGATTTTATTAGAGTCCTGAATGAGTGTAACAATGATAATTGTTTTGTTAATGTTAGTGACCATGTGACTCAATGCTCTTTGTAGAAAATCACTAATGAAAACATGATTGAGCCAATTTTGATTCAAAGTGATAGAACTCGAGTGGTAACTGAAGATTGAATGTTACAGCTCGAGGATTTAGATGAATGGAAAACAAAGTTTGACGAGAACCTGAGGAAACCCAAGGAAGAATCAACACAAAATCATGAAGTGCATGTGAAGAGGATGAACATATTTAAAGTGGGAGACAAAGTGTTATTAGATAAATTAGATTCACGAATTTTTCCATTAGAATTCAATTCAAGAGAGTTTGATCCTTTTGTGGTAAAAACCATTTTTCCTTATGCTACAATTGAGGTGACACATCCTGATTACGGCACATTCAAGGTAAACAATCAACGTCTCAAATTTTATTGTGTTGGTAATATTGATAACGAGAGAGATGAACTACGGTTTCAATATCCGCTATAACCACGAGTTTAACAAGGAAGTCGAGGTTAGACTTTAAACAAGCGCTTATCAGGAGGCAACTCGAGTGTTTTAATTTATGTTCATTTTCATTTTCTTTTATTTATTACTCTTATGATTTTAGCATTAATTTGCAGGTTTTATCACTTTAAAAATATAAAAAGTATATATAAAAATGAAAAAAAATAAAAAAAATTCACACATGGCTGAACACACGGCCATGTGTGAGACCATGTGCCTTACACAGCCTTGTACATGGGCGTGAGAGAAGAGAAGGGAGGCCCACAACCTCCACACATAGCCGTGTGCTAGACCGTGAGATCGCTAGACATATTTTTAAATGATTTTCGAAACAACACACGGCCTAGACACACGGGCGTGGGCCATACCATATATCTACTCGAATTTTCAATTTTTTTTAGTCACATGCCCATGTGCCCCTTAAAAACCCCCAAACCCTAATTTTATTTTTTTTTACTTTTACCCTTGTAGTTACCAATGTTGTTTCATCTTCCCCCCGACCTTTCCTCTCCTTCATCCTCTCCCCCGATCAGAATCCCTAACCGCCAATGTCCCACGCCGTCCCACGGCCTTCCCTTCCCTTCCCTTCCTTCCTTCATTCCTTCCACTATCTAAAACCCTACTTACCGACCACATCAGTCGATCGACCGACTACCTCCAGCGAGCACCAACCAATTCAACGTCGCGAGCCCATCTCCCCCTTTGCACCCCGCACCGATTTGTTCCGCCTTCACACCTCCGCAAGCTTGGGCGCATCTAGCTAACACCATTCGAACCTTGATCCACAAGTTTATTCCCTCATTCGCATGATCACTGGCTACTATCGCTCATCCCCCCTCCGTTCTAATAGTCACACGACGTCACCCTTCCCTTGATCTTGCTGTTCGCGAACCACCACCGTCCACCTTCCAACCACCGTAACCCACTGTTTGCCCTTTCATTATTCTTTCCTTTTGTTAATTTTTTATTTTTTATTTTATTTTATTTTATTTATCATTTATTATTTATTTCCTTTTTATCTGTCTATTATTTAATTTTTATTTTATTTTTCTCTCTATATATTTTTTTATATTTATTTCTTTATTATTATTATTGTTCTTATTATTATATTAGTATTAGCATTGTTTTTCTTTAGTTGCTTCGTTTTTGGTATTTTTAGATTTATTTCTATTATTTATTTTCATTTAATTTCTTTAACTTTCATTTATTTTTATTTTTATCTATCGTCTTGAGTATTATTATTTTAGATCCCTTGTCTATTTTATTTTTGTTGTAGATTATGATTGTTCTTGTGTTTTATTTGAATTCCCTTTTGCGGTTATTGCTTGTCGAGATATTCACTTCTACGTCGTATTATGTGATTGCAAAATTTGGACTGAATTTATTTCAGGTAAAACTAAAGTCGCTGTCTCCGCTTCAAAAAAGCAGAAGCAGCTAATACAACTTCCTCTTCAACTACCACTGCCAACGCTCGTCACTCATGCGGGTCCTCACAAGGATCTTTATCATCTTCTCCGACAATGTCCTTTGGGTTTAGGCAGATGCATTGATTGGGCAACTGTAGAGGCAGTTCACTTAGCCAATGATGTTCGCGCGTTTCATGAGATTCCTCCTTGCGATCGCCTATTTACCATCGTCAAGCCTACCTATTTAGAGCTAACCTTGGAGTTTTTCTCGACTTTTCAATTTCAGCATGCAATGTTGAGACATGATGAGACGCATACAGTCTCATTTCAGTTGGGTAGTAGGATGCAATATATGAGTGTGCCAAACTTTGGAGTCGCATTGGGTATTTACACTGAGGAGTTCATGAGCACCTCCGTTTTCTCTACTCTCCATCATCATTAGCATCATCCACCATCTAACTGTTGGGAGGCCATATCAATGACGGCAGCATTGTACAACTTTAGCTAGTCGAAAGCGACTTCTCTACCTCCTGCCCTTCGGTACCTTGACGCCCTCCTCACACATACTTTGACAAGACGAAGGGAGAGTACAGGTGTGGTGAGTACGATTGATGTTTATTTCTTATAGTGCATGGTGACATGACATCTTATTGACGTCGCATATTTCATCTCTTTGGTATGCCGGCATCAAATTGAACGCACCAGGAGGGGTTCGGTTTTCTTGGGTCCCTATGTGACTCAGTTGGCGAGGCATTTTGGGTTGCTTGACACACTGGAGCAAACATCCTCCTTTACACTGATTGGACAGATGGTCCCACAGGGATTATCTATTGTGAGCCATATGAGGATGATATGTCGCCAGGAGGGATGGGGTAATACTCGATACACATTAGTCCATGACGGTCCTCATGATGAGCCTGAGGATTATCCTGATGGTGATGCACCCCCACACGAGGAGCTTGCTCATCCCTCACCTCCATCGAGGCATAGTGCTTCCGATTCTTATGTCACTCGCGAATAGTTTAAGCAGTTCGAGCTACAATTGAATGATAAGATAGATTATCTCATTCTGCTCCATCATGAGAGCGATACGGAGAGGAGAGCACAGTATGATAGCTTGTATGCTGAGTTGTAGAGGCTCTAGGTTTTTCATTCTACTGAGCCGTATGACCCTACTCCCTCACACAACGACAATCATTGATCTCCTTTATTTTTAGTTTCTTTCTTTATTTTCTATTTAAAGTTTTACTTTTATTTTTGGTTGTTGATATTTTTATTTCTTTTGAGACTTCTTTAGTTAATTTATTCTTTGAACTATGTTATTTTTATTATTGTGTTTATGATTGTTTTATTCTAGTGAACTCCCCTTCTTACTTATTTTTGCTTATTTTTTTTGTCTTAGTTTGCTTGGAATAGTGCACTTCATTTAGTCTCGCTACGTTTCCAGCTTTACCAATTCAAACGAAATCATCTCAATTCAAGGCAGTTTCAATTCCCTTACTCCTCATGATATTGCGCTTATTCTGCTTATATATGTTTGTACATTGAGGATAGTGTACATCTTAAGTGTGGGGAGGTTGATTGTGTATAATTGTGATAAAATTCTTCAATTATTTATTGTGTTTGAGTAATTTTCTCATACCCCATTAGAGTGAATTTTTTCTATTTGGAATTTTTGTTGATTGTGTTTTGAGTTGATTTGTGAATCTTTTATATATTGGGTGATTTAATCTATAAGATATGAGAGAGTCAAGCATGATAAGCTATCTTCAAAGTTAAATATTTTAGGTTGTCTCCCTGAATTGAAGTATTATCATCAAATTTTGAAATTGCAAGTTTGACATCAAAACCATAATTTTTATGAGCTTTTGAGCCTATAGAGCATATATTTTTTTTCGTGCTCATTTTATTTTTGGTTGTGTGTAACTTGATTTGTTATATTAGAACTTGCTTTGATTATGAATGTTGAGACCACAATATTAATTTGATATACTAATATGATAGAGGCACATAAGATTTAACCCCTTAACCTTTAAAACAGATACCCGTATAATTAACCCCTAGTAAACCTCATTGAGCCTAACATCGTTCTATTCATTAACCCATAATATTAACCCATGATCCATATATTTGTGGTATATTTACCCTTTTATTGTCTCCCTTTTTGTCAAGATTTGATTTGGTTAAGTCTTCTAACTATATTCTACTATCTAAATTGCTGAATTTTATTGAAAGAGAAAAGAGTCAAAAAGAAAAAGTGAAAAAAATTGAAAAAAAGAAGAAAAAGACAAAAATGTGTTTGAGCTAGAATCATTAGTTCCATATATTGTTGAAAAGCTCGTGTTTATTCTTTATTATTCGTGTTGATGCATTTTTTTTCAATTCAGCAACTGATTTTTTTTTTCTAGTTTGGTAACTTATCAACTCGATCTCGATTTTAACCAATTCTCCTAGCCTTTTCCATACCCCTAACCTTGGCCCCATTACAACCTTGTAAAGACATCTTGATTGGTGTGTGTCATTTCATTCTACAGTGGTTGAGATTTGATTTTCAAGCAAGCCTATGGTAATAACATTTCATGATTTTACTATTGAGTGCTTATTTCATGAACCTTAAACACTTTGAGTGCTTTAAGTGTATCTTTAGTGAGGATGTCAATTCTTGTTGATTTTTAATTTAAGGTAATTATTTAAATAGGAGGAGACACCTATATTTTTGTGGTAAAAAGTTTTGTAGCTTAGATTGCTTGAATCTTTAGTGTTCTTTTAAATGAATTCTCAATGCATGATTTTCTGCAATTTATCTTGAAACATTATTGATGAAAATGAAGAATTGAGAAAGTTAACTTGAATTTGGATTGAGAATTTTGCTTGAGGACAAGTGATAGTACTAGAAAGAACCATTGATTTCTCTCTACTTATTATTTCAGTTGATCTCATTTGATCATCTTTAGCATACAATTTTAGAATTTTTAATTTAGTTATTACATTTTCTAACTTAATGGAACTCAGCCTAATTGCCTATGAATTTATAATACTTTTACTATTGATGCCAATGCATTAGTCTGTTTAGCATTGTGCCCAGAATTGTCACTGTAGGAACTTGTTCAGAATTATCACTGTGTGAATATGTCCAGAGTTGTCTCTGCATGAGCATATCCAGAATTGCGCCTAGAATTGTCCCTGTATCTGACAGCTGTCCGGATAAGAACCAAAATTGAATTAGCTGTCTAGTTTGGTATAACTAATTGGTACAACCATAGACAGCTCAATTCTGTAAAAGAGATACTTGTATAATTTCGAGGGATAAAAATACTCACAAGGAAAGAGAAAAACAGGGGTCTTCTTTCGAATTGATTTTCTTATTGAATCCATTTTCGAAGCTTGCATCCATGGAAGCTTAACTTTCTCAAGGGCGACCTGACACGAAGAAGGAGGTAAATTTGCTCTTGACGAGGAGCTCCTAAGTGCGACACTATAGGAGAGTAAAGGAGAAAGTCAAGTAGCCTAGGATAGTATTCTCCATTTGTTCTTTTATTTCTCTTTCTTAAATGCCGGTGATTCATGTTATTTCAAGTTTGTGTGGAAGTACATTTGATATTTAAACTAAATGATATCTTATTCAAGCTTGTGTTTACTATTTAATATTTGGGTTTAAATATTTTGACCATGGAAGTGTTATTGCAGTCACTGTCACTGGAAGCTGCAGTGACAATTTAAGGTAACAAGCAAGACAACGGAAGTTGCTTGGGGATTGAAAGAATTTAATCCACTTGTTCTTGAATATGTTGCATTGTCAACACTGGAAGGTGTGGTTAGTGTGCATGTTTAAGTCTTAGATCTAATAGAGAAGCCAAGTTTGGAAAGACATTCATTGTGCATTAATGAAGCGATAATCACCTTGTATTTTAAACATTGTGAGCCACACTTAGTATTCTGCTGACTATTTATGTCGGGGACCCCATTTCATTATTATTGCATTTCATCTTTAATTTTACATTATTGCTTCAACAATCAATCTCACATTTTTATTGCATTTACTTATTCATTGCACTGACAATTATAGGCAACAAACATCCATCCTTGTAGGATTGATATTTGACAGACTCACATCTGTCTACTATACTTGCATCGATAGTGTACGCTTGCACAATATTTGCTGCGATGTTCATAGCGCTATCAAGTTTTAGCGTCGTTATCGGGGATGGTGTTTTTTTATTTTTGTTTTTTGCATTTTATTTCTATTATCTAACCTTTAGTTGTTACTAACTTATTTTCTCTTTATTGCTATTTTTACATTTTATTTTAGGTGCTTTATGACCTAGAGAAATTCAAAATTTATTGTTGGTTTAGATCCAGAAATCAAAAGAACCATTCGAAGGAGACGTCAAGTGTTAGGTTAAGTGTTGTAGTTAACTGTTAGTATAGCAGTTAAGGTTGTTAAAGGAAGTTATAGCAGTTAAGTTTGTTAATGTCAGTTGTAACTAAGTTGCAGTCTATGTGTTATAAGTATGCTGCATTGATGTTCATCGGATTAAGTTGAATGAATCAGTATTCATTTCATAATTCTTTGTTTGTTCGTTAGTTTAACATGGTATCAGTAGTCTTCAAGTGTTCCTGAGGACCTGTGTTCTTATTTGTTTCCTTCTTTTTTTTTCCAATGACGATAGAATCAGGGGTGGATAATTAGTTATTTTCCACCAAGAAAATCAGTATTGTACTAGATGATACAAACTATCTTCTATGGAGGCAACGAGTTCTATTAGTTGTTAAAACTCATAAGCTTCAGAGTTTTCTTGATCCACAGGCATCACCACTTCCGTCCACCATAGTTGCTGATAATGGTGAAAAGTAAGACAATCCTGCGTTTCAGTTGTACGAGCAGCAAGATTGTGTGATTGCTTCTTGGTTGCTTTCCTCAGTTAGTCAGAGTGTTCTACCTCAACTTATTGAAATGGATTTGAGTTCTCAGACATGGAGTGCACTGTCAACCATCTATGGCAGTAAAACCACCTCAAGACTCATGGTTAATTGTAGAGCTCTTCATTCTTAAAAGAGGGGGGATCTTTCAATGAAAGAATTCTTGATGAAAATCAAAGGCTACTGTGACAACTTGGCAAGTTGTGGTGAGGTAATCTCTAAACATGAACATGTTACTGCTATCTTAAATGGTTTGTCTCCTGAATATGAGCCTGTTATCACTGTTTTAACTGCGAGTCAAGTGCCATCTACAGTCCAATATGTTACTACATTACTTCTTGATGCGGAATCAAGAATGCAAGTTACCTCTACTGAGGTTCCTAGCTCAGCACATATGGTTAATCATCAGGCTCCCACTATTGTAAATGAAACTAGTCAAACTCCTGTTTATCAACCTACCTTGAGTGTTACAAGTGGAAGGATTCGTGGTAGCTTTTTTGAATCTCGAATGCAATGCCAATTATGTGGAAAAATAGGGCATCTTATGGATAGATGCTATCACAGATTCGATGCCACTTACAAAGGTTCTAATTACAGACCTCCTTAAGCTAATCTGTGTATGTTTGGTTCAGTATTGCCACCATGGAATTCATCTTTTACTCCACTTATGTCTTCTACTATGGGTCAGTATGGTGCTTGGATGTGTCCACAACCTGGTAATCCATGGATGAATCCTTTTAGTGCAACTTCTCAACCTGTAAATAGCTTAGCATCTATACCTGTCATGACTCCTCAAGCTCAGATATGTGTTGCCACACCTGACAGTGTTAGAGACAATGGTTGGTACCTATATTCTGGAGCCACGCACCATCTTACCAATTCATCCTCAGCTTTGGAGCATGGATCCTCTTATACTGGTCCAGGTAAAGTTTATGTGGGCAATGGATCTTCTTTTCCTGTGTTGTGTTCTAGTCAGAGTTCTCTTCTTACTCTTGCTAGGCCTTTGTATATGAAATCTCTCTTCTTGGTACCAGGCATTACTAAAAATTTACTTTCTATCTCTAAATTTACAAAGGACAATCAGGTGGTTTTTGAATTCTCACCTACTAGCTGTCAAGTTCGTGATCTAAAGACAAAGGAAGTGCTACTTCAAGGATAGGTGCAAAATGGTTTGTATAAGTTGCAACACAGTGCTGCTAAGTTTGTTGGTTAACAGTCTACTCGTCCAAGATGTCTCTCTACAGTTAAGGCCACTCCTTTAGCAATCTGGCATGCTAGATTAGGCCATCCTTGCCTAGATACTCTTAAAATTTCCCTGAGGCATTGTAATTTACCTTTGGTGGATAATAAAAATGTTGATTGTGTTGCCTGTCACTTAGGAAAAGCTCATAGGTTACCTTTTCCTTATTCAAACACTACTTACACTGCTCCACTTCAATTAGTAGTTGCAGATGTGTAGGGACCAGCACCAATGTGTTCCAATGGGTTCAAATATTATGTTGCTTTTACTGATGCCTATACAAGGTACACGCGACTGTATTTTCTAAAGAATAAGTTTACAGTTTCCACTGTTTTTCCCTAATTCCACAAGCAGGCTGAGAGAGCTCTTTGAGTTAAGCTGAAGACAATCCAAACAGATGAGGAAGGTGAGTTTCAGGCTTTAAAAAGATACTTGCTCAGAGAAGGTGTATTTCATAGGCTCACATATCCATATAGTTTAGAACAAAATGGATTGGTTAAGAGAAAACATAGATAGGTGGTGGAGACTGGTTTATCTATGTTGGTACATGCAGGACTGCCCCTTACATTCTGGTATGAAGCTTTTAGTAGTGCCATTTATTTGATTAATAGATTACCATCACAACCACTAGGTTCCATGTCACCCTATGAGAAGCTTTTCTATGTTAAACCTGACTACACAACACTTCGTGTCTTTGGTTGCTTGTGTTTTCCTAACCTTAGATCATTTAATTCTAATAAACTACAGTTTAGGTCCTCCCCATGTACATTTTTAGGATATTCACCACAGCGAAAAGGTTATAGATGTCAAGACAGTCAAGGAAAAATTTTTGTCTCTAGACATGTTAATTTTCACGAGCATGTGTTTCCCTTCAAGACCTCACAGCATACTTCACAACCTAAACCTGTCCCATTTAGTTCAAAGAGTGCAGAACTTGTTATTATTCCAACCATCAAACCTACTCAAACACTGCCTACTCAGACTTCTTAGTGTTCTAAAAGTTCAACCTTTTCTAATATGTCCAATCCTTCACCTATTACATCCACCTCAACTCTACCATCCAGTACAAATAATTCAGTCTCTTCTTACTCTCTTGTCTACTTACCTACATCAGGTTTAAGTCAACCACCTTTAATTTTCAATAACCATCCTATGCTAACTAGGAGTAAACTAGGAATTTTTAAACCCAAAGCTTTTATTTCAAAAGTAATCAGTTCTGCAGATGGTGGTACTATTAATGATTCAGCCAGAGATGTCCCAGACAATATTCATATGATGCTATGGCTTCAACATGCTGGCAAGAAGTTGTCCATAATGAGCTGCAAGCACTTTTTAATAATCAAACCTGGAGTTTGTGTCCTCTTCAAGATTCTAGAAGGTTTATGGGTTTCAAATGGCTGTTTAGAGTTAAAAGGAAACCGGATGGATCAGTTGACAAGTACAAGGCCAGGTTAGTGGCAAAAGGCTTCTCTCAGCATGTTGGTTTTGATTTTACAGATACCTTTAGCCTTATGGTCAGGTCAGTCACTAATTGAACTATATTATCTTTAGCTGTGAATAATGGGTGAGCATTAAGGCAGATTGATGTGAATAATGCCTTCCTAAATGGGGTGTTAACTGAAGAGATTTATATGGATCAGCCACCTGATTTTGAGGTCTATGGTGCAAATGGAGAAAAGTTGGTGTGTAAACTCAATAAAGCGTTGTATGGTTTAAAGCAGGCTCCATGTACCTGGTTTCAAACACTCATGCAACATCTGGTAGATCAAATAAGTTTTTGAGCATCCAAGGTAGATCCATCATTATTTTTTCCAAGAACTGGAAGCTCTATAGTTTTCTTTATGGTTTATGTTGATGACATAGTGGTGATAGGTGACTCCACTGATGAAATCGACCAGGTGGTTCAGCAATTACACGTTTAGTTCTCCTTAAAGGACATGGGGGAGTTGAGTTTTTTCTTGGGCATTAAGATCCAAGGAATCAAGAATGAGTTATGCTTGTCTCAAAAAAATACATTTCTGAGTTGCTATAGAGCACAAGCATGGTTGGAGCTTCACCTACTCCTACTCCAATGTTAAGGAGTCCTAAGCTAACCAGTGCAGATGGTGATCCTAATGTGGATGTTCATGAATATAGGAGCATCATTGGCAAGTTACAATATGCTTGTATAACAAGGCCTGACATTTCCTTTTGTGTTAACAAGTTAAGTCAGTACATGAACTCTCCTTGTGCAGCATACTCGAAGGCAGTCCAAAGAGTTCTAAGATATCTAAATGGCACACTGAGTTATGGGTTGCAATACAGAAAGGGAAGTTTTGATCTCACTGGTTATTCTGATGCAAACTAGGCATCTACAGTGGAGGATAGGAGATCCACAACTAGATATTGTGTCTTCCTAGGGTCAAATCCTATAGCGTGGTCATCAAAGAAGCAAGGGGTTATGTCTAAATCATCCTCAGAAGCTAAATATAGGAGTTTGCCTGATTGTGTTTCTAAGCTGATTTGGATAAAGAATATGTTGACTAAAATTGGTGTAAGCATAAAATATCCATTGAAAGTATGGTGTGATAATACATCTACTGTGGCAATGGCAACCAACTCTACTCATCATGCCAGGGTGAAACATGTGGAGATTGACTACTATTTCGTTCGTGAGAAGGTCCATGATGGAGTTTTACAGGTGAATTTTGTGTCGTCAGAGAAGCAAATAGTTGATGTTCTGACAAAGCTTATCACTCCTAAACAATTTTCTTCTTTTCGAGATGCTTTAAAAGTTGTTGAAGTTCACAGAAATTAGAAAACCAGGAGAATGTTAGGTTAAGTGTTACAGTTAGCTGTTAGTATTGTAGTTAAGGTTGTTAAAAGAAGTTATAGCAGTTAAGTCTGTTAATGTCAGTTGTAACTAAGTTGCAGTGTATGTGTTATAAGTATGCTACATTGATGTTCATCAGATTAAGTTGAATGAATCAGTATTCATTTCATAATTCTTTGTTTGTTCGTTAGTTTAGCATCAAGAACAATAATATATGGCTTTGATAGGAAATGATGCAGCCATACCATAATTGCCGCCACAAAATCCTATTATACCTCCTATATAGACACAAAATATTAATATTCCATCGCTATCACAAGAAGATCAAATGCAAAATCGACCTATTCGAGATTTTGTTGTTCTTGTGTTGGATGATTTGCAGCCAGGTGTTGTTAGGCAAGCTATCCAAGCTAGAAATTTTGAATTAAAACCAGTCATGTTCTAGATGCTAAACTCTAATGGCAGTATGCTGGACTGTCACATGAAGATGCAAGAGAGCACCTTAAATCCTTTCTTCTGATTTGTGCTTCCTTTAGTTAGCAAGGCGTTCCTAATGACTCCTTGAAAATACAGCTATTTCCTTATTCATTGTAAGGACGGGCTCATACCTAGTTCCTTCAGTTACTTGTTGGATCAATTACATCGTGGAATGCGCTCGCAACTCAATTTGTTTTGTGTTTCAATCCGTCGACTATGAGTGCTTGTCTTAGAAATGATATTACTACGTATCATCAACTGGATGATGAAAATTTGCATACTACGTGGGAGCATTATAAATCTCTGCTTCATCGCTGTGGAATTCAACAAGAGACGCATATTGAAATTTTCTACAACGGGTTGAACGCACAAACAAAAAAATCTTGTCGACGCATCTGTAATGGTCCTTTGTTGGACTGTACATTCGGTGAAGCTGCTAGAATTCTAGAGAGAATTGTATAGAATGATTATCAGTATGCGATCTCTCGAGTTGCACAAGTGAAAGCAAATCCTGGAGTTATTGAATTGGATGTTATATCTGCTCTAAGTGCACAAGTTTCTTTGCTCGCAAACATGATAAAAAATATGAAGGGGACTACTGACATTGCACCTATTCAAGTCGCTCAACAAATTGATGTCCCTAAATTTTATTGTGAAATTTACGACGACAACCACAATTATAAAGATTGTCCATAACATGCGGAGAATGCTTTATATGTCAATAACATCCGTGGAAATTCTTATGGTAATTCTTATAATAATTCTGCGAGAAATCAAGAGGCTTGGAGAAATCAGAATACTGCAACATTCAAATATGAAAATTCATCCAATCAAGGCAAATATAGATAAGAGAATTACAATCAACAGTAGAATTTCAACCAGAGTACTTAGATGCATTCACATCAAGACCAGATGTAGCCACATCAGGATCGTGTGCAGCCATAACAATCTGCAATGCAAAATCTGAATATTCAAGGACAATAGCAACAATAGTACACGCAAACACGATCTGATCCGTTAGTAGCCCTCAAAGCCTTAATACACGAGCATATCACTCGAATGGAAGCCATTGTACAAGGAAATTTACCCTCCATCCGAGCGTTGGAAGCACAATTGGGGAAAATCGCATCAAATTTAAACACACAACCACCAAGTGCAGTACCTAGCGACACAGAAAATCCAAATTCAAAAGGGAAGGAGCATTACAAAGTAATCACACTTCGAAGTGGTAGACAAACTACCTAGCCAACTACCAGCTCTACTATAGCACCTATAGTCACTACTGAAATGGATCAGGGTGAGAAAGTTGTGTCTGAAGAAATGGTAGATGGAGAAAGAGGCTCCACAATTTGTCACCCCAATGCCTACTGTCAGACCGACGAAATTGTTGACATAACCAACAATGTTAATGCAACATGATGCATCCATACCTTTGCCTTTCCCACAAAGATTTAAAGAAAAGGAGTATGATAGAAAATATCAGTAGTTTCCGACAACATTAAAGCAACTTCATGTCAATAACCTCTTATGGATGCTCTTGTACAGTTTCTTAGTTATGGGAAATTTATGAAGGAGCTATTGTCCAAGAAGAAGAAGTTGAATGATACTGAGACAATTGCACTCACAGAAGGATGTAGTGTAGTCCTAACAATAAGTTACCGCCCAATATGAAAGACCTAGGAAGCTTTTCGATCCCATGTTCAATTAGCAACCACTACTTGGGTAAAGCTTTATGTGATTTAGGCACGAGTATCAACTTTATGTCGCTGTCTACTTTTAGAAAATTGGGGATTGGTCATATGAAGCCCACTGTAGTGACATTGTAGTTAGCAGATATATCATATTAGTTTGCGTGGATAAGTTTATGTTCTCAGTGAATTTCATTATACTTGACTGCGAATCAGACTAAGAGGTACTCATAATCTTGGGACGCCTATTCCTAGCTATCGGACGTACTCTCACCGATGTGTACAAGGGTGAATTAACCATGAGACATAATAATGAACATGTCACATAAAGTGTTTTTGAAGTTATTCCCTACAAGGACAAAGAAGAATGTCACACTATTGATGTACTGAAGGCATTAATTAAAGAGGAATTCAATGAGCGAAGCACAATATTTTTAGAAGAATTTACGGTGACATCGGATGAAGAATTTCTAGCTGATTGTGACAACAAGGTTGAAGCAAACAATATTGAGCTTAAGCTCCTACTTTGGAGTTGAAGCCATTGCTTGCTGATGGTATTATAAATGACAAGTATTTTCTCCCTAAATTTGTGTATTAATTGTCTCTTTTGTATCACATTTAGCATGCATATTAGGCATTTCATACATAGTTTTTACATTCTCTAACTCAGTGATGCTTGGTTTAATTTTATTTAATTTTATATTGTTTTCACTACTAATGTCGCCACAATTAGTTGTTTTGATTACACCCAAAGTTGTCGCCATATTATTATTTCTAGAATGCACCCAAGACTATCGCTGTATAAGTATTCCTCAATTGCACCCAAGAATTTTGCTGTATTCAGTATCAGTATTGCGCCTTAGAATTGTCAGTGCAAGAACTCAACCCAGAAGATTAATGTTGGAAGAAGAATGCAGCCACAAGACCAGCTTGGAGTTGCGACCAAGAATGTCGCTGCATTGAAATTGTACCTCAAATGAGTAGACTCAAGTTGAATTTACATCTGGAAGCAACAGCGCAGGAATATCACAGGTGTCACCATAATTACGATCTAAGATTGCGACCAGTAATGCAGGGAAAACCTGTAGATCTCAGAAAAACACACTAGATATGCGTGAGTGCACAGCTGTACTCTAACCAACTATGAAAGCTATAATTAGATCTGGATCTGAAAAGAGATGTCCAGAAATGCGGTGACATTCTGTTGACAAATTGTCGATACAATTTATAAATTGCACCGACATTCTACAACAGTCCAGTAAACAAATCAGATTTGCATAACTGTCAATAACAAACTTTTACAGTTGTACAAAGTTGTTGGATCTGAGAATGGAGAAAATCTGCAACTTCTTGATCCTATAAATAAGAAGAATGAAGAATGAAGAAATCATCAAGAGCTAAGGGATTAAATTCTACAAATTCTATGTGAATTGGAGATTTGAGCTGAAATCAGGGAGCTGATGAAGCAAGTCTACAACTGCTTCTGACGAGAGGTGATTGATGCCGAGCAAGAGGAACAATTAGGGAGTAGACCTAGTAGCCTAGAGATAGTAAGCTTCATTGTACCCTTTTAATTCTTATTAAACGATGATGGATTTTGATGATATTAAATGAATACGAGAGTATATTTTGATGTTAGATCATTTTGATTCTTACTTTACACTGCTTATCCATTTATTCTTGGATCTAACTACTCTAAACACGAATGTGAAATTACAGTATGCCGACATCAAGAGATGCGGTTATAAGTTAGGTTAACAAGTGGGTTAAGCGAGAGCTGCTCGGGACTGGGATAAAAACCAGTTACTTGTTCTTGGATACACATTGTTACTCGCACCGAGAAGTGGAGTGATTGTATTTGAGTCAGGATTAAGTAGGGAGCTGTTGTTGGTAAGAACTCAAAGGGACTTCATTGCAGCGATAATTCATTTATATTTTACCTTGTTGACGGATCTAGCGTTGCAACTTAGCAATATTCAGTGAAACATTTGTACCCTTTAGACTTGATCACTTTTATATTTCATGCATTTTAATATTCAGTATTCGACACTCGACACAATTTGATTTATTTTCAGTATACTGACATTTAATCTCTGAAGTTTAACTCTAATTGCGTTGACATTGATTAATTATTTTAGTGTGTAGATCTGAAATATTGTACTGACATCAGTACTCACATTACATTAATTTCAATATTGATTACTCTGACATTTAGACATCAAGAACTCATTCCTCATGGGATCAATATCCGCTAGTTTTATCTATCAACTATACTTGCATCGACGTGTGTACGCTTGCACAATCATTGTGTTGTAAAAACAACGATCACCTGCTCATCTAAAGTATGTTTTTCTTGGCAACAATAATACTCTGTCAGTTATTGTCTCTGCAACACTAGATGTAATTCAGGAGGAAAAATTGATTCATATCTTAAAACAGCATAAACGTGCGATTTCCTGAAGTATTACCAACATTAGAGCCATTAATCCCTCTTTTTGCATGCACAAAATTCAGTTGAGAGATGAATGAAGGCAATCAATCGAATAGCAAAGGGGATTGAATGAGAAAATAAAGGAGGTGGTTAAAAAGGAGATTATCAAGTGGTAGACGCAGGCATTATTTACCCAATTTCTGATAGCAATTGGGTAAGTCCGGTTCAATGTATCCTTAAGAAAAGTGGTATCACTGTGGTGAGCAATGACAAAGATGAGCTAATCCCTACACGCATCCTTACGGGTTGGTGAGTATGCAGGGATTATCGTAAATTGAATGTAGCCATAAAGAAGGACCATTTTCCACTTCCCTTCATCGATCAGGTGCTAGATAGGCTTGCTGGAAAAGCCTACTATTGCTTCATCGAAGATTATTCTGGCTATAATCATATCGCTATTACGCCGGAGGATTAAGTAAAAACAACGTTTACTTGCCCTTTTTGCGCTTTTGCTTTTTGCCGAATACCGTTTAGCCTTTACAACACACCAGCCACATTTCAAAGGTGCATGCTGGCAATCTTTTCGGATATGATCGAGGACTCTTTGGAAGTATTTATGAATGATTTTTCAATTTATGGAAATAATTTTTATCAATGTGTTGACAACTTGGCTAGAGTTTTAAAGCGATGTGAAGAAACAAATCTTGTACTGAATTGGGGGAAATGTCACTTCATGACAACTGAAGGCATTGTCTTAGGTCATCGCATTTCCAGTCAAGGCTTTGAAGTGGATAGAGCTAAGGTGGAAATTATTGAGAAGCTGCCTCCGCCGACAAATATGAAGGGTATCCAAAGTTTTCTTGGGCACGCAAGATTTTATCATCGATTTATTCGAGATTTCTCCAAAATTGTGAAACCCGGTACTTATTTTTAGAGCAAAATAAAAAATTCCTTTTTAATGATGCATGGATGCATTTCTGCAAATAAAGAAGCAGCTCATAAAGGCACCCATTTTCGTTGCATCAGATTAGTCACAACCGTTTGAAGTGATGTGTGATGCAAGCGACTTTATGGTGGGTTCAGTCCTAGGACAATGAAAGAAAAAATATTTCACGCTATATATTACGCTATCAAAACTCTTACAGAGGCATAGATCAATTACACAACCACAGAGAAAGAATTGTTGGAAGTAGTCTTTGCTTTCGACAAATTTCGCTCATATCTTGTCGGCGTAAAGGTTACTGTATTTACTGACCATTTAGTATTAAGATATCTTTTTGTAAAGAAGGACGCTAAACCACGATTGATACAAAGGATCTTATTATTGCAAGAGTTTGATATAGAGATCAAAGATCAAAAAGGGGTCAGAGAACCAAGTGGCAGATCACCTGTCTCGTTTGGAAGTTGGTAGTGAAAACGAAAATACACTTCAAATTATCGATGCATTTTCTGATGAGAAATTGTTCGCTGTCGACACAATCCCATGGTACGCTATTGTGGTTAATTACCTGACATGTGGGAAATTACCTTTGGGTGTCACAGGCTACAAGAAAGAAAGATTTCTTCGAGATATAGAGAAATATTACTAGAACCAGCCATAGTTATTCAAAGTATACAATGATAATATCATTATGCGTTGTGTTCCGGAGGAAAAGATGCTTTCAATCTTGAAGCATTGTCACAATGCTCCTTATGGAGGTCATTTTGGTGGCACGAGAATTGCTACAAAGGTTCTCCAATTAGGATTCTATTGGCCTTCATTATTTAAGGATGCCCATAACTTTCTGCAGCAATGTGATTGATGCCAGCCAATCATGGAAGTTGAACTCTTCGACGTTTGGGGTATGGACTTTATGGAGCCATTTCCAAGTTCATTTGGAAATGTCTATATTCTAATTATTGTTGAGTACATATCAAAGTGGGTGGAAGCCATTGCAGTCCCAAAAGATGATGCAAGGATAGTGCTGAAGTTTTTTCGCAAGCATATACTCACTCGTTTTGGCACGCCTAAAGCATTGATCAATGACCAAGGCATTCACTTCCACTGCAACCAGGTAACAGTCGTACCGAAGTGGTATGGAGTTAACCATAGAATGGCAACCACTTACCATCCGCAAACCAATGGACAAGCTGAGGTATCCAATTAACAAATTAAGAATATTCTCGAGAAGGTGGTAAACCCATCAAGAAACGATTGGTCTTTTAGACTCGATGATGCGTTGTGGGCATTAAAGATAGCATACAAAACCCCACTTGGGATGTTGTCGTATCAGCTTGTTTTTTGGATAAGCATGTCACTTGCGTGTTGACTTGGAGCATAAAACAATGTAGGTGATTAAGCAAGTGAACATGGATTATAAGGCTGTTGGGAAGAAGAGGATTTTAGACATCACTGAACTTGACGAAATTAGACGTAATGCCTATGACAATGCTGCAATTTACAAGGAAAAAACCAAGTGATGGCACAAAAAAATCAATTTGCAGCGACAATTTATTGCAAGTCAACAAGTGCTATTATTCAATTCTCGATAAAAATTACACCCAGGTAAATTGCGCTTACATTGGTCTGGACCATTTGAAGAAGTTGTCGAAGCATTTCCTCATGGTGCAGTCACAATTAAAGATCTACATGATGGGCACCAATTTAAAGTGAATGAACAACGACTGAAGCATTATATTGGCCATAATGATCACAAACAAGAAGAGACCATTAAATTGGTCAAGTTTTTCTAACTTCTCTTTCCATTTTTATCATGTAATTTTAGTTTTTTTTTGTTTTTGTTTCAGTTTATTTTACTTAGTATTTTTTGCAGGATAAAGTCATCTCTTTTGTCGATGCATGCAGATATCCTTGTCGACGCATCTTGTCTGCCTACTGATTATCAGTAAATCGGAGTATATCAAGAAACAAATTATAACGTTTCATCCGTCAATAGCCAATCGTTGGATTGATTTAAACGGATGCAATTTTATTGGATGCATTTATTCTTGCAGACTTTATGTCCTTTCTCTGATGCTTAAAGAACACGCCTCTCTGTTTACCCCTTTTCATTCCCTATAAACAACCCTCTTTGTGCCGACTGTGATATTCAAAAATGCCATTTTTATTCACAAAACTTTCTTCAAGTTTGCACCTTTTCACTTTACAACCATCTTTGCTTACCAAAAATGGCCAAAACTCGTGGTACGAAGAAGCAAACTAAATTTGTCGTAGAACCTTCATCTTTTGCAATAGACGTTCGAGAAACAAAGCACCCCACATCCAAAGAACCTGTGATGTTCCTCACAAAAGCGGCTAAGGATCATTTCTAGGAGAACATGATGAAAAGGAACTACCACCTAGAGCAAGGTTTCCTCTTGTCGAGACAACAAGAACTAGGGAAACAAATCCACAAAACCATCGCGAAGCTGGGATGGAAAAATTTTTGCCAACACCCTAGAAGCTACTCAACGTCTCTAGTACGTGAGTTTTATGCCAATCTCACTGACCATGAGTCAAATTTGTGTTTGTCCGTTAAGGTTTAATAGCCTGGGATGGCACACATATCAATGAACTCTACAACACCACAGTAAATGAGGATGAACATGTTGCGTTTATTGAGGAACTTACAGATGAAGGGGTAGATATTTTGGTCAAAGATCTCTGTGTTGAGAGAGCTACATGGACAGGGTCGAATCCAAACAACTACACAATGCATAAGATATTTTTAACATTGCAAAGCAAGGTTTGGTTTCACTTTGTGAACTATAGACTGATTCCTTCAACAAATAGCACAATTGTGACCCTTGATCGAATGTGTCTGATACATTCGATCATTAAGGGAAGGAAGATTAATGTCAGTGTAATTTTGCACCAAGAGATTGCTTATTGTGCTTCCAGACAAACTGGTATATTAGTGTTCCCTTCCCTGATAATGCAATTGTGCCAGCAATGGGGAGTTGTGCCTCGTGATGGAGAAGAGATTTTGGAAATAATGGTCCAATAAATGAAGCTTAAATTGAATGACTTGTAGGAAAGATACTCTCACAGTGAAGGAGGCAGATCCAAGAAAAAGAAATGGAAAAGCAAAAGTAGAGGAAAAGGGAACCAATGTGACTGCAGGTCCATCTTTGTGACGAAAAGTAAAGAAAGTCGAGAAGATAACAGATTCCATAAACATCAGGCAAATTAAACTTTTCACCACTCTGAAAGATATGAAGAGGTCACAGAATTTATTCCATGCCTACACTAGAGCATGGAATAATGTTGTTGTGACCACATTAAGGTGGATGAGCAAAGCTTCCTGAATTCTTAGCATTCCCTCTGATTATCAAAGAATATGAGCCTTCAACTGAGGAGGCTGACTCAGGGGAGAATGACCAATCAGTGGCTTCCCTTCCAATGGTGAACATTTCTGATGATGAGAAGGAGATCGAATCAAGGGAGGTGGAAGACTGTTTGCAGAATATTACGAGCTTATTTGAGGATGACTTTCTTGCTAGTCCTGATGCCAATGTTGCTAAAGAAGGGACTCCTACTGAAGGGGAGGAAACACCCATGGAAGAAGAGGAAGAAGAAGAGGAAGGAAATGAAGCTGAGGAAAATTCAACTGTAGAATTTGTCCCTGGACCTACACCTAAAGTTGTGGGTGCAATAATTGAGGGTTTGGCGCCAACTGGTGTGAGTCAGGAAAAGACTATGATTGCAATTAGTGATGACCATAGTAATCCATTGGTAATAGTGGTCTACACTAGACCACTTGAAGTGATCCATCTGACACACGATGTAGCTGATGATGCCGGACCACAGCCAGATGTTACGAAGCAATCCGAGGATCAGGCATAGCTTAAAGAACAAAAGAAAATGCGGTCCAAGGATAAGAAGTGCAGAAAGGAGGAAAAGAATAGAAGGAAGAAAAAGCTCCATGCAGCCACATCGATAGTTGCGAAAAATTGAGTTAGTTTTATTTAAGTTTTTCTTAACTGTAGTTTTCATGCATAACATGTAGCTGTAATTTTTAGCCTATTAGTAAGCATTGTCATCACATTCTCATTTTCATTATATTTTAATTGTCACTGCATTTGCGTTGTCATTGCATTTCCATTTGTCATTGAAATTTAATGTTAGTGTATTAGGGATAATGCAGATTTTAAGTTTGGGGGAACGTATATGGGATTTGGAAATGCAATTGCACCCACATTTCAAAAAAAATTCTTTTAGAGTTTAATGAGGCATGCAAGGTTATGAATGATGATTGCAATTGTGTTTAAATTTTTTTTCTACATCCGATGCTTAATTCTTGAATCATGTGATCTATTAATGAATGAGTTGGATGAATTTGATTGATTGTTGTATTTTTATTTCTTTGATGAATGATTTAAGATTGCATTAGTAATGGATGAATAGTATCATGCTTTGAATCTTGAATGAATCTGGCATTTATAGCTACTTATATATATATATAGTTATAAATAAAAGACACTCCAATGCTCCAATGTGGGTGTATTGTGAACTGTTTAAGAGGGAACACTCCAATGCAAGTGTTAGAAAAGTAATCTAGCCAAAGGTTGTCACTGCAAGAGTGTGTGTCGATGCAATTACATACCCCTTGGGGGCTTGTTGCACCCCATTGTTACTTCTTAGGAACAAGAGTATAGTAATGCGATGACATCTCTTAGTCACATAAAAAAAAGAAAAGAGATAAAGGGAAAAGAAATATATATATATATATATATTATTGTACAATAAATGTTGTTTTGGTAGAAAGAATTTAGGATTTAAAGCATGATACTAGCATTGATGAAGTTGCAATTTTAATAATTCATGCTTATGAATTATCGGCGCAATATTTTGTCATTTGAATGTGATCAATTCATTGGGATTTTAGATGATTCAAGTTGCTAGAATGATCATTACCTTGATAAAATTTTTGCTATAACCTTGCTAGTTTTTGTTTTACTTAAGGACAAGAGGACAAGTAAAAACTCAAGTTTGGGGGTGTGATAGTACTAGAAAGAACCATTAATTTCTCCTTACTTATTGTTTAAGTTGTTCCCATTTAGTCATCCTTAGCATACATTTTTAGAATTTTTATTTCAATTATTACATTTTCTAACATAATGGAACTCAGACTAATTGCCTTTGAATTTATAATATTTTTACTACTGATGTCATTGCATTATTCTGTTTAGCATTGCACCCAGAATTGTCGCTATAGGAACTTGTTCAGAATTATCGTTGCGTGAATATTTCCAAAGTTATCGCTGCATGAGCATATCTAGAATTACGCCTAGAATTGTCGTCGCATATGACAACTATCCGGATAATAACCAAAATTGAATGAGTTGTCCAGTCTAGTATAACCAATTGGTATGACCATAGACAGCTCAATTTTGCAGAAGAGACACCTATACAATTTCGAGGGATATAAATACTCACAAGGAAAGAGAAAAACGGGGGTCTTATTCCGGATTGATTTGCTTCTTGAATCCATTTTTTAAGCTTGCATCCATGGCAGCTTAACTTTCTCAAGGGTGACCTAACACGAAGGAGGAGGCAGATTTGCTCCTAAGGAGGAGCTCCTAAGTGCGGCACAAGAGGAGAGTAAGGGAGCAAGTCAAGTAGCCTAGGAATAGTATTATCCATTTGTTCTTTTATTTCTCTTTTTTAAACGCTAGTGATTCATGTTATTTCAAGTTTTTATTGAAGTACATTTGATATTTATACTAAATTATATCTTATTCAAGCTTGCTATTACTATTTAATCTTTGGGTTTAAATGTTTTGACCACGGAAGTGTTATTGTAGTCACTGTCACTAGAATGTGCAGTGACAATTTAAGCTAACAAGCAAGACAACAGAAGTTGCTTGGGGATTGAAGGAATTTAATCCACTTGTTCTTGAATATGTTGCATTGCCAACACTAGAAGGTGTGGTTAGTGTGCATGTTTAAGTCTTAGATCTAATAGAGAAGTCAAGTTTGGTAACACATTCATTGTGCATTAATGCAGTGACAATCACCTTGTATTTTAAACCTTGTGAGCCACACTTAGTATCCTACCGACTATTTATGTCAGGGACCCCATTTCATTATTATTGCATTTCATCTTTAATTTTACATTATTGCTTCGACTATCAATCTCACAATTTTATTGCATTTACTTATTCATTTCACCGACAATTATAGACAACAAACATCCATCCTCGTAGGATTGATATTCGACAGACTCAAATCTATCTACTATACTTGCATTAACAATTTACGCTTCAACAATATTTGTTGTGACATTCATAGCGCAATCAAAAAGAAAACGCTTAAGTGCGGGGATATTTGATAAGTGATAAAAGTAACATATTTTAATCTCATTCTTTATGTGTTTTTTATGATGATTTGATGTAAATTGGTGAGTTTTATTCTTCTAATCCATTAAATTCATGTTTCTATACTTAGGAGAGCATTTGGGAGCAAAAGAAGCAAAAAACGAGTGAAAACCGATGGATTTGCGCAAGAAATAGGGGCCACATGAGCTACACCCATGACACACGATCTGGACACATGGCCGTGTGAGCCACACGTGCATGTGAATTTCATAATCTACACTTCAAACCTGTGGAAAACGTAATTTTAAGGGTTTTTGGGCATTCTAAGACTTATATATACTAGATATGATAAGAGGGAGGTAAGCCGTCAGATCTTATTCAAGAAAACAACTAGGAAAACACCATTGAAGCCGTCTTTGAAGCAGATTTCCACCAAGATTGAAGACCTCTGTTAATTTCTTTTGATTTTATTATACGTTTTTCTTTGTCTCGCAGTTATATTGTCGTTGAGATGTTTTTATTTGTTAGCATGAACTAATTTTCTAAATACCTAGGATAGATGAACCTTATGATGAATTCTGTCATTTAATTTCTTATTTTACGCAATAAATACTTAGATTTTGTTCTCAATTATGTGTGCTTAATTCTTGATTTATTATTTTCGGAATATTAACTATTGTTTGATGTGTTTAAATTAGAGGAGGAATATACCCTGTTTAAGAGAAGATCTAGATAATTAAGTGGAGTTGCATGTAATCCTTGAAATAAGATAACATAAATCTATCGGATTAGAGTCAAATCTAATAAAGGAATCATAGATCAAATTAATGCAATAATAGGGTTTTAATTAGAAAGAATTTTCAATTAATCAACCTAGAGTCTGTTGCTTTTATGCTTGAATAGAGGTATTAACATATTTTAGGGATTTCTACGGATTAAGATACTAAGTGAATAAATTGCTTAATTCAGAATGATAATGACAGATGAAATCTAGGTGGATTCTTTCCTGGGTATTGTCTCGCTTCTTGGTATTAAACATTTGTTATCTCTTGATTTATTCTTTGTCGTACTTTTAGTTTATTAATTGAGTTAAATTTAGTTTTAAACAATCACTTCAATTTATCGGTTAAATAATAGGAAGATAGCTATTACTAATACTTTTAGTCCTCGTGGGAATGATATCTGTGTTGACCGTAAGTATACTATTGATTGATAGTTGCACTTGCCTTAGTAATATTTTTAATTAGTTGCGATTGCATGAATTATGCTAAATAATTTAAGCACATCAAACATGAATTAATATCCCGGAAATACTAAATCAAGAATTAAGCACACATAATTGAGAACAAGATCTAACTATTTATTACGTAAAATATAAATCAAATGACAGAATTCATTATAAGGTTCATCTCCCCTAGGTATTTAGAAAATTAGATCATAATTGCAAATAAAAACATCTAAAAATAGTATAACCACAAAAAATATAGAAATAATAAAATTTGAAGAAACTAAAAGCAGGTCTTCAATCTTGATTGAAATATGCTTCAGAGACGACTTCGATGGTGTTTTTCAAGTTGTTTTCTTCAATATTCTATGACGGCTTCCCTCTTATCATATCTAGTACATATAGGTCTTACAATGCCCGAAAAACCTAACAATTGTGCTTTTTCACGTGTCTGGAGAACAATTCGTGAAATCCACACGGTTTGACACATGGCTGTGTAGCAGCCCGTGTGGCTCATATGGCCAAGTTTCCAATCCATGTGGCTCCTAAAACCTGCTCCAGTTTTCCATTTTTCGCTCCTTTCACTCTCAAATGCTCTCCTAAGTATAGAAACATAAATTTAAAAGAATAGGACCATAAAATTTCCCATTTTACCTAGAATAATTGTTGAAGCCCAAATTTGACCGAGCCCAACACTTAATTGAGTCCAAATTTGTAAATTTTAATTTTTAAATAAGTTTGAATTTATTTTAAATTCAAATATATATTTTGTTTGAATTTACTTTAAATTTAAGTTTATTTTAAATTAAAATTAAATTAAAAGACCAAGTCCAAATAAATGTCCATCTTACAAATCCCAAATTGGGCCCGATCCTAACATAGCCCAAAAACTCGAGCCCAAATACAATTCCAAACAAAGGGCCCAATTACAAATGACCCAAACAGACCCAAACCTAGACATTAAAACCAGATCAGAAACCCAAACACACCCCAACTTGCAATTGCCTATCGTCCACCCTCAGCCACTTAGGGCACGCCATGTTAGCAACTCACTAGCAACTTGCACCACTGGTCACCTGCCACCACCGCCACTGCAAGTTGAAACCTACAAAAGAAAGAACAAGACAGGTTTTAATTGTAAAAAAAATATAGATTTTAATGATGGTTTTATAGGCTATAAAACCAGTTTCGAAAATTTGTAATAAGGGGGGATCCTTTTTAGAAACATTCGAATACAATAGAAGCTCCCTTTTGCAAGTCAATACCCACAATTGTTCTTTTAAGAAATCAATTCAAAGTAGATAACATTCGAATAAACACACCAAGCCATAGAAACGAACTCAAGTCAGATTCCATTAAGCCATCCAGGTATTTTCAATATGTATTTATTATCGTTTATGTTTTAAAAATTTTAACCTAATCAGTTTCCAAAGTGTACATTAATATATACATTAAGTATACCACTATTGTCATTTACTTTTTTATATTTTCAAAACGCATTAAATAAACACTGATAATATTAATAAGTTTAATAAGTTTAACAATAATAATAATAATAATGATAATAATAATAACAGTAATAATATTAATCATTAAACCAAAGAAGAAAATGAGAAGTCAGTCAGGGTTACTTCCCTAGGCCGATGTCGCCGTCGTCAAAATCTCGCCAGAACCTTCTCTCGACTCCGTCCGTGCCTCGTCAAGATTGGATTTGCTAAGAAATCGATGACAAACAAGATGGATTAATAAGACTTCACCTTTTTTAAAAAAAAACGAATAAAAGACAAAAAAAGAAACGACCACAAGAAAAGAAACATTTTTAAAAAAAATTTAAAATATGAACACAGTTCGTCAAAATATAAAAGATAATAAAAAGGGGCCAAGAACAGGAAACCATGAAAACATTTTTTTTTAAAAGAATCAAAACCCTTTGGGTTTTAAAACGAAAAGCTTTTTAAAAGGAAGAAGAAAAGGGGTTTAAAGTTTTCAGATCTGGATCTAGGGTTCAAAAGAGAAAGAAATAAGAAAGGGAAACTTTTACTTACCGGATGATGGAGATCAGCGACGGGTGGCGCGTGGTGGTGATGGACGGCAGGCGCGTCGACGGACAGTGGCTCGCAGCGACCACACGTGATGGCTGGTGGGGCGCGTGCGGTAGTGCGCGACGGTGACCGGCCAAGGAGGAGTATTTGAGAAGATTTTAAAAGGAAATTTTGTTTTTTTTGAAAAGAGGGGTAAAAGTGATTTTTTTTTAAGGAAATAACCTATATATAGCCATCCAAAATGACATTGTTCTAGCATGGCTTCAGAATGCCCAAAACGGCGTTGCTTTCGCTAACTCGACCCGCTCCACCAGGATTCGCGTGTTTTATTAAAAGGGATATTTGTGCATTTAGCCCTTCCACTTTTTCTGATTTTTACAATTTAGTCCTTTTCATATTTTTAATTAATTTTAAATT
Source organism: Kokia cookei (assembly GCA_039519145.1). NCBI lineage: Eukaryota > Viridiplantae > Streptophyta > Magnoliopsida > Malvales > Malvaceae > Kokia > Kokia cookei. Next base: position 30,245,872 of record CM076907.1, on the reverse strand, counting down.
AGCCCAATAACTTTCAATGCTTTTCAATTTAATCCCTTAACCTTTTGAAAGCCCTAGGAGCTGCCACGTGTCATGATTTTGGCTTATTTATTCAAATGGTCCCTCTTACTTCTAATTTCTTTCAATTTAATCCTTAAATCAAGTTCCGTTTAATTACAAAATTGGCCCAAATTTTTTTTTATTTCAATTTAGTCCCTTGACTTCAGGATGCCTGAGAGGTTGCCACGTGTCATTGTTTTTGTTTTTATTGCCTCGAAGGTCCTTAAACAGTCCAAAAATTATATTTTGACCCCCAAACTTCTCCAAAATTATATTTAACACCTAAACTTTTCAAAAATAACATTTTTACCCCCAAACATTCCTAAATTCAATTTTTTATGTCGATTTTTCCAAAAATTACCATTTTACCCTCGACCTTCCAAAATTCAATTTTTAACCTCGATTTTTCCAAAAAATAACCATTTTACCCTCGAACTTCTAAAAATTTCATTTTTGACCTCGATTTTTCCAAATTACCATTTTACCCCCAAACTTCCAAAATTTCCATTTTTTACCTTTATTTTTCCAAAAATTAACATTTTACCCCCAAACTTTCCAAAATTTCATTTTTAACCCTAATTCCTCCCAAAATACTTTTTTACCCCCAAACTATCAAAAATTCCATTTTTGATATTGATTCTTTCCAAAAATTACCATTTTACCCTCGGATGCTTAAATTTTCATTTTTAACCTTGAACTTTCCCAAAATTACCATTTTGTCCCCCGATACCCAAAAATCTCATTTTCAACTCCGATTATTTTATTCTTCTTCCTCATCAATATTTGCATTTAAATTTTAATTATTATGCATTCGTATTTCGCATTTTTTATTTTTGTATATAATTTATCTACTTAATTGTTTTGCTTCGTGTTATCTAATATCCAACATTAACTGCTATTCATATTAAACTCACATATTTGTTTTCAAAATTGTTTTCATAAAAACTTTAAAATCGAGGCAATATTCTTTTATTTCGAGTTTTGAAATTTTGTGCCTTAACTTACTAGGCACAATTTTTCTTCAAATCGGAATAATCGAATATCCTTAAATCAAGGCAATGTTTCTTTATCTCTGATTCTAAAAATGTGTACCTAAACTTACTAGGTGCGACTTTTTCAAAACGAGATAATCGAATATCCTTTTCCAAAGTTAAAAAATTTTACGACAAAGGAAAGCTCGTTATTTCTAGATCTCGAAATGTTATGTCCTAACTCACTGGACGTGACTTTCTTTCTCGATTACTTTGAAATAACGGGACTTCCAAACAAAATCGACTTCTTTTAAGCATAACTCATGCATTCAAGGATCGTATTTTAAACATTATTCAAGTTTTCAAAATTTTACAAATAAGACCCTAAGATAATCAATGTGGTACCAATTTTGGGCGTATGAGGGTGCTAACCCTTCCTCATGTGTAACCGACTCCCGAACCTGTTTTCTGGATTGCGAAGACTAAAATATTTTTCAAAATGGATTTTAATCGTTTTGTGGTCATCCAATCACACCAAATAAAGGATTGGTGGCGACTCCTATTTCTTCAATTTTAAAATAATTTATGAAACACGTCGTTTTCAAAAAAGATGGTTTCGACAGCTTGGCGACTTCGCTGGGGACATACTTTCCAAAATAAACGAGAGTCAAGCCAAAATTGATTATTTTCGGGTCCTTTTTGAAAACTTTAAAACTATCGATTTCGTTTAATATGCGATCCTCGGCATCCTTTGTGTGACATTATATTATGTGATATTGCTAGTGTAATTTTTGGCATCCATATGCATTATGTTACTACCCTCTTAGGTGGAAGCGGGAAACTACTCCTTCGTGAGGTCTTCACCTCCGTGCATGATAGTGAATCGCTTTCGAGATTACATACGTACCCTTATTTTCGTGAAGTTTTCACTTCCATGAAAACATGTGGGAAATGTGTCCCCCTAAACCGAACTCGTCCGTATGAGTCTGTAATGGGTTGAGGAATCCGCGGGTTTGGGTACCCTTTACTCTAGAGCCTGAACCGCACATAATGAGTCTTAAGTGCCTGCCTTAGGATGGACTTACATCAAGTTGTTAGCAATCGCCCGAGACTAGAATCCTTATTTCATATACGTATTTTGTTGACTTGTGTTCTCTTTTGCCTTTTGATTATTTTTGCTTGCATTACATCTTCATACAAGACAAGTATGGATTTAAGCTCAATTACTAAATAGAAAATTAGTCATAATAAAACGAGTTCCTTGATAAGGTGGAAAACAATACGGTCGCGCGCATATGGTCAAAAAAAGAGAAAAGAAAAATGAAAAGCCAATGATTAGCCAGTCGAGTAAGATAGAAACAAAGACCGCACAACGAACCAAACTTTGACCGAACTACAAAAAGTGACTGATCACTTAATTTGACATTTTGGGACCGAGAATCAAAGGACGAACCAAGGCGAAATTGGAAGATGTCCTACGAAGATTAAAAGCTTTTGAACACTAAGGCACGATCATTTGCGTATCTATCTTATGTAAAGGAATTTGTTTTTTAGCAAAATTTTCTAATAGATTTGAGCTATGAGTCAATTTTTTCTTATGCGTACATGCATTATAAGCTGCACATTTTATTAACTTGCACATAATTCCTTGAGAGTCTACCTCAAGTAGAATTGTGTCAAGCATTTAGTGGTTGCACGAAGAAGGTAAGAAACACAGTTACATTCTTGCTTCTTTGCTTTTAATTACAATTTATTCAAAGTTTTATTCCTGTATTAATTACACTAACTTGTTCATTTCGAATCTATTTGCACCACATCCTCATACAAAGAGAGGTATAGTTATAAGCTCAATTACTAAATAGAAAAGTTGGTCATAAGAAAATAGATACCTTGATGAAATAAAAGACAATATGGTCGGGCTTACATGGCAAAAAAAAACCAAAAATCGATGACCTGTCAGTTGAGCAAGACGAAAACAAAGATCATGTAATCATCTGAGTTTTGGCCTAAGTACGAGAAGTGACTGACCACTCAACATTTTCAAAATGATATTATGGACCGAAAGTCAGAGATGAGCCAAGACTATTTAAATGACTTCCTACGAAGATTAAGTCTTTTGAACACCGCGACACGACCATATACGTATCTGTTTTATGTAAAGAATTTGATTTCTAGTAAGGTTTTTCTAATAGAATTGAGCTATAAGTAAAAACCTTTCTTATGCATTCATGCATTCATACGCAGCACATTTTATTAACTTGTGTAATTCTATACTAGCCTACCTTGAGTGAGATTGTGCCAAACCTTCAGTGGTTACTCGAGCAAGGCAAGAGACACGGTTATATTTTTTATTTTAATTGCAATATATTTTGAATCTATTTGCATTGCATTTTCATAAAAAAGGTGTTGACTCATGTTCTATTATCAAATAGAGAACTGGTCATAAGAAAACGGATTCCTTGATGAGGTAAAAGTCAACATGGTCGTGCATATATGGTCAAAGATAAAGGTGATGACCTGTCAAAGGGGTGCATGTCAGAGATTCAATATTACACCCAAGTACATAAAAGCCATAGCAGTTTGCTAGAGCTAAAAAAAGTATGGAAGACAAAATGAGGTGGATATTCAATCATGAATATGTTGACTTACTTGATGAAAAAAAAAATAGGCATAGGTCCCGAGCTCTCACTTAGTATTAGAGTCCAACTTCTAATGGCTTCACATTTGGAGAGGAGGACATGATGCCCACGATAGAAGAGTAAATCACTTCACCTCTTTGCCCAAGGATTCAAAACAATAAAGTCTACTTTGAATATGGTGATCAGGTTAAAGTAGAGATGCACCTTTTCCAAGTCCTAACATGGTATTGGGATTCAACTTAGTTGTGTCACCTCCAAAAACATGGACATACTATTACTCCTTTGCCCAAGAACTCAAGCTGAGTGAGCATTAGGCTGCAACCCGGATTAAGGAAAAAAGAAGAGAACAAGTGGTTTGCTTTGGAAAACTTACAAAACATAGCACTCAGACGAAAAATATTGACATCTTCACCTCAGACACATTAATAGTCTTCCATAGAGTATTGGGGCACGAATGAGGATATGGTTGCAGATTTGTCAGACTTGGTAAGAGAATCGCTCATGTTCTAACAACCTTAGCTATTAAATGCCTGTCGATGAGGAAGCAAAGTGAGATTTATAGGACATAGCTTTGTCTTTCATCGAGTATTCTCTGAAGACTACTCTCTGTTAACGAGATTTGTGACTGTTCAAAGACAAGACGAAATTGCCAAAGACAATTGGAAATAAGCGAGAAATGACTTCAACACGCTTAGGGGCAAGTCTGAGATAGAGGCCATGTCGCAAGCAAAGATTTGGCCCAAGTACTAGAAACGACTAACACTTGCAGACTTTAGCCATTCAAGACCAATGTTTTGAACTTGAAATCAGGGGCCAACCAAAGCAAAAATTAGCTCGGAAGATTAGGACTTTGAGCATCAAGGCACGACCATATATGTATCTACCTTATGTATAGAAATTTATTTTCTAGTACAGTTGTCTGATGGAATGGAATCAAGAATCAACACCTTTTGCATGCATTTGCATTGCATTTCAAGCATTAAATTTCAATGAAACCCCTCATATTTGAAACACCCGTGTGAAATAGAGTCATCAACCCTAAATGAAAAGTGAGAGGAAACATGATAAATCAAGATAGGGAATGATAAAAATTTAAGAAAAGCCATGTGAAACGTGGAACCTGTTGAGAGTTCGCCCCTACACCCTCAGAAGTGTTTTGGACAACTAGATTGTGGAGGAGTTTCCTGTAGTTTTATGACTTTTCCAGGAAAATATTCAGAATACACTTATCACTCTAAGTCCGAGAGTAACAAGGATCCTTTTATAAAGGACAAATGACCACTATCTTTTATTTCAATAAAAATGATGCATTGTTTTTGTCTTATTTGGCAAACACCTTACCATTCTTTTCATTCGTTCATACCACAAGTAATCATTCTTTAGTTTAATTATTCTTTGGATCCCCTTTTATGCTATGTCCCTTGACGTTAAGGATACGAACAACATTACTGTTGACTTAAACCCTTTTTGAGTAAGACATGTGTCTAAAAAAACTCTGAGGCTTTGAAAATGATCGAGAATGTAACTTGTCTCCCGATCTGCTACGGATGGTTGAGCAAGACATGAAACAAACATCACTTTGAAGAGTCGTGATTTTAAGTGAGAATCGAGACATGAGTCTTTCGCAAGCTACCTCGGGAATCCAAAGGTCATTGCATGATCCTATCAAAGCATGCTAGGTTTAACAAACCGATGTCGTGACATATAGACTCTCACAAAGAAGAATGCATCCAATTCAACAGTAACTTGAAAAATTGAGGCTCGACGTGTTATCGAAAAAAACCAAAAAACAAAAAATGATGGGTCGAAAATCCGCAAAGGGCATTTTAAAAAACCCAATAAAAAAGTAAAAAAAGGAAAAAGAAAGAAAAAGGAAGAAAAAGTCAAGATGCAAACCTGCAAAGGGCATCTTGAAAATTTATTCTCCATCATCTTTTCATGTCGTGGCCTCTTTCTATGTGAAGTATAGACACCACCAAGACAATTTTACAAATGAGTCTCTAATGTGCATCAATTCGTCCTCATGATCATTACTACTTATGCCAATCGGCGGAAAAGCAGATTATTGAAAATGAGAGATTGTATGCCGGTATGGGATGCCGAGAAAAAATCATATCCAAATGATGACTTGAACTTTAGCAACAGCACAATAGCAAAATCTACAGTCAATTCAAGAACAAGTATCACGACTCAGCACCACATCAAAAAATAGGTGAATAAGGCATTGGAGGTGACTAATAAGAACATCAAAAGGATTCATAGCAGAGACCTATAAAGGCTTGACACGAGAAATCACCATTTGCCTTCAAGGTTTATCGGGTTTTCTATCAAAACAACCACTGGGGCAACACCTTTTGCACCAGAATAAAAGTCATCCTTCCCTCCAAATTTTGTTAAAACTAATGAAGCAAAATGGATATGACCCAAATGCAGTCAACTAAACCTGATTAAAGAAAAGATACTAAAAGTCATGACCAGATGACAAGGGTTTACGACAAAGAGGGATCCGCTCTATAGAACTCCAGGAGAGAGTTCTAGTTTTGAAAAGGATCTTCATTACAAAAGACTTTCAAGGAAAATGGATGTCAAATTGGGAAAGGCCCCATGAGATGAAGAAAATCTTTTTGGAGAAGCTTTAATTTTGATCAAAATGGACGGCAAAAGACATGCCCAACTTCGTCAACTTAGATACAATGAAGAAAAAATAAATAAAAAAGAAGAGAAAGAAAAAAGAAAAGCAAAAATAATAAGAAAAACAAAATTAGAAAAAGGGAGAGGTCGAGGTGATAACTCGTAAAGAGCATCTCGAAACCTAAGGAGATTTGATTTGAAAGCCTGAAAAGGCGGCTCAAATTCGAATAAGAGAAAAAGGAGCATGAAGTGGTCCTCTCTCTCAAAAGTAGCAAGGTGGAGAAACTTTACACCTTGAGGCATTGACAAAATACTCTAAGTTTCATGAACACATGTCAAGCTCAGAATGGTCTTCGCCAAGTTTGCTCATTGAAGCTCATACTTTAATATCTGGGGCACCTAACTTCATTCTTTGTTCACCTTAGGTTTTGCAACTTTTGACCAATACATGTCATTTTTAATCCTTTTGTGAGTTTTGCCTCCATGAAATTCATTTGTTTGTGATCATGTCCAAGCATTTTTGCATCAAAACAATGATCAATGAACCAATGACCTTTTCATTCATGCAAACTTTAGCCTTCAATCAAATTCAATTTCATCCATTTCGTAACCATGTTCAAGCACGCTTGCATAACAGCCAGTGGACTAATGATTTTAATCTTTTCATCCACCTAACTCTATTCTTTGCTCACTTTATATTTGGCATCCTTTGACCAATATGGGTCACTCTTAATCTTTCCATTCATGTAAGCTTTACCTCCAATAAAATTGCATTCACCTTGCGACATGCTCAAGCAAATTCCGCATCGAAATAACGATTAATGAACCAAACGATCTTTTCATTCATACGACCTTTGTCCAAATTCATCCACCTTATAACCCTATGCAAGCATCTTTGCATTTGAAATAACGGTTAGTGGTCAACAATATAAGGAATAGAAGGATTTCTGCATATCATTTTGGAAAATTCCTAAATATTACAGAGACCTGAAATAGGACCACTAGTTGGAGATAACCCGAGGGTTAGAAAGGTCTCAAAACAAATAGTCCAAATTACGACTACCTCTTAGGTTTCACGACAATTATACACTTACATAAAACATGAAAACACATCAGAAATAGGACTTAAACAAACAACGAACAATGTCGACCTAAGGACTAGGATAAAATCATTTCTCAAAAATGACATTTTTACCCACCTGCTTAGGAGCATTTAATTCATCCTGATTAGGGCATCCTAACAATTTGGTCTACATAAAGACCCATTAAAAGCATATTCCACAAGTTTCATTACCACGAAATGGCGAAATGAGCTGAGAAAAAACATGAAGATTTGAAGGGAAAGGTTTAAGTCGCAATGGCGAACCTAGTACCTTAGAGACATGAAGGGAAAGATCTAAGTCGGAATGGCGGATCCAATATCACGATGACATAAGGGAAAGGTTTAAGTCGCAATGGCGAACCTAGTACCTCAAAGACATGAAGGGAAAGATCTAAGCCGCAACGGCGGATCCAATACTGCGAAGACATGAAGGGAAACGTTTAAGTCGCAATGGCGAACCTAGTACCTCAGAAGCATAAAAGGGAAAGATTTAAGCCGCAACAGCGGATCCAGTACCACGAAGACACGAGGGAGAGATCTAAGTCGTAACGGTGGATCCAATACCACGAAGACACAAGGGAAGGATCTAAGCTGCAACGGCGGATCTAGTACCATGAAGACACAGAGGGAAAGGTTTAAGTCGCAATGACGAACCTAGTACTTCAGAGACATGAAGGGAAAGGTTTAAGTCGCAATGGCGAGCCCGGTACCTTAGAAACATGACGAGTAAGGTCAAATCCACAACGGTGAAACTTCTACCCTGAAGTCATAGTGGATCAGATCAAAACTACAATGGCAAGTCTTTATCTCTCTGAAGTTGCAGTAAGAGCAAGATGAAGCTTCAACATCAAGTCCTATCTTCTGAAGTTGCAGCGAAGTTGGATTAAAAACTACAGTAGAGAAGTTGCAGTGAAATGGAGTTACATCGTCAACCAATTTTTTACCCCGAGCCTAGGGCAAATTGCAACCGCTTGATCTTTTACCCCGAGCTTGGGGCAAATCATCGTCAACCAATCTCTTACCCCGAACCTAGGGCAGATTGCAACCATTTGTTCTTTCACCCCGAGCTTGGGGCAGATCATCGTTAACCAATCTCTTACCCCGAGCTTGGGGCAGATTGCAACCATCCGACTTTTTACCCCGAGCTTGGGGTAGATCACCATCAACCAATCTCCTACCCCGAGCTTGGGGCAGATTGTAGTTATCCAAAACAAGAGAGGCGATCGTCTTCCTTGCAAGATATAGAGAAGTATACCAACTCAATGAAACCAGACTCAAAGACTACGGACAAACTCCAATCTCCTTGAAATTTCAGAAGAATGGAGTGAAATGACAGTAGAAAATTTTGTCTTTTTGGAAATTACCTCAAGGCAAGATGGAATCATAATGCTAAAGATGAAGAGGTAGATGCGGTAAAATCGAACAGTCAATAAAGCGAAAGGTGGACCGATTGAAGAAAGAGCAGCGAAGAAATGAAAGTTGACAAAATTGGGCTTTCTTTTGGTCTTTGCTCTGTTCCTGTTACACAGCAACGAGCAAAGAGGGGCAGCTGTTGAAGCCTAATTTTGACTGGGCCCAACACTTAATTGAGTCCAAATTTTAAAATTTAATTTTTAAATAAGTTTGAATTTATTTTAAATTCAAATTCATTTTGAGTTTGAATTTACTTTAAATTTAAGTTTATTTTAAATTAAAATTAAATTAAAAGACCAAGTCCAAATAAATGTCCATCTTACAAAGCCCAAATAAGGCCCGATCCTAACATAGCCCAAAAACTCGAGCCCAAATACAATTCCAAACAAAGGGCCTAATTACAAATGACCTAGACAAACCCAAACCTAGACACTAAAACCAGATCAAAAAGCCAAACACACCCCAACTTGCAATTGCCTACTGTCTACCCTCAGCCACTCAGGGCACGCCACGTCAGCAACTACCAGCAACTTGCACCACTGCTCACCGCCACTGCAAGTTGAAACTTGCAAAAGAAAGAACAAGACAAGTTTTAATTGTAAAAAAAAACAGATTGTAATGATGGTTTTATAGGCTATAAAACCAGTTTCGAAAATTTGTAATAAGGGGGGATCCTTTTTAGAAACATTCGAATACTCAAAATTGCTTTAGAATGCTCAAAACGACGTCATTTTGGCTGACCCGACTCGATCTGTGACCCGTTCCACCAGGATCCGCATATTTTTATTAAAAGGGATATTTGTACATTTGGCCCTTCCCCTTTTTCAAATTTTTACAATTTAGTCCATTTCATATTTTTAATTAATTTTAAATTAGCCCAATAATTTTCAATGCTTTTCAATTTAATCCCTTGACCTTTTGAAAGCCCTAGGAGCTGCCATGTGTCATGATTTTGGCTTATTTATGCAAATGGTCCCTCTTACTTCTAATTTCTTTCAATTTAATCCTTAAATCAAGTTCTATTTAATTACAAAATTGGCCCAAAATTTTTTTATGACTTTCAATTTAGTCCCTTGACTACAGAATGCTTGAGAGGCTACCACATGTCACTTGTTTTTGGTTTTATTACCCCGGAGGTCCCTAAACTGTCCAAAAATTATATTTTGACCCTTAATCTTCTCCAAAATTATATTTTGACCCCCAAACTTTCCAAAATTACATTTTTACCCTCGAACTTCCCAAATTTCTTTTTTGACCTCGATTTTTCCAAAAAATACCATTTTACCCTCAAACTTCCAAAAATTCCATTTTTAACCTCTATTTTTCTAAAAATTACCATTTTACCCTTGAACTTTCAAAAATTCCATTTTTGACCTCGATTTTTCCAAAAATTACCATTTTACCCTCGAACTTCCAAAAATTCCATTTTTGACCTCGATTCTTCCCAAAATTACCATTTTACCCCCAAACTTCCCAAAATTACATTTTTAACCCTAATTTTTCCAAAAAATACCATTTTACCCCTAAACTTCCTAAAATTCCAATTTTGAACACGATTCTTCCTAAAAATTACCATTTTACCCCCAAACTTCCTAAAATTCCATTTTTGACCCTAATTCTTCCCAAAATTACCATTTTACCCCCAAACTTCCAAAAATTCCATTTTGACCTCGATTCTTCCTAAAATTACCATTTTACCCCCGACCATTTTACCCTTGAATGCCTAAAATTCTATTTTTAACCTCGAACTTTCCCAAAATTACCATTTTGCCCTCGGAAACCCAAAAATCTCATTTTCAACTCTGATTGTTTTATTCTTCTTCCACATCAATATTTGCATTTAAATTTTAATTATTATGCATTCGTATTTCACGTTTTTTATTTTTGTATATAATTTATCTGCTTAATTGTTTTGCTTCATGTTATCTAATATCCAATATTAACTGCTCATTCATATTAAACTCACATATTTGTTTTCAAAATTGTTTTCATAAAAACTTTAAAATCGAGGCAATATTCTTTTATTTCGAGTTTTGAAATTTTGTGCCTTAACTTACTAGGCACAATTTTTCTTCAAATTGGAATAATCGAATATCCTTAAATCGAGGCAATGTTTCTTTATCTCTGATTCTAAAAGTTTGTACCTAAACTTACTAGGTGCGACTTTTTCAAAACGAGATAATCGAATATCCTTTTCCAAAGTTAAAAAATTTTACGACAAAGGAAAGCTCGTTATTTCTGGATCTCGAAATGTTATGTCCTAACTCACTGGACGTGACTTTCTTTCTCGATTACTTTGAAATAGCGGGACTTCCAAAAAAAATTGACTTCTTTTAAACGTAACTCATGCATTCAAGGATCGTATTTTAAACTTTATTCGTGTTTTCAAAATTTTACAAATAAGACCCTAAGATAATCAATGTGGTACCAATTTTGGGCGTATGAGGGTGCTAACCCTTCCTCATGCGTAGCCGACTCTCGAACCTGTTTTTTGGATTACGAAGACTAAAATATTTTTCAAAACGGATTTTAAATGTTTTGTGGTGATCCAATCACACCAAATAAAGGATTGGTGGCGACTCTCATTTCTTCAATTTCAAAATAATTTTTGAAACACGTCGTTTTCAAAAAAGATGGTTTTGCCAATAATCATCCAGAAATGCATTAAGAACGAGATTAAAACATGTTACTTTTAGCATTAATCAGACCCACTTCAACTGACTCAATTTGTGAAACAAATAGAGAAACCCATCTTGAAGCTTTAGTGACCCTATAAAATACTTCAGTAAAACTAAAATTATGAGGGTAATTATTGTAAATCCTAAAGGATAAGAATGTATAGAGTTTAAATCCTATAGGACTCTCATCTTGTAAATACAAATTAATCTTAGTCATTGCGATTTATACCGTTTGTATTTATGCTTATATAAATTTTGTATAACTCAAGATATTTCATTTCATTTTATTTTTTAGATGATAAATTTTGTTCTTCCTTTTGGTATATTTTTCAATGTCTTTGTTTTTTTTTTCAATATCCAATTTTTATTTTCCATATTCCATTCATCGTTTTCTTACTCTAATTTCCATGATTTATTGGAAGTCTAATTTAAGAGGCGTGTTTGAGTATTTCTAGGATCAATGGGTTTGCATGTAGCTTTGAGTTCTCTCCCCATTTTACCGCATTAAAGCATAAGTTTAGCATCTATATATTATATACTCTTTGCTAGCATTGTAAGCATTCCTATTTCTTAACACACCCATATTTGTAGTTTTATTATTTTTAAGATTTTATTGGTTTGATAGTAATTTTTTTAGATGTTTCCTGCAGACATGAAGTTAGCTTAACTACTATCAAATTTAAGGTTAGTCTTAATTTTCATTGTTCATTTGCCTTGACTGTCTCTAAACAATGTCCCTCTTTACATTGAGCAACAAACCCCATGCCTACTTGCTGCAGCCATGCCTTGAAACAAGCTTCTTCCAGCACAGACAATCTTTTGAGAAAGCCCCGTAATTGTTGAATTCTGGCTCCCCTCGACCTCATTCAGTAGCTATAAAATCTTTCAAAATTTTATTCAGCCGTGTCTTTTCTGGCTGCACAAAGTATTAATCATTAGAACCTATTTTCAAAATATAGAATTGACTATGGGAGATGATATCGATTGTAAGCTAACAAATATTATAGATAGGCTCTAATATGGTGATTTAAGTATTGAAGTTGTTGTAGTACAGTGGTAAGTATTTTTGCCTGTCATGCTGGTGACTTAGGTTTGATCCTTTGCAACGATGCAAAGTTTTTTCTTATTTTGTTTATCAAAAAATTAGACGAAATATATTTAAATGGAATGGCTTCACCCGGACTCAAACTGGAGACTTTCAATGTGTTAGACTAACGGGATAACCAACTACATCACGAAACCACAACAACATGCTTTTTACATTTATATTTATAGGTTTACTAGTTTTGAGAAACAATATTTAAAAAGTAAAATGTGTAGTAACCAAAATTTTAGATATTAGCGGGATAAAATTTTGAGTAAATCAAGCTTTAAAATAATTATTTATCATAATGTTGTGATTAAAAGTGTACATATTTATTAAAAAATTAAAATAAAGTTTGGTTGACGGTAAATTTGAAATTTTATTATTATTTTTAAATTAAAATTTATTTTAAACACGGAAGACAGTTGATTCTTTGTATGTGCATAATAAAATAAAACAAAAATGTATGAATAAATAAAAATAATCTTGATTGAGTGATAAATTTAAAGTTTTTTATTACAATTGACATGGGTCTAAATATCACTATATACATATTTTTATTAACTTAAATTAAAAAATTAAAATATCTTCAAATATCATAACTTATTCTATAATGTTTTGATTGATTTTGTGTTCATTAGGGATTTTATTAATAGAATATATTATAAAAACTTCATGTCATTGTCTTTTCATATAGAAGTAATGTCTAGGGCCTTTTATTCTTTGACACGTGATTACGAGGTTGAAGTTTTAGTCTTGTGACACTTTCACCTTGCATGGTATACAGCCTGAGGCTATTTAAATTATGTTAGCCACCTAACTTAACGTCATTTGTAATAGTTATTTTAGGCTATTTTCGCACTTGACAAGTCTGTTTTCTAACATTTTTATAATTATATTACATTTTCGATATTAATAGGTTAGAAATAAAATAATAGTAAAATAAATATTTTACATATTTTTTGTTATTTCGATGACCCGAAAGGTTGACTTAGGCTTCATGAGTGACTAATGAGCTAATTAAGTGTGTAAGATACCATTTCAGGTTCGAAAATACAAGAAATATTGATCGAGTCATGAGACAAGGAGCCCATAAGCCAACAACATTGCCAAGGGCTTGGAACCCAAACGACGTCATGACAAGGAATTACCTCTCGTCACGACGACGCGGTGAAGAAATGAGAAGAATGGCATGGGATTAACGTTGGGACGAGAAACATCTCCACATCTCAATGACGCGACTTAGCATGGAAGAAAAGAGTTGATTTCCTTGGATGACATATTTGAAAATTTTCCATATTAGGACTCTAGCTTTTAGCAGAATATTTTACTCACTGATATCTAAGTGTATGTTGAGATTGAGTGGTCACCATGTAGGTCATTGCCTATATAAGCAATCTTAGGGTCACCAAAACTGTAAGCCAACAAATATTATAGATCGGCTTTAATATGCTAATTGAAATATTAAGTTGTAGTATAGTGGTAGATATTCTCGCTTGTCACATGGTGACTCGGGTTCGATCTTCGGCAATGGTGCAAAAGTTTTTTTTATATTAATTTAATAGAAATGACTTCGCCTGGTCTCAAACCGAAGACTTTCAATGTGTTAGATTAACATGATAACTAACTACACCATGAAATCACAGCAACAAACTTTTTACATTTATATATATAGCTTTACTAGTTTTGAGAAACAATATCTAAAAAGTAAAATGTACAAAAACCAAAATTTTAGATATTAGCGGTAAAAATTTGAGAGAATTTTGATATTCATTTAAAAATAAATTGAACTTTCAGTCAATCAAACTTTAAACCTATAAATATATTATATTAAAACATTTTTTTTATGATGATGTTGTGATGAATTCACAATTCAAATTAAAATAAATTTTGGTTTAAGTTAAATTTGAAATTTTATCAATGTAATTTATTTGGATTAAAATTTCACTATATCATAAGTTTTATTATTTTTTAAATTAAAAAAATAAATTACTTTTTAATAATATAATTTATTTTAAATACAAAAAGTTATTTTAGTAAATTTCATAATTAAGTTAGTTCTCTTATTCGTGAAATTGATTTAATTAAGAATTCAAATAATAATATAAATATATAACTGATGAAGAAAATACATTGTGTATGGGGTTAATATAAATATATAATCATTGGAACCTATTTTCAAAAGATAGAATTGACGATGGGAGTTGATATCGATTGTAAGCCAACAGATATTATAGATCGACTTTAATTTGCTGTTTGAAGTGTATTGTAATATAGTAGTAAGTATGATTGCCTGTCATGCAAGTGACTCGTGTTTAATCCCTGGCAATAGTGCAAAGTCTTTTTTTATCAAAAAAGTAGATAAAAAATATTTAAATGAAATGGTTTCACTTGAACTTGAACCGAAGACCTTCAATGTGTTAGATAAATGTGATAACCAATTACACCACAAAACCACATCAACAAGCTTTTTACATTTATATTTACAGGTTACTAGTTTTGAGAAACAATATTTAAGAAGTAAAATGTGCAGAAACCAAAATTTTAGATATTAGCGGGATAAAATTTTGAGTAAATTAAACTTTAAAAAAAATATTTATCAAAATGTTGTGATTAGAAGTGTACATATTTATTGAAAAATTAAAATAAAGTTTGGTTGAAGGTAAATTTGAAATATTATTTTTATTTTTAAATTAAAATTTATTTTAAATACGAAAAGATATTTTTAGTAAATTTTATAATGGAGTTGGTTCTCTATATGTAACTGATGGAGAAAATGCATTATGTATAATTAAATAAAATAAAAATATATGAATAAATAAAAACAATCTAGATTGAGTGGTAATTTAAGGTTTTTTTTATTACAATTGATATGGGTTCAAATATCATTATATACGTTTTTTTATTATTTTTAAATTAAAAAAATTAAAATATCTTTAAATATCGCAATTTATTTTACAAAAGAAAAAATATTCGATTGATTTTGTATTAATTAGGGATTTTATTAATAGAATATATTTTAGAAACTTCATGACATTATCTCTTTATATAGAAGTAGTGTCTAGGGTTTTTTTTCTTTGATACATGATTGCGAGCTTAAAATTCTAGTCCAGTGACACTTGTACCTTGTATGGTATACAGCTTGAGGCCATTCAAATTATGTTAATCACCTAACTTGACGTCACTTATAATAGTTATTTTAAGTCGTTTTTGCATTTAACGAGTCTGTTTTCTTACATTTTTATAATTAAATATTACATTTTTGATATTAGTAGGTTAGAAATAAAATATTAATAAAATTAATATTTTTACACTTTTTTTGCTATTTCGATGACCTAAAAAGTCGATCAGGACCTCATGAGTGACTAATGAGTTAATTGTGTAGGATACCATTTCAGGTCCGAAAATACAAGAAATAATGATCGAGTCGTGAGACAAGGAGCCCAATAAGCCAACGACGCTGCCAAAGGCTTGGAACATAGTCGACATCGTGACGAGGAACTACTTTTTGTCACGATGATGCGATGAAGAAATGGGAAGAATGGCACGACGTTAACGTTGGGATGATAATCGTCCCAACATCTTGACAACACCACTTGACGTGGAAGAAAAGAGTTGTTTTTTTGTACATATATTTGGAAAATTTTCATATTTGGACCCTAGCTTTTAATAGAATATTTTATTCATTGGTATCTAAGTGTATCTTGAGATTGAGTGGTCACCAAAGTAGGTCGTTGCCTTTATAAGCAACTTTAGGGTCATCAAAATTGTAAGCCAACAAATATTATAGATGGACTTTAATATGCTAATTAACGTATTAAAGTTGTTGTAGTGTAGTGGTAAGTATTCTCGTTAATCACACGGGTGACATGGGTTTGATCTTAGACAACGGTGCAAAGTCATTCAACAAGATATATTTAAAAGCAATGGCTTCGCCTAGATTCGAACCGAAAACCTTCAATATGTTAGACTAATGTGATAACCAACCCCATCAACAAACTTTTTTACATTTATATCTATAGCTTTACCAATTTTTAGAAATAATATTTAGAAAGTAATATGTGCAGAAACCAAAATTTTAAATATTAGAGGGATAAAATATGAAAGGATCTTAGTATTCATTTAAAAATAGATTGAACTTTGAATAAATCTAACTTTAAACCTATAAATACATTTTATTAAAATAATTTTATTTTATTGTACATAATGTATTTCTCCATCAATTAAATATTTAAATACAAAAACATGATTTAATAAATTTCATAATAGAGTTGGTTCTTTGATTCATGAAATTGATTTAATTAAGAATTTAAATAATAATATAAATATATAATTGATGGAGAAAATACATTATGTATAATAAAATAAAATTAAAATGTACGAATGTTTTTGAGTGGTAAATTTAAGAGTTTTTTATTATAATTGATATAGATTCAAATATCATTATATACATATTTTTTTATTATTTTTAAATTAAAAATATTAAAATATCCTTAAATATCATTACTTATTTTAAAAAAGAAAAGACATTACTGTATTTTTTTCAATTGAATTTGTGATTTTATTTGATAAATTTCTTGAGTTCGCTTTATTGTTTAAACCATGCAATTCATCATAAACAATCTCATGAAATCACGATTTAGGTTAGATATCTTGTTCAGAGCAACCTCAATTACTACATGGATTATAAGATTTTTTTGTTGTTGTTGTTTGTTTGTTTGCTAGCTTGCATCATACCAAACTAAACGTCGAGCATCATAATATGTTGGCATAATGACAAAATTAATCCCTAACGTTTGGGTGTTGGGTCATTTTTGCCCTTAAGGTTTTTTTGGAGCACTTTCACACATAACATTTGTTTTTTTGGTCAAATTGATCATTTTTTTAACAGTCTTACTGACGTGACCGTTATAGGACTAACAGCGCTGACATGAAAAAAATATTTCCACCTACGCGCCACATGTATGTAGATGCTAACGTGACATAAAAGACAAAATAATGTCACATCAACAAATGAATTTAAACTTAAAAAATAATTAAAATTTAAAAATATATTTTTTAGGTTTACCCACAATTAAAACAATTAAAACAAATTAAACACTAACAAGAAAACTGAACCCTAACTTTTGAATCAATTGATCAAAACAAAATATTTCCATTTTTTCCTTCTTTTTCCTCGTCCCCCTTCTTCTTTTGTTCTTTGTATTTTTTTTCTTCTTCCTCATCATCCAACATAATTCCATTCAAAATTTCTTTTGAATCGGTTAATTTTTTTTTCATGTTTTTTCTTCTAAGTATTTCAAAACTTATTTCTGGGTTTGAATATCATATTCAAAATTTGATTCTTGAGCTTTTGAAAACCTTAAACTTACTGATGAAAGGCTAAGGAGGCTTCTGATAATGCTGAGAGCAAGTTGAGGAACCAAAGGAAGTAGTAGCAACATCGTTACCAAGGCAACAACAGAGAATCAATGCCCCTATTGTTCATTGGATCCATTCAATTTTTAGGGTTTTCAAAATTCTTGTATTTTTTTTTGAGTTATTTTATCTCTTTCTAAATTGTAAATTTTTTATTTCCAAATAATTTTAAATTCTTGTAATTTTCTAGGTTTTTGCTCTTATTTTGGGTTCTTGCTATCACATTAGGTTTTTTTTCTATTTGAAATGATTTTGGGTTGAAAATATTGGGTTCTTTGTTTGCTATTGAGATTTTGTTCTTTGAATGTGTTGGGTTCTTTATTTGATTTTAGGGTTTAATTTTTTTTCCAATCTTTCTTTGTTCATCTCTTATACATCTTTGATCTTCCTTTATTTGTCCCATATCTTGTTTTTGAGATTGACTATCGCTCTTTCTTGGTCATGCTCAAGTTGTTCATAATCATAGTTAGGCTAAAATTTAGTATTTGAAATCTTGTGGTGGTCAATTTCTTAATTCAGATCTGTTTTCTCAAGAGTTATTGTGTGTGATTCTGTTATCGACTCAAAACCCTTGAATTCTTTTTTTTTTATCTCAAATAATGGACTTCTGTATACAATGACCTAGTTGAGGGCAAAGAACAAGTTTCAAAAATCCAAAATTTTAAGTTTGATTTTTAATTTCAGATTTCATAAGAAAAAAAATGGGCAACCGATTTCAAAGAACGGGTTTTTAAGTTTTTTTTTTAAGTTAGGGGCAAAGATCAGGTTCAAAGAACAAATAAAGAAGCCGATAATGGTGAACAATGGAAAAAAACTAGTGGAGAAGAAGAAATTATAGAAATAAAAAATTAAAATTATTTAATAATTTTAATAATTTTATATTTAAAAAATAATATAATAATTTTAATAATTTTATATTTCAAAAAAATAATTTTAATAGTTTTAAAATCATTTGCTAACATGGCATATAATACAAAATAGTGTCATGTTAGCATTCAAATACATTTAGACCGTCATGACAACTGTTAATGTTGACCGTTAGTCAACTAACGGCCATGTCAGCAACACCGTTAAAAAATGACTAATTTGACAAAAAAAAAAATGTTATATATGAAAGTTCTCCAAAAAAACCTTAAAGGCCAAAATAACCTAACACCCAAACGTTAAGAACTAATTTTGTCATTATGTCTAATATGTTGTATAACTTCATCAGATTTGGCATTAAGAAAGGGCTTTTCCTAACTTTTATGTCTCCAAACAATATCTCTCTTTACATTGAATAATAAACCCAATGCTTATGTTGCAGTCATACCTTGAACCTCCTCTCAATAGTGAAACAGATATAAAAAATCCCTTGAAGGAGCCCCATAATTATTGAATTCCCTCACGTCAACCTCATTCGATTGCTTTATCAATTATAATTGTGTCATTATTACATATACAAATTATTAAGCGGTCACGAAATGAGAAAAAAGTACAAATATGACATGAATAAACAAATGGTTAGCAACTATTTTCAAAATATAGAATTGATGACGAGAGTTGACATCGATTGTAAGTTCACAAATACTATAGATAGGTTTTAGTTTGCCTATGGGAATATTTGTGTCATTGTAGCATAGTGGTAAGTATTTTCGCTTGTCACACGGTTGACTTGGGTTTGATCCCAAGCAACAATGCATAAAAAATAAACAAAATTTTTTAAAAGCAATGACTTCATTGAGATTCAAACAGGAGACTTTCAATGTGTTAGACTAACATGATAACTAGTTACACCACAAAATCATGTCAAGAAGAATGTTACATACATATTTATAACACTAATTTTGAGAAACAATATCTAAAAAGTAGAATGTGCGGAAACCAAAATTTTAGATATTAGTTAGAGGATCTTGCAATTCTATGTGTTATTTACAATCTTAAAATTAAAAAAAAAATTAAACTCTAAGTAAATTAAACTCTAAATATATAAATGCATCATATTAAATGAATAAATTTGATTATTATGGTATTATCATCAATCCTATATATTTTTTAGTGTTGTTTTTTTGAGTAGAATTGGATCTTTGCCAATGAGTTTTAGTTTGTTTGTCTATGTGACTGAATATGTTCTCTATAAAATTACAAGATTGAGTACCTATTCGATCTTCAAAATTTTATTGTTGATAGAGTTATTGTAGTGAAGATGGGACTTGAAGCAATTGAATTCAAAGCACATTTTCAAAATCGTATCTTTTTAATAAGAGTAGATCATCATTAATAATGATGTTTAGTTTAGATATTTTGTTGAGAGTCAATTACTACATGGATTATAAGTTTTTTTTTTTGTTGTTTGTATCATACTGAATTGAACGATGAGCATCATGATCTGCTATATAACTTCATCAGATGCCAAACATCGAGCACTATAATCTGTCTTTGACACTAAAAAAGCAGGCTTTTTCTAACTTTTATGTCTCTAAACAATGTCCCTTCCTATATTAACAACAAATCTCATACTTCTTCGCTACAACTTTTTTTTTCTTCAGTCGTGAAATAGACATAGACAAATCTTTGAAAAAGCTTGAATTCTCACTACCTTAGCTTTTTTAATCGTCACAAAATAAGAAAATGTACAAATATGACATGAATCAACCAATGCTTAGAACCTATTTTCAAAAGATGTAGTTGAGGAGGTGATATTGATTCTAATCCAATAACTATTTAAATAAAATTTAGTATACCATTTTAAAAACTAAAGTCATTGCAGTATAGTGGTAAATATTCTCGTCTGTCATGCGGGTGACTCGGTCTCAATCCCCGGCAACGGCGCATATGTAAATAGTAAAACTAGTAGACACCAAAATTTAAGATACTAGCAGGTGAGAGGCTCTTAAAATTAAAAAAACTAAACTTTGAGTAAATCAAACTTTAAACACATAAATATATCATATTAAGAATTTAAAATTAAAAAAACTAAACTTTGAGTAAATCAAACTTTAAACACATAAATATATCATATTAAGAATATTAAATAAATACAATTGTTTATCATTGAGAAAATAAAAAAAAACCTATTCGCATAGTGGATCAATTATGGTCAAGCGAGGAAATCAAACTGTCACTGAGGTATTGATGGAATGGACAAACACATTTCCTGAGGATTTTACATGGGAACCTCTATAGGAGCTACAACAAAGATTTCCTACATTCGATAATTGAGGACAAGGGTTTTTAAGTAGTGGTGGAGCCAAAAAAAATTTTTGGGTGGCCGGAATTAATTCTATATTTTTTACGATAGTAAAAATGTAATTTCACCATTTTAATAGTTTATATCTTTATAACTTTTAAAGGATTAAATCAATTTTTTAAAGGGTCAAAGTTTAATTTTACTATTATTAATTTAAAATTTTATAAATTATAAAAGAACTAAATAGAAAATTTTCCCTTTAAGGGCCCGCCCCCCTTCGCTCCGCCACTGCTTTTAAGGAGAAAGTACTTGTTAGGAGAGGAACGATTTGTTAAGTTAGTTGTTGCTACGTTGTGTTTTAGCAAAATGTTAGCAAATAAAACAGTGTGTTTTAGTTTTATGTTTAATTGAAACAGTGAGTTTTATTGTTGGTGGTGGTTACAACCGTCAAATAATAGCTTCCATAACCAACTATGTTACTGCTGCTTCTTTCTATTTTAAGTAGAGAAGGAAAATGAAAACAGTTATACAATTTTGTGAATGAAAAACTTCTTGTTTGTTCATTCTCTTCTCCCTTCTCATTCTTCTCTCTTTTCTAAAACTTCCTGCACCATGTAATAATTTGTCATAGGCAATAGCAATTTCTTTTGAAAATATTTTATTAAACAATCTATTTGAAAAAAATATAAGTGTACATTGACGAAAATACTACACTTAGGGAACCAGATCCAACAATATATATATCTTGGATACTTGACAACAACAATGCATTGGGTTGATGAGTCAAGACATGAGGGGTGGAACCAAAGTATTATCGGCAATCCAACTAGTCAAGGATGTTCAGTGTGGTGGGAATATTGACTTAGAAAATCAAAATGCTACGAAGACCCCTTTGGAAATGCTAGAGGTGCAAAAAATCAATTTGAAACATATTGATTTATTAGTAGGGATACCACCTATGAGAGAGGTGGATTGTGCATTAGACTTTGGGGAAAACGTAGTGATACAAACTGGACAATCAAATCGAGTAAATGTTATGAGCGAGGTACTTCTCAATCATTTTCCTAGTGTTCTACATTATGATGTGCTATTGATTTGGCAAAGACACAGTGTCCGTTTCAGAGTTCTGAAATGGGTAAGCTAAGGGGCTTACAAATCAGAGTTAGCGACAATACTAAAGGTTAACTCGATGTTCAATGTGGGTGTGCTGAAACCTATTTGTAAGGATCAAGGGGATCCCAGTCAAAGCGAGTTACAATGGGGGAAAGTAAGAGCAGTGGCCCCTTACGATCGAGATGTACAAGAGAGAAATACAGTTCAAGTTAGGCGACTGCGGAGAAATAGGTCGAGTCATATGTTCCAAGGGGCAAAACTACTCAACGGAGAGACTAGTTGGGAATTGACCAAGATGTTGAGGCAATTCCAAGACAAGTCAAACTAGTATCATTCGGAGGACGCGATAAGGGTGTCATGAGAATGGGTGAGGGACAATGTCACGGGTCGTAGATCAAAGCCTATAACGAATGCGCATAGAGCGTCCCATGGAGGTCAATTAATTAAATGGGGCTTATTTGATCCACTTGAACTTGCCCGGTTTGTGGAACACATGGAGAAACTCATTTACTTAAAGCTTTGGTGACCCAACGAAACACTTCAAAAAAACTAGAATTATGAGGGTAATTATTGTAAATCATAAAAGATAAAAATGTATAGAGTTTAAATATTATATTACTATCATATTGTAAATAAATATTAATCTCAACCGTTGGTGTAATTAAATTTGTACCGTTTGTATTTATGCTTATAAGAATTGTGTATAACTCAAGATATTTCATTTCTTTTTATTTTATTTTTAGATGATATGTTTTTTTATATTTTTCAATGTCTTAGTTTTTTTAAAATATCCATTTTTTCTTTTCCATATTCCATTGATTTTTTTTTACTCCTGATTTCCGTGGTTAATTGGAAGTCCAATTCAAGAGGAGTCTTTGGGTATTTCGAGGATCAATGGATTTCCATGTAGCTTTGAGTTCCCTTCCCATTGTACTGCATTAGATTCACTCATGAATGCATTAATATTTAATATGTTTTTGTAGAGTGAATAGACTGCTTTTAATTTCATTAGAATTATTGATGTGTTTCGTATTGTTGTTTTATTGAACAGAATTGGGTCTTTGCCAATGAGTTTCAGTTTATTTGTCTATGTGACTGAATACGTTCTCTATAAAATTACAAATATTCAACCATGAGTTTTCAATTACTCAGTGAACTTGAACCTATGAAACAGCCAACAAAAATCAAAATCAGAGTGGCAAGACTTTGGGAAGCATTCACTGCTGTTGAACCAGACAAACTATTGAGCCTGGAGTTTGTAGGCATTAGTTGTCTTGTAAGGTATTGCTATTTCGTATGACATCCATCTTTGTAGTCTTATTGGTTTGATAGTAACTTAGTTAGATGGTTGCTGCAGGCATGAGGCTAGCTTAACTACTATCAAATTTAAGCTAATGGATTTAATTCTTGTTCTTCAAAGTCAAAATTGATATTAGGAAGGGCTGATTGATTGCTCTTGTAGCACTTTCTGTTTACTTCTCTGCTTGTCTCTGTCTTTTTACACTTTTGGCTTTGTGGTTAAGGTTGATTGGTAGGCAGTAGGGTTGTTCATCGGTTGAAGATCTCAAAGAGGAGGCTGGAATATTAATCTTGAGATGGGAAATCATGCCCCCATAAAAGGATTGAAGCAAACAAACAAAAAAAAAGTTTGGACTGCCCGTTTTGTTCATATGAAATGGAGCTTGAACTAATTGAATTCAAAGCACGTTTTCAAAATCGTATCTTTTTAATAAGAGTAAACCATGCGATTCATCACTAACAATGATGTGTAGTTTTAGATATTTTGTTGGGAGTATAAGTTTTTTTGTTGTTGTTGTTTGTATTTAAACTGAACGTCGAGCATCATAATCTGCTATAAAACTTCACCAGTATCATAATCTGTCATAACTTCATCAGATTTGGCACTAAATAGGAAGGCTTTTTCTAGCTTTTATGTCTCTAAACAATGTCCCTTTGAATATTGAACAATAAATCCCATGCTTACTTGCTACAGCCATGAAACAACCGTCTTCCTCAGCCGTGAAATACGCACAGACAAATCTTTGAAAAAGCCCCAGAATTGTTGAATTCTCATTACCTTAACCTCATTCGGTGCCTTTATCATATGCCATGAGTTTAAACCTATTTTCTAAAGATAAAATTGACAACGGCATTACATTAACGACAACTGAAGTCGTTGTAGTATAGTGGTAAGTATTCCCGCCTGTCACGCGGGTGACCCGGGTTCGATCCCCGGCAACGGCGTGTTTAATTTTTTTATCGACTAACAAAAAATATATGAAACATTGGCTTCGCCCGGGTTCGAACCGGAGACCTTCAGTGTGTTAGACAGACGTGATAACAAACTACACCACGAAACCAGATTGACTATCTATTTACATTAATATACATAGGTATTAAGTTTGAAAAATAGTAAATTGTGCCGAAACCAAGCTTTTAGATTCTGGCAGGATAAATTTTTTTGGATCTTATTATTCTATACAAAAAATAACCATATTAGAAATAATCACATATTTAGAACATAAACATGTATTTAAAAATAACATATAATAAATAATTAAATGTATGGTTCAAAATTAATTAATAATAACACATAAATTATTTACAATCTTAAAATTAAACTTCGAGTAAATCAAACTTTAAACACATAAATACATCATATTAAGAATATTAAATGAATAAAATTGTTTATCGTGATGTTGTCATAAGTCCTAAATTAGTGTCGAGTTAATTTGTAACATCAACTCAATAAACAACCTCATTAAAGTGCATAATAAAATTTGAAATTTTACCTTACGAGGCTTTGCATGGACAAAGTCCTCCTCATCATTTACCTTATTTGGTTGGACTGTCACCTGCAAGCACTGTTGATTTCACTTTAAAAAAGCTCAAGACAGGATGAAACAGGCAGCTAATCGTAAGGGAATATGATTGAGAGTTACAATTAAACATAAAACTAACTAAAATGCACTGTTGATTTTTAGCATTTTTAATTGGATTTGAATTTTTTTAGGAGGAAAATGCTAAAAATCAAGAAAAAAAATCTAATTTGTCATTCCCCTATTGTAAAGGGATAGGGATGACATGAAATCACAGTTTTATACAATTTCTTCTCATTCTTTGTTCATTCTCATCTGCCTTCTCATTCTTCTCTCTTTTCTAAAACTTCCTGCACCATGTAATAATTTGTCATGGGGTAGTAGCAATTTTCTTTTTATTTTACCTTTCTTTATTCCTCTCTTCGGTTTTTCATTTTTGGATTTTGTTTTTATTTTATGCTTTTTTACAATTGATTAATGGTTTATTGGGTTCAATTTTATAATAATTTCTCATTGGCAATAAAAATTTTTCGACTCAACAAGTTTGTATAAATTTTATTTTGTTCATGACAATTGGTACGTACCTAAGATCGTGATTCATAATAGGATCTATTTTGGATATTTTGGTCTAAATGGTAGGAATCTTGCATTCTGAAAATATCAATATATATATATATATATGCACTTAATTGCATATTCATTATCAAAGTTAGTAAACGAAGGGTGTATATGCTCATTTAGTATATGTATGATGTATGAGACTTAAATAGATGTAAATATGCATATGATCATATGTTTTAAGATGTTAAGAGTACAAAAGAAGGTAGTTTAGCTTTTGAGTTAATACATATATAAAAATATGCAATGTTGAGTTTTTGGGTCACCTAGGCTATTTGAGTATTGTAGTTTGCAAGTTTTATGATGAATGGAGTAAAGTTTGGGGGAAATTACATTCAAGGTCGCAAAATTCCTCTATCAATGTCGTGACATCGAGTTTCTGTTTTCATAGTAGTGATTCTCCCTTATTGAGGTCATGACATCAAATCTTCCTGTTCCCAAGGTCGTGACATTCCCCTGTTAAAGACACAACATCAATTTCCTGTTTCTAAGGTTGTGACTCACCTCGGTTGAAGTCGTGACTTCATGATTTTGCCCTCAGTGTTGCGACATGCCTCCTTCGTGGTCACAACACTACTCTTGTATTTTGAGAATTTTACGTTTTGAAACTCAATGGCTTGTACATTTCAAATCCAATGATTAAGTCGAGTGTGGGATGTCAAAACTTCAAAACTGGTTTCTAAATATATGTATTATGAATATTGATTTTGATTTGGTGGTTATTATTATTATTATTATTAATGACAAGAAACCATTTTTAAAAGCGGGATTCAATTTAAATATAATTAAAAAACGAAAGTATTTTGGAACTAAAAAGACTACCGTAAAACTAAAAGTTTCAATATATGCTCCTGTACCTTTTTTTTTATAATATATATATATAGGGGCAAAATCAAGGGGTTGGTAGGGACCTTAGCCCCCTTAAAATGAAAAAATTTCCATTTAGGCCCTTAAATTTTTTTAAAATTTTAAATTAGTAAAAGTAAAATTACACTTTGGCCCCCTAAAAATGATAAAATTTTAATTTAATCCTTTAAAAATTGTACTTTTACTATCGTAAAAATTACAATTTAACTTCAGCCTCCCTAAAAAAATTTTTGATTTCGCCCCTATATATATATATAAAATATGATATGATATTATTACTAATGACAAAAGAAATCATATTTAAAACTTAATTTTAAAAAGAACCTACTTTAAATATAATTAAAAAAAAACTTTTTTGAACTCAAAGAACTATCCCAAAACTAAAAGATTTCATATATGCTCTCGTACTTTTTTTTATATAATAAAAAATATAAATAATAAAATCATTATATATGTAGACATATACATTATCTTTAAGAAATTTTAAATTTTAAATTTTTTGCAACTTTATATTTTTTGTTTTTAATTTTTAAAATTTTAAATTTTAAATTTTTTCGAAAATATATAAGAAGAAAAGATAAAAAAAACTATAAAAATTAAATAATATTTATTCCTATGATAATATTATTTATCTTTACAAAAATATTAAAATTGAATTTAATATTAAGATCTATATGAAATTGTTTAAATCTATTAATAATATTAATAATATTTGTAATTTTGAAATTTAAATTTAGCACGAACTATTTTTTTTGGTGTAAAGTTAATTATTATTAATTTTATCAAATATTAAGAGTTGTATATTATATACGATGCACAATATAAAATTATTATTTTTGAATAAATATCTGGATTCCATTAATCAAAGTGCCAAACAGGGTCACGTAGCAAAACAACAAAGATCAAAATAACTTCTTCAGACAAACCAAATAAAAGCAGACTAGAAAAAAATACCCTAGAAAACCCCAAAAGGCAAAAAGAAAGAAAAGAAAAAGGAATCCAACTGAAGCGCTTTCTCTAAGAATTCCATTAGACAATGAGACGATGAACAGAACAAGCACATCAGAGAGAAACCAAACTTTGTAAACCACCACGGAGGAAAGGTTAAGGTGATCTTCACTCTACAAAGTTTCTAGAATCAAGATCTAAAACAACTTTGCCACCGGTATCAATCTTTCGTCAACACATGCTCCACTAGAGCCGACGCTTTCTCTACCCAAAAGAGCGGTGTCAGGACTTTTTTGCCAAACTCCGCCAGCTCATGCGTCGCCTTGTTCGAAACCCTCTTCACAAATTGAAAGGTAATTTTCTCAAACAGGGCACTAATTTCTTTATGTCGCAAATGATTGGGAATAAATACGAGTGATCTATTGAGACTGAGTTTATTTTTTTGATTGTCGTCAATGAGTCACCTTCAATTTGTACTTGCTTGAAACTCATATCCTTGGCAAACTGGACATCTTTTTCACAAGCCCTCATCTCAGAACCAAAAGCATCTGGAGCATGCAAAGGAGCCATAGATTTCACAGCATGAAGAACTCCTCCTCTTGGAATGGCCAAAGCAGTTCATCATTAGTCTCATCATAAATTCGTGAATGAACTAAATCAAGAAGTCGAGAATCATCAGCAACATCTGTCACAATAAAGATACCTGAAAAATATACGGAGGCCGTATGAAGCAAATCCTCCTCTTTAGTTATCCAACGCCCATTACCATCCTCAATTCCACAGATTTTTTATCTTTTATTCCGGATTGAAGCCATTTTGTGAAAATAATTAGTGTTTCTGTCACTAAATTTCCGCCAATTAACCCTTGAACATTGTGCCTAAAAGAGTTCTTTCTTGTCTTCTTCAAGATTATTCCCCAACTGGATATCAGTTATTTTAGCCAATACTTCATCATTCGGCTCCTGATCCTGCAGATTAATTAATTGAGTCTCCAAATATTTCTTTTTTTTTTTCACTTAGATTCCTTCTTTTCCTGTACCTCTGCAGGCTCTGTTTCTTCCTTCTCGTTCTCATCTTCTTCCTCTTTCTCTTATTCATCTCGTTGATTGGCTTCCACTTCCACATGTTGTTCTTCCTCAGTTGGGCCCTTGTCATCGCAATTGACTGCATCAACATCTTCTTTTGCAATATCTGCTCTGTCAGCCATATTTGCATCTAAACTATTTAAAAATTTATCCTCGAACAGATTAACTATATTGCGATAACAATCGTCCTTAACGTTTGAATGTCTTTCATTGTTGTCATCATCAGAGATGTGAACTCTTGTTGCCATTTGATTGGGCCTACCTTCAGTGGTAGGCTTGTTAGATGAAGATTGTTGCATGTGAAAGAAGATCTGAGGGAATTTTGGAAAGTTTGACAATGGTCTGGTGCTGATATGACGTACTGTAGCGACAATGGCCTCATTCTAAGCTTTTGTATATGAATAAAATATATGTTACCTGTAATCCAAATCTTCTAAAACACTCAAAAGACGGATTGTACGCACATCAACACAGTCAAGAAGAATTTCCAAACTAGCCAGTCGTCTTAATATTTGTGGATTTGAGGGTGCATTAGTCTGTTATTCTTTCTTTTTCCCTTTTTTTTTTGTATTTCTTTGCTGAAGCTTCTTTGGCCACAGGCGTATCTTGGCCTCTTATCATCCTTTCAACCGATATATCATTGATCGAACCCTTATTTTCCACAACCTCCTCATCATCTTTTGACACAATGCCCTTATGTTAACACATGAGCATAATAAGAGAAGGGAAAGGGAGAATACCATTTTGTTTTCCAACAACTTTCACAATCTGATCATGTATGATCTCCCCAATGTCGATGTGATGATGGTGCGAGATTGAATGCAACAAACACATGCGGTCTAATGTGGCCGTAGTACTATGTGTAGAGGGCATCACACGACGATTAACAAAGTGAAACCATACCTTACAAAAAGTCATCAGATAATGTCGATGCATTGTAAAATTGGGAAATTCGCTGCCCATCCATGAAGCATTGTCTACGCAAAGGTCATTAATCATCGCAGCCAGGCTATCTTCATTCATGCTGTGCATGAAGGGTGAATGACTGTTTACTCATTCCGGTATTCGTAGCAAGACATTGATATGCGCCGCACTCCATAGTATAAGCCCTTCTCAAACAAAAACAAATTCTTGTTTCTTGTCTACTAAATTAGCATAAAATTCCCGAACCAAAGTAGAGGAATAACTAGATGGATGACCACAGAAAAATTCCCACCATAAGTGACTGATGGTGCGGTGGACTTGTTTTCCTAGGGTTAAGTTTGGTGAAAGTTGGATGCCCTGTTCAGGATATATATTGCGTTTCAACATGATGTTGTGATATTTGTCTTTGGCCATAGTCGTTAAAAATAAAATCGGGCCTCTGGATAAAGACGATGGTGTTTTAGACGGAATCTCAATAGGAGTGGTCAGAGTATTTCGAGATGAAGGTTTTTGAGTGTTTTTGGATGCACGAGTTTAGCCATGATGTAAATAACAAAGAGTAAACAAAGATTGCAAAAAATATTGCTTTTGAGTAAAAAAAAGGAAATCAGTAGAGAGGGATGAGTTATAGTAGCAATGGAGATTGTGAAGAAGAAGATAACTGCAGTGGGGGTTTTATAACGTAAATGTAATGAGTGAAAACATATGGGGAAGTGACGCGTCTACAACCATTAATTGCCAGGCTGCAGATTGTACCAATTTCGTTTCAATCCAACGGTTAGGATAAGAAAGAATCAATCGACACGATTCTTGTCGAAAAAGTAATGCTGACTTATCGTCGAATGCGTAGATAAAAAGATGACCTTTATTTTTGCTAAGAATATGAAACAACACAACTAAAAGTGAAATAACTGAAAGTAAATAAGGAAATGCGTCGGCATTAATTAAATTTCACCAGGTTGATGATTTTGTCTAGTTCTCGAATGTCTGGGCTCACATAGTGTTTAAGACGTTGGCCATTTACTTTGAATTATTGTCCATTTTGTATCGATTGTCACCGTACTGACATGCTTCAGTAACTTTGAAAGGACCTTACCACCTTGATTAAATAAAAGTACCAACTGACCATGATGAAATTGTCGACGCAAAATGATGTTGTCATGCCATTTTGTTGTCTTTTCCTTGTATATCGAAGCATTCTCATAAGCATGGTGTCAAATTTCTTCTAATTCTATGATGTCCAACAATCTTTTCTTTCTAGCAGCATCATAATCTAGATTTACCTGTTTAGTTGCCCACATAGCTTTATGTTCAATTTCGACAGGTAGGTGACAAGATTTTCCAAATACTAGCTGATATGGTGACATTCCTAATGGGGTTTTATACGCGGTGCGAAGTGCCCACAATGCATCATGTAACTACATTGACCAATCCTTTCTAGATGGATTAACCATATTTTTCCAGTATACCTTTAATTTGATGATTGGATATTTCGACTTGACCATTAGTTTGTAGGTGATACATTGTAACCATACGATGCTTCACACCATATTGTTTCAATATAGTAGCCACTTGATTGTTGTAAAAATTAGTGCCTTGGTCACTTATCAATGCTCTCGGGGTTCTAAACCTTGTGAGGATGTATGTGTCGAAGAATTTCAACACTGTCTGAGCGTCGTCTTTTGGTACCGCAATAGCTTCGATCCACTTGGATACATAATCAACAACTACTAGTATATACATATTTCCAAAAGAGTTTGGAAATGGTCCCATAAAATCAATACCCTAGACATCAAAAATTTCTACCTCCATGATAGGTTGTTGGAGCATCTCATTGCGACGAGAAATGGAACCAGTACGTTGACAATGATCACGCTATTGAGCAAAATTATGGGCATCTCAAAACAAATTGGGCCAATAGAATCCGGATTGTAGGACCTTTGCAGCAGTCTTTATTCCACCAAAATGACCTCCATAAGGGGCATCGTGGCAATGTCGCAGTATCGACATCATTTCTTCTTCAGGAACACAACGGTGAATTATATTGTCATCACATACCTTGAATATGGCTTGTTTGAATAATATTTAGTAGTATCGCGTATGAACATAATTTTTTATGACCAATTGCACTCATGGGTAGCTTTCCATACACAAGATAATTGACTACATCAACATACCATGGTAATGTGTCGAAAGTGAATAATTGCTCATCAGGAAATGCTTCGACAATCTGATTCTATTATCCATCTTCACTCCTATTTTCCAGCCGAGACAAATGGTCAGCTACGTAATTCTCAGATCCTTTCCTATCTTTGATTTCAACGTCAAACTCTTGGAGGAGTAGGATCCATCTAATGAGTCTAGCCTTAGCATTTTTTTTGTTGAAAAGGTGTCTCAAAGCTGAGTGATCCGTGTATACTGTAGTCTTTGCGTTGACAAGATAAGGACGAAACTTGTCAAATGCGAAGACCACTACTAGTAACTCTTTTTTAGTTATGGTGTAATGAACCTGCGTGTCAGTTAGTGTTTTACTAGCATAATAGATGGCATGAAATACCTTTTCTTTCCTTTGTCTGAGAATAGCTCCTACAATAAAGTCGCTAGCGTC
Source organism: Kokia cookei (assembly GCA_039519145.1). Lineage (NCBI taxonomy): Eukaryota > Viridiplantae > Streptophyta > Magnoliopsida > Malvales > Malvaceae > Kokia > Kokia cookei. The sequence continues at coordinate 30,213,746 of CM076907.1, read as the reverse complement.
GCACATTAATTCGAATGGTTGCCTCCAATCCAGTGCGACGACAATCAGAGCTTTCACCAACTTCGTCTTTATTATTGTAAATGCAACCAGATAGATGTCATCGAATACAAAATTTTTATTTTGCTCTAATAAAGAGCATAAAGGTTTAGATATCTGGGAGAAATCTTAGATAAATCTTATATAAAAGCCCGCATGTCCAAGAAAGCTTCTTATTGCTTTGATTGTAGTAGGTGGTGGTAATTTTTCGAGGATTTCTACCTTTGCTCTATCAACTTCAATGCCTTGACACAAGATTCGATGGCCAAGGACAATCCCCTCTGTTGCCATTAAGTGGCATTTTTCCTAATTCAGAACCAAGTTTGTTTCCTCACATCTTCTCAAAACATTTGCCAAGTTGTCTGCGCATTGGTCAAGACTCTTTCCATAGACTGAAAAATCATCCATGAATACCTCGAGTGAGTCTTCAATCATATCTAAGAATATCACCATCATACATCTCTGGAACGTAGCTGACACATTACACAAGCGAAACGGCATCCATCGGAAAGAAAATGTCCCCAAAAGGCATGTAAATGTAGTTTTTGCTTGATCTTCTGGCACAATAGCTATTTGGTTGTATCCAGAGTAGCCATCCAAGAAGCAATAATAGGCTTTACCAGCTAGCCTATCTAACATTTGATCGATGAAAGGAAGTGGAAAATGGTCCTTCTTTGTGGTTGCATTCAATTGTTGATAATCCATGCACACACGCCATCCGGTTGCGATACAAGTAGGGATTAACTCGTTTTTATCGTTAGTCACAATAGTAAAGCCACTTTTTTTGGAACACATTGAATGAGGCTTACCCAATTGCTATCAGAAATAAGGAATATTATGCTCGCATCTAACCATTTGATGATTTTTTTCTTTACCACTTCTTTCATTTTCTCATTGAGTCGTCTTTGTTGCTTAATGAATTGTTTCCCTTCTTATTCTAACCTTATCTTATGCATGCAGAAAGAGGGATTGATGCCTTTGATGTTTGTGATGCTCCAAGCTATGGCTTTCTTATGTTCTTTCAGGATTGCCATAAGCTTTTCTTCTTGTGTTGCGTTGAGGGATGAGTTGACAATGATAAGCAGTGTTTCATTGTTACCAAGGAATACATACTTCAAATGTGTCGGTAAAGGTTTTAACTCCAAGGTAGGAGCTTGCTCTATAGACGTTTTAAAGACTGGAATTGTCCTATTAGACAAATCCAACGACTCCATTTGCCAATATCTTCGCAAATCATAATTGTTCACCTCCTCTTTGTCAATACAGTCTTCTAAGATATCATCAGTAGATGTCGCCGTATCAGTATCAAACAATGTTGAATTCTTGGCATGAAATTCTTCAAAAATAATTTCGTCCAACACATCAATGTGGTGACATTGTTCCTTGGGCCCTAAAGGTGCTGCTTCAAACACACTGAAGGTTACGTGGTCATTATTATGACGCATCACTAGTTCTACCTTAAACACGTCGATAAGGGTTCGTCCCGTTGCTAAAAATGGCCTTCCCAAGATAATAGGTACCTCTTTATCAACTTCACAATCTAGGATGATAAAATCAGCAAGGAACACCAACTTATCAACTCGAACAAGAACGTCTTTGATTTGTCCCTCCGATTGTGCTAGAGATCTATCTGCTAATTGCAATGTCACCGCAGTGGGCTTCATTGATCCGATTCCTAGCTTCCTAAAAGTAGACAAAGGCATTATGTTAATGCTAGCTCCTAAATCACATAATGCTTTTCCTAAGTAATGATCTCCAATGGAACATGGAATTGTGAAGCTGTCAAGATCTTTCATCTTTGTCGGCAACTTGTTTGTGAGTACAGCGCTGCATCCTTCTGTGAGCGCAATCTCCTCGATGTCAGATAGTTTCTTTTTCTTGATAGTAGCTCCTTCATGTATTTCCCATAATTGGGTATCTGCACAAGAGCATCTATTAGAGGTATATTAATATGCAATTGTTTCAAAGTAGAAACGAACTTGTGGTATTCTTCATCATGGACTTTTTCTTTGAAATGTTATGGAAATGGAAAAGGTATGATTGTAGTAAGTGGGTGTGGATAACTCCGTTGCTTCGACAATGATGGTTGTGTCAACAACTTATCTGGATAAACTGTAGGTAGAGATGGTACTACTATTGGTTCTTCCACATTCTTCTGTGCATGACTTTCTTCAATTATAACTTCTTCTTGTTACTGCGAATTAGATGCTTTAACATAGTCTTGATCAGAATTACTTAATTATATCATCTGTTTTCCACTTCTTAATGTTATTGCTTTGCAATGCTCCTTCCCTCTTTGCGTTGGATTTTCAGTATCACTAGGTAGAGTACCCGGTGATCTGGTGTGAAGATTAAAGGCCAACTATCCAAGTTACACTTTCAATGCTTGGATAAAAGAAGAATTACCTTGCACTATCGCTTCGGTTAGTGTGATATGTTCACGCAACATCTCTTCGAGAGCAGCCATAGGATCTATCTTAGGTTGACTAAATTACTGTTGTTGATGCTGATGATGTTGTCCTTGCATTTGTGGGAGAACAGATGGTTGTGGTTGTAATTGCTATTGTGGTTGCATTTGTGGGAGAGCAGCCATAAGATTTAACCCCTCGAATGTTGTTGACATAATATGCATTTTTTGCATGCTGTAGGCAGTCTTCATAGTTGTGGTTGTCACTACAAATCTCACACGAAAATGTCGGTGCATCCATTTGCTGGGTCGTTTGTATCGGAGCAATGTTGCTTTTTCCATTCATGTTCTTAATGATGTTGGCCAAGGAAGATACCTGCATTGATAATGCAGAAATAACATCTAATTTAAGAACTTCAGGGTTAGTTTTCACCTGTGCAAAATGAGAAATCGGATATTGGTAATCGTTTTGAGCTATCCTCTCCAGAATTAGCTTCATCATATGTGTAATCTAACAATGGACCATTTGCAGATACGTCAACAAGATTCCTTGTCTGAGCATTCAAACCATTATAAAAGATTTCAATATGAGTTTTTTGTTGAATTCTATTCATTGGGCAACGTCGAAGCAATACTTTGTAGCGCTCCCATGTTGTGTGTAAATTCTCGTCATCGAGTTGATGATATGTAGTGATTTCATTTCGCAACCTTGCGTTCATTGTCGGTGGATTAAATCTTAAGAAAAACTGCGTTGCTAACACATTCGAGGATGTGATAGATCCAGTCGGCAATCCTAAAAACCATGTTTTAGCTTTTCCCTGCAATGAATAAGGAAATAATTGCATCTTCAAAGCATCATCAGGGACACCATGTTGACTAAAGGATGCACAAATAAGTATAAATGATTTCAAATGTCCTCGCGCGTCCTCATGTGGAAAACCCGAATACTATCCAATAGAATTGAGCATTTGAAACATCACTGGTTTCAATTCAAAGTTACCAGCCTGAATTGATGGTCTCACAACCCTTGGTTGTAGATATCGAGAAGAGGCACAACCAAATCTCTTATTGGCCTATTCTGTATTTGTTCTTCTTGTGGTCATGATGGTAGTAAATCTTGTGGCAGCACTGGAGGAATATTATCCTGTGGCAACAGTGGTTGTAGATTATTATTGTTGTTACCATCCATCTTTTTCTGTTCTTGCCTTCTCCTCCTAAATGTTCTCTCAAGCTCTGGGTCAAAGCTTACAATGTCCTTAGGATTTCTCCTTGTGGACATACAATTCCTTCAAAATCAGAAAAGAACGATAAACAAATTAATAGAAGTTGAAAATTAAATAATTAAAATTGATTACAATAACAAAAGTAAACATTGAACAAACGCCAATTTCCTTGGCAACGGCACCAAAACTTGATCGGTGTTTTTGTGACATAACGATTATGTAAGCGTACACACGTCGAAGCAAGTATAGTTGATTGACAGAGCTATCGGATATCGATCCCACGAGGAAATGGTTCCCAATGTTTTAATGTAAGAGCAATCAATATTAAAAATCAGTATAATACGAGTAAGAATGTCAGCGCAATTATGTCAAATCTGCACACTAAAATAATCATTATTGTCAATGCAACTAGAGTTAAATATTAGAGATTAAATGTCAGTGTACTGAAAATAAATCCAAATGTCCCGAGTGTTGAGTGCTAGAAATATAAATGCAGGAAATATAAAAGTGATCAAGTGTAAAGGGTGGAAATGGTTCACTAATTCTATAGGCTACAACGCAAGATGCGTCGACAAGGGAGAATATAGATGAATTATTGCAGCAATGAAGTCCCTCTGAGTTTTTACCCACAATAGCTCCCTACTTAATCCCGACTCAAATACACTACTCCACCTCTCGGTGTGAGCAATGATGTGTATTCAAGAACAAGTAACTGGAGTTTGTCCCAGTCTCGAGTAGCTCTCACCTAACCCACTTGTTAATCTAACATGTCATCGCATCTCTCGATGTCGATGTACTGCAATTTAACTTTTGTGTTTAGAGCGGTTAAATCCAAGAATAAGAAGATAAGCAATGTAAAGTAAGAATCAAAATGATATAATATTAAAAGATACTCTTGTATTAATTTAATATCAACAGAATCCATCATCGTTTAAGAAGAAATAAAGAGTACAACGAAGCTTACTATCTCTAGACTACTAGGCCTACTCTCTACTTATTCTTCTTGCTCGACATCAAGCACCTCTCGTCAGAAGCAGTTGCAAACTTGATTTATCAGCTCCCCGAATTCCAGCTTAAATCTTTGATTCACATAGAATTTTTGGAATTTAATCCCCTTAGTCTTGATGATTCTTTTCCTCATTTTTTGTCTATTTATAGCTTCTAAATAATTGCAGATTTCAATCTTCATTCTCAGATTCAGATCTAGATTTTTGCGACTGTCAAAGTTAGTTAGAGTACAACTGTGCACTCACGCAGATTACATGTTTTCTTTAGAGATCTGTAGGTTGTCGCTGTACTATTGGACGTAATCTGATATTGTAATTGCAGCGACATCTGTGATATTCCTGCTCTGGTGCTTCCAGTGTAAATTTAGCTTAACTCTACTCATTTGAGGTTCAACTTCAATGCGTCGACATTGCTGGTCACAATTCCAAGCTGGTCTTGCGGCTACATTCTGTCAATGTTGATCCTCTGAACTAAGCTCCTGTGTTGGCAATCTTAAGATGCAATATACCAACTACTTGCGTCTACATTAGTACAAAAATAGATAAAAAAAACATGTATTTAAACTAACTAGAATTGTATTAGGAAATATGAAAAATGATTATAAAATGCTTGATGAATGCTAAATGAGATACAAAAGAGACAATAAAAGCACTAAATTAGGGAGAAAAAATATGTCATTTGTAATACCATCAACGTCTCCCAAGCTTAGATCTAACATCGATTCTAGTTGGATTAGAACCTACGAGAACAAATTTTACATTCAAATCTATTCATATGCCACCTACTAAACATTACACAAATCTGAATAGCGAATACTCACGTGTGACTCTCATAGCTTATGTAGGGGCAGTCTGCACAATTGGAGGAGGAGGTGGTGGTAACTCATTAGCGTCAAAGTCGTGATCACCTAAACACAAAATATCTCGAGTCAAATCTCATACATATCTCACTTAAAAATTACTAAGTATAGAATAAGTGTAAATATCTAAAACGAGGCTTTCGGGTTTGAATTTGATGAAATATACTTCTAATTTAACAAAATAGACTTCGAATTCGAACTCAGGACGTCAAAAAATGGCAAGAAAAAGTTTTTCGAAAAAGTCAACGTTTAACGGTCAACGAGCCGGGCCAACGTGTCTTGGGTCGAGTTCGGGTCACAAACTTATGTCTCACGGATTTGAGTCATAGGGCTTAGGTATTGGGTATTGGGTCGATTTGGACTTCTCAAATTGGGCTTACACTTGGGTCATGGTTTTGGGCATTGGATTGGGTTTTGTTTTGGGTTTGCAAAAGGAGCCCGTTACACACACTTAGCAACAAACAAACACTTACACCCTGTTTGGTTCAGTGTAATGGAATAGCCATTACATCTCAATTCATTGGCCCCACCACCAATCCTTTGTTTGGTTGAATGGAATACCCATTACTGGTGTATTCCATTACAAACTTATGCAGAAAAAAATTTCGTTTCTATTCCCTTCCCTCCCCATCAAATCCCCTTTACTTGTTTAGAGCTCTCCAATTTTACCCTCTCTGATCTCTTTCAAACCAAAATTTCTTTCATCTCTTTCAGGCTTGCTTTCCTCCTAATTTATGTCTCTTCTTGGTTGTCTTGCCTGGGCCTAGTTATCGCCATTTCTGCTTCTTTCCAAGCTCCACTGAAGGCTTCAAGCTCATCTTTTTGCCCTTTCTATCTATTTATTTACTTTTCTTACCTTTTCTCCAGGCCACTGATTTCGATTATTCATCTTTCTTTTTGCTAGATTTTTATATTTTTCCTTCCCTCTTTTCCTGAATATTTGCTCTAAAAAGGAATTGTAAACGTGTTACTCCATAGAATCTTAATCGCTTTTCAATTCTTTTAGTTATTTTTTTGTGTTCAATATGCTTGAGTTCATAGAATGAAATCAATGCAGATAATAAAGGTAATTATGTTGTAAAAGTCGATGGAGTTGATATATCACCTGATCCTGTGATTAGCGGGAAACCGACCACCTTCACGATCTCAACTTCTACTGGTAACTTTCAGCTTTTGCAATTTCTAAATGGTTTTTGACCTTTTTTTTTTGCGAGCTTTAGGATTTGTTTAGTTCTCTGTATCATAAACTAAAGATAATTAAATCTTTTTCTAAGTTTGTTGTGGGTAAGATTAGAAATGTGTAAGGATAATTTTTATCTATGTTACTTAAACTGGAGAGTGAATACCATGTTCAAATCTCAGAGACATCAAGCATGAAGGTTAAAGAAATCTAGGTTAAAAGCTTCAAGTTTTCTTTTAATTAAGAATCTAACCTTTAATATATTTACTTGTATGAAATAGTGGTTAAAGCTTTTATAAAACTTAACCCTAAAACCCCTAAATAACGGTCTCAGAACCGTTCAAGTTACAACAGAACCCCAAAACCCATATCATTAATTTATGAATTCTTTTGAAGCCCTTTTGATGAAAGTTAAATCTTTCTAGTATTCTTTATGATTTACAATACCCTACATTGTTATCCAATTTATCTAGTAAATACATTTCTAATCTCAGTGGACTATGCTCTTGCATGTAAAGTTCATTCCCAATTGCTTGAATGGTGCTGTCTTTTATTGGCAAAACCATTTCTTGGCATCGAGAACCTTCTTCATTTGTGTCACTGAGTGCCTTTTTTTATGTGGTACACTTGGTGTATATTTATATGAGAATTGCCTTTTGTATGTTTAGTTAATCCTTGAATTTATGTTGTTTAAAGATGATGAATTTAACATAAAACTCTGTTTCTCTTTTTCTCTGTTTCTTTGGTTCACTGCTATTAGCACTGCTCACAATTATATACTTCTGCATGTCGTTGTTTCTCTGAAACATGAATAGAGAATAGTTTTCTTTTCTCCATTTATATACATGTTGAAATCTTCCATTATCACTGCTCAATTTCTCAATCAGCTGGTTGTGAGGATTTAGGTGCGATGAACTAATTGGGTTTGGTTTTTTCTTGATTTTGGTTTCTCTTTTTGTTGTTTCAAACTGTTTTATTTTGTTGTCTTTGTGTTTCTTTTATATTAGTTTTAAATTTTCAAACTATGTTTCTTTTATATTAGTTTTAATTCTGAAAGGAGCTTGCTCCTTTGAGAGCTGTTATATAAATTATTAACGTGCTCATTTAACTGATTAATATATTCTATTTCCATTTGTCTTTTTGGTTTTTATGAACCATTTTAGTTTTTTTATCTATAAATGGCTACATAAACATACATGATAGAGCCCATCATAAGTAATCAACTACACATGGGAGTTAGTTTGCAACTTATTCTTGGAAAAAATGCAGGCACATAAATAATATAGCCTACAAATATATATATATATATATGTGTGTGTGTGTGTGCGTGCGTGCGTGTGTGTGTGTGTGTGTCTGTACATGTAAGGTTGTCATTTTGCCACATCCAACATGTGGCTCTCTGGTTTTGCATAAACTAGCTGCCAAGCCTTAAATATGGAGGCTACTGCTTCTTCTATCATTATCTATTTTGTAAATAACAAAATCATGTATATTGACCAATAAAAGAATTTTTCCTTTTTACATGTTTTGTAAATAAACTGTTCTTTAGAGTTTATTTTCATAATTATATATTTTTAGCTTATTATATAGGCACACATGCAAAAACACAAATACATATTGAACTTTACTTTAGCCTGATTATCATGCAAATAATTGGAATGTACTACTAAGGATTATCCTACACTGTGGCTATTTTTTTTAGTTTGTTTATAAACTCTTTATCTATTAATGAATGATTTTTCCTTCATTTCTTTCTATGCATCACATTCTGTTTTGATATTAATATATAATGTGGTTTGAAGATATCTAACTCTATAATATCTTGCAGTAATGGCTCGTTTGCCTTTAATAGTACAAAGTGAGAGGCGGAAAAGAATTGGTCTTGTATTGACAGTATGGTTGCAAATGTGTATAGTGCGAGTTGGTTCTTAGTTGCATTGAGTGCTGTCTCTAACATACATAATTATAGACCAATGATTAGATCATATATTTTAGATTTTTATTCATAATGAGATTATGTGAAAAGACTTATATATGCTGGTGACGAAACCTGTATTGAACAAGTTAGGATGAATAGAATTAATTTTTCAAACTATGTGAGATGTTAGAAACTTTAGGAGGATTGAAGTTGTCAAGGAACATGCTTGATGATTAGCAAGTGACAATGTTTTTACTTATCATTTCTCATCACCTTAAAAATCGAGTTATCAAGCACCACTTTAATAGGTCTGGGGAAACCGTTAGCAGATCATTTCACAATGTTTTAAATGCTATCATATGCTTACAAGATGTGCTATTTAAAAAGGCAAACCCAATTACAGCTAATTCTACAGACCCAAGGTGGAAATAGTTCAGGGTATTGAAGTGTGTTTCATATATAGTTCATACATAATTCAATTGATTTAGATTTAAATATAGTCCTAATAAAATGTTTTATACATGTGATGCAGAATTACTTAGGTGTTTTAGATGGAATCCACATCAAGATTAGGATTCCAAAAATTGATAAACCTAGATATCGAACGCAAAAAGGTGACATAGCAACAAATATGTTAGGTGTTTGTACACCTGATATGCATTTTATTTATGTTCTTCCTGGTTGGGAAGGTTCTGTTACTGATGGACGGGTTCTTCGAGATGCCATTAATAGGAGACATGGACTAAAAATTACTCATGGTAAAGTGCAGAATTGGAAGAATTTGAATTAATTTTTTCAATTAAACTTTTTTGAGAAAGTTAATCATGATAAATAGTTTTTTCTATAGGTTGTTATTATTTAGTTGATGCTGGTTACACAAACTGTGAGAGATTTCTTGCACCTTTTAGAGGACTAAGATATCATTTGAATGAATGACGTCAAGGTTACCAGCCAAGTACTTCAGAAGAATTTTTTAATATGAAACATGCTTCAGCGCGCAATGTTATTGAAAGATGTTTTGGGTTATTAAAACTTAGATGGAGAATACATAGGAGTTCATCATTCTATCTGTGAGGGTGTACAATAAAATTATTATTGCATGTTGTTTGCTCCATAATTTTATTCGAACCTATATGAGTCTTGATTCTATTGAAGCGGAGTTGGGAGAAGGGTTACCTAATATTGTGATAGATGATGATGAACTGAATATCGTAAATATTCATCCATCAGATACATGGGCTACTTGGAGGATGGAACTAGCCAATCAAATGTTCTATGAATGACAAGAATCTAGAAATTAGTTAGGGTTATTAAAACATGATAGAAAGTTAATTTTTTTTTATGTTATTTCATGTATCTAGTTTACGAAATTTTGGAGTTGTTTGAATTGTCTTTATGTATTGTATTGACTTGTTGAATTATAATGTTAATTTATTTTTTTAATTCGTCATGTGTTGTAATTTTATAAAGTGTCAACTTTTTGATTCATAATATCAAACCTAATTTTAATTTGCGTTTTTTTAAATATAGTTATGTTAGGCTTTTCACAATCAATTGCTTCTTTCCAAAATTTTCGAGGAGCCAAAAGGAAATGAGTTTCATAAGAAAATGTTATATGTTATTTTTCTAATATTATATATGCATTGTAGTTTAAAATTAATAAAGTGGGTTATATATTATGATTTTTATTAATTCATATTTTAATAATAATTATATTAAGAATGTCATTAAATTATATACTATTTTATAATTAATAATAATCATGTTAAAATATGATTAAATTATTTATTTATTTTATTAAATTATATTTAATAACAATCTTATTAAAATTTAACAACAATAACAATAATCATCTACCTAAAAAATTCCGCTAAGGGTATTCTAGTCATTTAAGCTTTTTTCCTTATGCTATTACAACATCATTCTATTCAACCAAACACAAGAACACTATTACAGCTCTATTCCATTCCATTCAACCAAACAACTGAAATATTGATTACAACCATATTCCATTACAGCTCTATTACATTACAACTCCATTCCATTACAGCGAACCAAATGCGGTGTTAGGGTTTATTAACCCTAAACTATGTCGCCACTAGCATCTCGATGGAATGGTGCTTTACTCGCCAAAAGTAGCACAAAAAGGGGTCCAACGTAACAGCCACAACATGGGTTTGAGGCTTACCAACACCAAGACCACGGAGCAGGAAGTAAAGCGGATGGCGCAAGAAAGAGCCAAATGAAACAGCACCGATTTCTCACAATCAGTGGACGTCGTGAGGCATTTGGAGGGATGGTTGTGCTTGCGGGTCGATGGGGAGCACTATGGAGGCAGGGATGCGGAGCACGGACGACGGTAGGAGGGTCGTCGGAGGTCGACCGGAAAACACAAGAGAGGTGATGAGAGGAAAGGTTCGACGATGAAAAAATACAAAGAAATAAAAGATTGGGAGCTGAACCGTCGCACAAGGGAGCAAAAGGGTTTAAATACCCAATAAAATTTGTAAATTTATGATAAGGACCCAAATAAATTAGGGTTTTCAAATTTTCCCCTAACTTTACCTGTTTCACAAATTAGTCCTATAATCCCAATGTTTCCCACAGAGCTTTATTCACAGTTCAGTTTAGTCCCTAAGTTTTACTAAAATATAAATTTAGTCCCTAATTTAAAATTAGGGTTGTTACATGTTGATTGAAGTATTAAAGTCATTGTAGTATAGTGACCTAGGTTTGATCATCAGCAATGGTGCAAAGTTTTTTTTTTTGTTTATAAAAAAAAGTAGACAAAATATATTTAAAATCAATGGCTTCGTTAGGATTCAAATTGAAGACCTTCAGTGCGTTAGACTGACGGGATAATTAAATACACTACGAAACCGTAGGCAAGCTTTTTACATTTATATTTATATCTGTACTGGTTTTGAGAAATAATATCCAAAAAGTAAAATGTGCAGAGACAAAAATTTTAGATATTAACGGGATAAAAATTTGAGAGGATCTTGTTATTCATTTAAAAATAAATTTAATTGAGTAAATCAAACTTTAAACTTATAAATATATTATATTAAAACAATTTTTTATGACGATGTTGTAATGAATTCACAATTCATATTAAAATAATGTTTGGTTGAAGGTAAATTTGAAATTTTATCAAAGTAATTTGTCTGGGTTAAAATTTTATTATATCATAAATTTTACTATTTTTTTTAAATTAAAAAAATTAAAGTACTTTTTAATAATATGAGTTATTTTAAATACGAAAAATATTTTAATAAATTCTATAATCGAGTTGGTTCTTTGATTCGTGAAATTAATTTAATTAAGAATCCAAATAATAATATAAATATATAACTAATGGAGAAAATACATTGTGTATAATAAAAATAAAATTAAAATGTATGAACGTTTTTGAGTGATAAATTTAAAGTTGTTTTTATTATAATTGACATGGATTCAAATATCATTATATACATATTTTGTATTATTTTTAAATTAACAATATTAAAATATCATTAAATATCGTTAATTATTTTAAAAAGGAACATACATTAGTGTATTTTTTCAATTGAATTTGTGTTAATTAGGGATTTTATTTGATAAATTTCTTAAGTTATCTTTATTGATTAAACTATGCAATTCATCATAAACAATATGATGAAATCACGATTTTTTAGGGTAGATATCTTGTTGAGAGCAACCTCAATTACTACATGGATTATAAGGGTTTTATTGTTGTTTTTTGTCTTTTTTTTTTTGCTTGCATCATACCAAACTAAACATAGACCATCATAGTATGTTATATAGCTTCACCAGATTTGGCATTAAAAAAAGCATCATAATATGTTATATAACTTGACCAGATTTGCATGTTCTTCAAGTGGAGAATTGCATGTTCTTCAAGTGGCTTAATAAAGTAGAATTGATATTTATTGCTGAAAGTGTATCATATAAAAAGCAAAATAGAAGTTCAATGGTAGATACTCTTTGCTAGCTTTGTAGTTTTATGTTTTTTAAGATTTTATTGGTTTGATAGTAACTTTGTTAGATGTTTGCTGCAGTCATGAAGCTAGAATATCTACCATCAAATTTAAGCTAGAATAACTATTTCTAAACATTGTCCCTCTTTACATTGAATAATAAAACCCATGCCTACTTGCTGCAGCCATGCCTTGAAACAAGCTTCTTCCGTCACAGAATCTTTTGGAAATGCCCCGTAACTGTTGAATTTTGTCTCCCCTCGACCTCATTCGGCGGCTATAAAATCTTTCAAATTTTTATTCAGCCTTGTCCTTATTGGCTACACAAACTATTAATCGTTAGAACCTACTTTCAAAAGATAAAATTGACGACGGGAGTTTACATCGATTGTAAGCCAATAAATATTATAGATAGGCTTCAATATGGTGACTTATGTATTGAAGTTGTTGTAGTATAGTGGTAAGTATTCCCATTTGTCACGCAGGTGACCTAGGTTCAATCCTTGACAATGGTGCAAAATTTTTCTTTATTTATTATCTAAATAATTAGACAAAATATATTTAAATGAAATGGCTTCACCCGAATTTGAACCAAAGACCTTCAGTGTGTTAGACTGACGTGATAACCAACTACACCACAAAAACCAAAATGACAAGCCTTTTACATATATTTATAGGTTTACTAGTTTTGAGAAACAAAAGTAAAATTTGAGGTAACAAAAATTTTAGATATTAGCGGAATAATTTTTTTAGTAAATCAAACTTTAAAATAATTATTTATCATAATCATATCTTGTGATTAGAAGGGTACATATTTATTAAAAAATTAAAATAAGGTTTGGTTGATACTAAATTTGAAATTTTATTATTATTTTGAAATTAAAATTTATTTTAAACACGAAAGGGAGTTGGTTCTTTTTATGTGCATAATAAAATAAAACAAAAATGCATGAATAAATAAAAATATATTGTTTGAGTGATAAATTTAAGGTTTTTTACTATAATTGATTTGAACTCAAATATCACTATATTCATATTTTTTATTATTTATAAATTTAAAAATTAAAATAACTTTAAATAACGTAATTTTTAAAAAAAAGAAAAGATATTATTGTAATTTTCGATTGATTTTGTGTTAATTAGAGATTTTATTAATAGAATATATTTTAGAAACTTCATGTCATTATCTCTTCATGTAGAAGTAGTTTTTAAGGGCTTTTATTCTTCGACACGTGATTGCGAGGTTTAAATTTTAGTCTTATGACACTTGCACCTTGTATGGCATATAGCCTGAAGCCATTGAAATTATGTTAGCCATCTAACTTGACATCATTTGTAATAGTTATTTTAGGTCATTTACGTACTTAATAAGTCTATTTTTTAGTATTTGTATAATTAAATTTGTTGGAGCTCAATTTTGACCAGGCCCAACAATTAAACCAAATGGAACCCAGAATAAAATTTAAATTTAAATTTAAATGTCCAAATACATTTTTAAATCTAAAAAGGGCCCAAAATACAAATTCAAAATCCTAGCCCAAATCAGTCTAATTACAATAGACACAAGCCCTAAAATAAGTCCGATTGGCATGAAACCAAGATCTGAGAAACCCTAGCAAGTGGATTTGCTACCGTTTGCCCCAACCACCCAGGAGTCACCACATCAGCACCGCCATGGCCAACTTGCACCACCACCATCACCACTGTCGAGTCAATACCTGCAAAAGAGAAAAGACTGGAGTTTAAATTGCAAACAACAAAATTGCATCATTTTAAACAAAGGCTATAAAGCCAATTCAAAACAGATTATAAGTTTTTTTTATGAAGCATTTTTGAAATACACACAAAAGAAGCAGAAAGCATTAAAAGTAAAAAAGCAATTGATATCAGAGTCGATTAGACTACAAGGCTTTCTGTTCTCAAGGTACAAATCTCAGCACATTTTATTATTTGTCCATTTATTATTCAAATTCTGAAACGACTTTGTTCTTAAATACATATAGTTATATTTATTAAATATTATTATTACTAGCTGTCATTTGTTATCATTATTACTTTCAAACATATAATAAATACATAATAAATATTTATAATATTAATAATATTAAATAAAATAATAAAAAGGACATCGAACGGTTTACCTGAACTTCGAACCGTCGTCGATGAAGCCGCGAACGGAGGCTCAGAACTCGCTCCCAATGGCTCCTGTACACAAGGGTTTGTTAAAATACATTTGAATAACATGAATAACAAAAGCATATTCGAAAAAGGCAAGGAATCCAAACCTTTTTAGATCTGGAAGTTTTTAAAAAAATATATATAATAATAATAAGGAAATCAAAATAAAAAGGGACAGATTTGTTTTTTAATGAAGGGTTTTACGAAGATCTGGGTTATATCTGCTTAGATCTATTCCCATATCAGTTTTTAAATAATAAAAAAAGAAAAAGAAAAAGAGGTTTTTACCCTTGGCACCACCGTGGACGGCGGTGATCGGCGGCGTGTGGCGACGGGAGCTACGATGGACCAAGGACAGACTGATGGTCGGAGGGAGAGGGAATCTCAAAGAAAAAAATGAAAAAGAAACTTTTTTTTTAAGAAAATGAGAAAATGGTTTTTTTTTTAAAGAAAAAGGGCCTTATATAGCCTTTCCAAACGTTGTCGTTTTGGGGAAGGCTTAAAATGCCCTAAACGACGTCGTTTCACGCTTGGAGGAGCCGAGCCGAGCCGACCCGATCCAACCCATTGGACCCTAGGATCCGCATGCTTTTGTGTTTTGGGTTCCTTTTATTTTTAATTAATTTTAAATTTACCCATGAATTTCATTTCATTTTCAATTTAATCCTTTGACCTTTTTTAGAAAGCCTAAGAAGCTGCCACATGTCAATTTTTGAGTTATTTGTGCAAATGTTCCTTTTTATTTTTTGATTTGTTCTAATTTTGTCCTTAAATCAAGTTTTGTTTTATTTTAAATTGGCCCAGTAGCTTTAAAAGTTTTGCAAATTGGTCATTTGACCCCAAAATGCTTGAGAGGCTACCATGTGTCACTTCTTTTTTGGTTTTATTGCCCAAAAGGTCTTTGAACTGTCAAAAAATCATATTTTGAACCCTACACTTTTCCAAAATCACGTTTTGACCCTCGAACTTCTCAAAAATTACATGTTTACCTCTAAATTTCTCAAAAATTACAATTTCCCCCCAAATTCTCAAATTAGAATTTTTCCCCCAAATTCTCAAAAATTACATTTTTGCCCCTAAACTTCCAAAAATTCCATTTTTACCCCCAAAACTTTCAAAAATCACATTTTTCCTTCAAATTTCCAAAAATTCCATTTTTTCCCTCGAACTTCCAAAAATTCCAATTTTAACCCTGAACTTTCAAAAATTACATTTCTGCTCGCGAATTTCCAAAATTCACATTTTTGTCCTAAAACTTTCCAAAATTGCATTTTAGTCCCAAACTCTCCAAAACTTTATTTTCGACCCCGATTTTTCCTTTCTTTAACTTTCGTATATAATTCTTTAAATTTTTTAATTAATTTTTTATTTTTATCATTTATTTTTCATAATTTGTATTTTATTTTTTTCTCATCTTATTCATTCTTTATGTTATTTACCTTTATCATTAATTGCATAGCTCGTATTTAATTTGCATACTCATTTTATCTTTGTTTTTCAATTAAAGTCATTTTTTGATTTTTCTCCAAAATATTTAAAATCGAGGCAATATTCCTTTATTTCGGGTTATGAAAATTTGTGTCTTAACTTACTAGGCGCTATTTTTTCTTCAAACCGAAATAATCGAGTACCCTTAAACCGAGGCAATATTCCTTTATTTTGGGTCTTGAAAATTTGTGCCTTAACTCACTAGGCGCGATTTTTTCTTCAAACCGGAATAATCGAGTACCCTTAAACCGAGGCAATATTCCATTATTTCGAGTCTTGAAAAGTTGTGCCTTAACTTACTAGGCGCGACTTTTCTTCAATCCGGGATAATCGAATACCCCTTTTCAAGATTTAAAGTTTACAACAAAGGAAAACTCGTTATTTTCGGATCTCAAAATGTCATGTCCTAACTCACTAGACATGACTTTCTTTCTCGATCACTTCGAAATAGCGAGACTTTCAAACAAAAATCGATTTCCTTCTTAGACATGACTTATGCATTTAAGGATCATACCTTTAAACTTTATTCGAGTTTTCAAAATTTTACAAATATGACCCTAAAAAAATCAACGTGGTACCAATTTTGGGCGTGTGAGGGTGCTAATCTTCCTCTTATGTAACCGACTCCCGGACCCATTTTCTGGATTTCGAAGACCAAAATGTTTTCCAAACGGATTTTAAATATTTTATGGTGATCCAATCACACCGAATAAAAGATTGGTGGCGACTCTCTTTTTTTCCAATTTTTGATATTTTTAAAATATTGTTCGAGACCTGTTTGTTTCCTTCCAAAATGAACGTTTCGACAAAACTTTACATTTTCGAACTTAGTATGTTAGAAATAAAATAAGTGTTTTTACGCATTTTTTGCTATTTGATGACCTGAAGGGTCGAGTCGGGCTTCATGAGTGACTAATAAGCTAATTAAGTGTGTAGGATATCATTTCATGTCCGAAAATACGATGAATAATGATGAGGATGTTAGAAAAGGAGCCCAATAAGCCAATGACGGTGCCAAAGGCTTGGAACACTATTGATGTCGTGACGAGGAACTACCTCTCATCACGACGACGTGATGAAGAAATGAGAAGAATGGCATGGCGTTAACGTTGAGATGATAAGCATCCCCACATCCCGATGACGTGACTTAGCGTGGAAGAAAAGAGTTGATTTCCTTGTACGACATATTTGGAAAATTTCCTTATTTTGACTCTAGCTTTTAGTAGAATATTTTATTCTCTAGTATCTATGTGTATCTTGAGATTGAGTGGTCACCAAATAGGTCGTTTCCTATATAATCAACCTTAGGGTCACCATAATTGTAAGCCAACAAATATTATAGATGGGTCTTAATATGCTAATTGTAACCCCCTTAACCTGCTCTAGAAGATATGGGCAGATCTAGAAAGTCACAGTTGTAATTTCACCCTCACTTAACCACTTAAACCACACACACACACACACACACACACACACACACACACACACACACACACATATATATATATAATTTGTACTTAAATAAATAATAGTAAAACAATCCATTTTCCAATATTTCTGAATAATCTCAAACATAAAAATATTTATCAAATACTTAAATAAAACATCAAAATCCCAAATTTAAATTAACATCATAATCCCAAAATAATCTAACAATAAAATAATCTTAAAAATTCCACAATAACTCATACTGAATGATAAAAGATAACGATTAAAATTAAGAGACCCTCTGAGTACTAAGTCGCTTATGTCCAATGTATATATAAGAGAAACTAAAGGGGGATGAACTAAAGAGCCTTGTGTATCTCTAAAGTGCATAAATCCACAAACGCAATATCACAGTAGTTTTAACAAAATATTTAAACGAAGTATACAACATATCACAACACAAATGCAATAAAATCACAAGCATAATGCGATGCACCCAATCACCTGCACACCAACAAAGTGAAGAGGTTTCCTAGAACCCCTCCCTATCCAATTGTCACCAATCACAGTGTGGTTTTACTATCAGCCGTCTGAAGGGATGATAACCACGTCTTCCACCGTACATCCCAACCCATGAACACACAATGATATGATAACACATGTATCTTAGTCTTAATCACAATCTCATGATAATATATTAGAGTACCCAGTATATTAAGTACGATATTTAAAATATCCTTAGTCTAATAGATATGCATGCAATATCAACATGCAATAACACAACACCGAATAAGATCATACTGATAATACAACTTAGAATAATATCACATAAATAGCTCAACGAAGAGTATTATCACACAACACAATGTAGCATAGATAGAAACACACCTTTAGCGGACAGAAGCTCTAACGTCGAGGAGGACGTCTCCCAAGCTCAGATCTAACATCGGGTCTAGCTAGATTAGAACCTACGAGAACAAAATCATTAAAATCTATTCCTATGCTACCTACTGAACATTACACAAATTCGAATAGTGAACACTCACGTGTAACTCTCGGAGCTCATGCAGGGGCAGTCTGCACAGGTGGAGGAGGAGGAGGTGGTAACTTATCGGCCTCAAAGTCATGATCACCTAAACACAAAATATCTTGAGTCAAATCCCATACTTATCTCACTTATAAATTACTAAGTACAGAATAAGTGCAAATATCTAAAATGAGGCTTCCAGGTTTGAATTTGACGAAATAGACTTCGAATTCGAACTCAGGACGTCGACAATGGCAAGACAAGGTTTTTTGAAAAAGTCAATGGTCAACAAGTCGGGTCAACGGGTCTCGAGTCGGGTTCGGTTCACAGACTTGGATCACACGGGTTTGGGTCACACAACTTGGGTATTGGGTCGGTTTGGGCTTCTCAGATTGGGCTTACACTTGGGTTATGGTTTTGGGCATTGGATTAGGTCGTGTTTTGGGTTTGTAAATGGAGCCCATTACACACACTTAGCAACAAACAAACACTTAGGGTTTATTAACCCTAAACGATATCGCCACTAGAATCTCGATGAAATGATGCTTTGCTCGCCAAAAGTAGCATAAAAAGGGTCCAATGTAATTGGCCACAACATGGGTTTGAGGCTTACCAATACCAAGACCACGGAATAGGCAGCGGAGCGGACGGCGCAAGAGAGAGCCGAATGAAACAACATCGATTTCTCACAAACGGCGGATGGCGTGGGGCATTTGGAGGGATCGTTATGCTTGCAAGTCGATAGGGAGCACTATGGAGGCGGTGATACGGTGCACGGATGGCGATAGGAGGGTCGTTGGAGGTAAACAGGAAAACACAAGAGAGCTGATGAGAGGAAAGGTTCGACGATGACAAAATACAAAGAAATAAAAGAATGGGAGCTGAACGGTCGCACATGGGAGCAAAAGGGTTTAATAACCAATAAAATTTGTAAATTTATTATAAGGACCCAAATTAATTAGGGTTTTCAAATTTGCCTCCTAACTTTACCCATTACACAAATTAGTCCTATGATCCCGATGTTTCCCATAAAGTTTTATTCATAGTTCAGTTTAGTCCTTAAGTTTTACAAAAATATCAATTTAGTCCCTAATTTAAAATTAAGGTTGTTACATGCTGATTGAAGTATTAAAGTCATTGTAGTATAGTGACCTAGGTTTGATCATCGGTAATGGTGCAAAAATTTTTTTGTTTATATAAAAGTAGACAAAATATATCTAAAATCAATGGCTTCGTTAGAATTCAAACCGAAGACCTTCAGTGTATTAGACTGACGGGATAATCAATTACACTACGAAACCATATTGGCAAGCTTTTTCCATTTATATTTATATCTGTACTAATTTTGAGAAATAATATCTAAAAAGTAAAATATGCAGAGACAAAAATTTTAGATATTAATAGGATAAAAATTTGAGAGGATCTTGGTATTCATTTAAAAATAAATTTAACATTGAGTAAATCAAACTTTAAACCTATAAATATATTATATTAAAATAATTTTTATGATGATGTCGTAATGAATTCACAATTCATATTAAAATAAGGTTTGATTGAAGGTAAATTTGAAATTTTATCAATGTAATTTGCCTGGATTAAAATTTCATTATATCATAAATTTTACTATTTTTTTAAATTAAAAAAATTAAAGTAATTTTTAATAATATAAGTTATTTTAAACATGAAAAATATTTTAATAAATTTCATAATCGAGTTGGTTCTTTGATTCGTGAAATTAATTTAATTAAGAATTCAAATAATAATATAAATATATAACTGATGGAGATAATACATTGTTATATAACTTCACCAGATTTGGCATTATAAAGGGGCTTCTCCTAGCTTTTATATCTTTAAACAATATCCCTCTTTACATTGAATAATAAACCCCATGTTTATGTTACAATCATACCTTGAATTTTCTCTCAATTGTGAAACAGGTATAAACAATCCCTTGAAAGAGCCACATAATTATTGAATTCTCTCGCACCTCAACCTCATTCAGTAGCTTTATCAATTATAGTTGTGTCATTATTACATACACAAATTAATAAGCAGTCACAAAATGAGAAAATGTATAAATATGACATGAATAAGCCAATGGTTAGAAACTATTTTCAAAAATATAGAACTGATGATGAGAGTTGATGACGATCGTAAGCCAACAGATACTATAGATAAGTTTTAATTTGGATTGTAGTGTAGTGGTAAGTATTCCCGCTTGTCATGCTAGTTACCTAGGTTTGATCCTCAACAACAGTGCAAAGTCTTTTTTTTTGTCTAAAAATTAGACAAAATATATTTGAAGGCAATGGCTTCGCCCGCACTTGAATTGGATATCTTCAGTGTGTTAGACTGACGTGTTTTGTTAGACAATAAAATTTGGTTTGGGATGCTACTCAAAATGTCGGCGATTACATGTTGATATCATGGCATGCTTAGACAAAATATATTTGAAGGCAGTGGCTTCGCTAGGACTCGAATCGAAGACCTTCAGTATGTTAGACTGACGTGTTTTGTTAGACAATAATGTTTGGTTTGGGATGCTACTCAAAATGTGGGCGATTACATGTTGATATCATGGCATGCTTAAAGAAAATAACATAGGAGTATTTAAAATGAAAAGTGGAGAATTGCATGTTCTTCAAGCGGCTTAATAAAGTAGAATTGAAATTTATTGCTAAAAGTGCATCATATAAAAAGAAAAATAGAAGTTTAATGGTAGATACTCTTTGCCAGCTTTGTAGTTTTATGTTTTTTAAGATTTTATTGGATTGATGGTAACTTTGTTAGATGTTTCCTGCAGGCATGAAGCTAGAATAACTACCATCAAATTTAAGGTTAGTCTTAATTTTCTTTGTTCCTTTGCCTTGATTGTTTCTAAACATTGTCCCTCTTTACATTGAATAATATACCCCATGCCTACTTGCTACAGCCATGCCTTGAAACAAGCTTCTTCCGGCACAGACAATCTTTTGAAAAAGCCCCGTAACTGTTGAATTTTGGCTCCCCTCGACCTCAGTCAGCAACTGTAAAATCTTTCAAACTTTTATTCAGCCTTGTCCTTACTGGCTACACAAACTATTAATTGTTAGAACATATTTTCAAAAGTTAAAATTGACGTCAGGAGTATATATCGATTGTAAGCCAATAAATATTATAGATACGCTCCAATATGGTGTCTTAAGTAATAAAGTCATTGTAGTATAGTGGTAAGCATTCCCGCCTGTCACGCGGGTGACCCGTGTTCGATCCCTGACAAACGGTTCAAAGTTTTTCTTAGACAAAATATATTTAAAAGAAATGGCTTCGCCCGAACATGAACCAGAAACCTTCAATGTGTTAGATTGACGTGATAACCAACTACACCACGAAATCACAATGACAAGCCTTTTACATATATATATATATATATATAGGTTTACTAGTTTTGAGAAACAATATCAAAAAAGTAAAATGTGCGGTAATCAAAATTTTAAATATTAGAGGGATAAATTTTTTATTAAATCAAACTTTAAAATAATTGTTTATCGTTATCTTATATTGTGATTAGAAGTGTACATATTTATTAAAAAATTAAAATAAGATCTGGTTGACGGTAAATTTGAAATATTATTATTATTTTGAAATTAAAATTTATTTTAAACACGAAAGGGAGTTGGTTCTTTATATGTGCATAATAAAACAAAACAAAAATGCATGAATAAATAAAAATAATCTTGATTGAATGATAAATTTAAGATTTTTTTTACTATAATTGGTGTGGACTCAAATATCACTATATTCATATTTTTTTTATTTTTAAATTTAAAAATTAAAATATCTTTAAAAAGTGTAATTTATTTTCAAAAAGAAAAGATATTATTGTAATTTTTTGATTGATTTTGTGTTAATTAGGGATTTTATTAATAGACTATATTTTGGAAACTTCATGTCATTATCTCTTCATATAGAAGTAGTTTCTAAGGGCTTTTATTCTTTGACACGTGACTGTGAGGTTGAAATTTTAGTCTTGTGGCACTTGCACCTTGTATGGTATACAGCCTGAAGCCATTGAAATTATGTTAGTCACCTAACTTGAAGTCATTTGTAATAGTTATTTTAGGTCATTTACGTGCTTAACAAGTAATTTTTTTATCATTTTTATAATTAAAGTTTACATTTTCAAACTTAGTATGTTACAAATAAAATATTAATAAAAAAAAATATTTTTATGCATTTTTTGCTATTCTGATAACCTGAAGGGTCGAGTCAGGCCTCATGAGTGATTAATGAGCTAATTAAGTGTGTAGGATATTATTTCATGTCCGAAAATATAAGGAATAATGATCAGGTCGTTAGAAAAGGAGCCCAATAAGCCAACAATGCTGCCAAAGGCCTAGAACACAATTGACATTGTGACAAGATTGTCATGACGACGCGATGAAGAAATAGGAAGAATGGCACGGCGTTGATGTTGAGACGATAAGCATCCCCACATCCTGACGACACGACTTGGCGTGAAAGAAAAGAGTTGATTTCCTTGGACGACATATTTGGAAAATTTCCTTATTTTGACCCTAGCTTTTAGCAGAATATTTTATTCTCTAGTATCTATGTGTATCTTGAGATTGAGTGATCACCAAATAGGTTGTTTCCTATATAATCAACCTTAGGGTCACCATAATTGTAAGCCAACAAATACTATAGATGGGCTTTAATATGCTGATTGTAACCCCCATTACCTGGTCTAGAAGATATGGTCGAATCCAGAAGGTCACAATTGTAATTTCACGCTCACATAACCACTTAAACCATAAACATACACACATATATATAATTTGTACTTAAATAAATAACAGTAAAACAATTCATTTCCCAATATTTCTGAATAATCTCAAACATAAAAATATTTATCAAACACTTAAATAAAACATCAAAATCCCAAATTTAAATTAACATCATAATCCCAAAATAATATAATAATAAAATAATCTTAAAAATTCCAAAATAACTCATACTGAATGATAAAAGAAAACGATTAAAATTAAGAGATCCTCCGAGTACTAAGTCTCTTATGTCCAATGTATTTATAAGAGAAACTAAAAAGGGAAGAGCTAAAGAGCCCAGCGTATCTCTAAAGTGCATACATCCACAAACATAATATCACAGTAATTTTCACCAAACATTTAAATGAAGTATACAACATATCACAACACAAATGCAATAAAATCACAAGCATAATGCGATGAACCTAATCACCTGCACACCAACATAGTGGAGAGGTTCCCTAGAACCCCTCCCTATCCAATCGTCACCAATCACAATGTGGTTTTACTATCAGCCGTTTGAAGGGATTATAACCACATCTTCCACCGTACATCCCAACCCATGAACACACAATGATATGATAACACATGTATCTTAGTCTTAATCACAATCTCATGATTATATATCAGAGTACCCAGTATATTAAGTACGATATTTAGAATATCCACAGTTTGATAGATATGCATGCAATATCAACATGTGATAACACAACATCGAATAAGATCATATTGATAACACAACTTAGAATAATATCACACAAATAGCTCAACGAAGAGTATTACCACACAACAAAATGTAGCATAGATAGAAACATACCTCTAGCAGACAGAAGCTCTAACGTCGAAGAGGACATCTCTCAAGCTCAGATATAACACCGGGTCTAGCTGGTTTAGAACCTACAAGAACAAATTCTACATTAAAATCTATTCCTATGTCATCTACTAAACACAACTCAAATCCGAATAGCGAATACTCACGTGTAACTCTCAGAGCTTGTGCAAGTGCAAACACAGGTGGAGGAGGAGGAGGTGGTAACTCATCGGCCTTAGAGTCGTGATCACCTAAACACAAAATATCTCAAGTCAAATCCCATACTTATCTCACTTTAAAATTACTAAGTACAGAATAAGTGCAAATATCTAAAACGAGGCTTTCGGGTTTGAATTTGACGAAATAGACTTTGAATTCGGACTCAAGATGTCAAAAAGTGGCAAGATAAGGTTTTCCAAAAAAGTCAACGATCAACGGTCAATAGTAAACGAGTCGAATCAACAGGTCTCGGGTCAAGTGATAGACTTGGGTCGCACGGGTTTGGGTCACACGGCTTGGGTATTGGGTATTGGGCCGATTTGGGCTTCTCAATTTGGGCTCACACTTGGGTCATGGTTTTGGATTTGCAAAAGGAGCCCATTACACACACTTAGCAACAAACAAACACTTAGGGTTTATTAACCCTAAACGGTGCTGCCACTAGCATCTCGACAGAATGGCACTTTGCTTGCCAAAAATAGCACAAAAAGGGTCCAACGTAACGACCACAACATGGGTTTGAGGCTTACCAACACCAAGACCATGGAACAGGCAGTGGAGCGAATGGCGCAAGAGAGAGCCAAATGAAACACCATCTGTTTCTCACAAACGGCAGATGACGTGGGGCATTTGGAGGGATGGTTTAGCTTCCGAGTCGATGTGGAGTACTATGGAGGCAGTGGTACGGTGCACGGACAGCGGTAGGAGGGTCGTCGGAGGTCGATCGGAAAACACAAGAGAGGTGATGAAAGGAAAGGTTCGATAATGAAAAATAGAAAGAAATAAAAGAATGGGAGCTGAACGGTCGCACAAGGGAGCAAAAGGATTTAAATGCCCAATAAAATTTGTAAATTTATGATAAGGACCCAAATTAATTAGGGTTTTCAAATTTGCCCCATAACTTTACCCGTTTCACAAATTAGTCCTATGATCCCAATGTTTCCCATAGAGTTTTATTAACAGTTTAGTTTAGTCCCTATGTTTTACTAAAATATCAATTTAGTCCCTAATTTAAAATTAAGGTTGTTACCTACTGATTGAAGTATTAAAGTCATTGTAGTATAGTGACCTAAGTTTGATCATCGGCAACGATGCAAAGTTTTTTTTGTTTATAAAAAAAGTAGACAAAATATATCTAAAATCAATGGCTATGTTAGAATTCAAATCAAAGACCTTCAGTGTGTTAGACTGACGGGATAATCAATTACACTACGAAACCATGTTGGCAAGCTTTTTACATTTATAATTATATCTGTACTAGTTTTGAGAAATAATATCTAAAAAGTAAAATGTGCAGAGACAAAAATTTTAGATATTAACAAGATAAAAATTTGAGAGGATCTTGGTATTCATTTAAAAATAAATTTAACTTTGAGTAAATCAAGCTTTAAACCTATAAATATATAATATTAAAACAATTTTTTATGACGATGTTGTAATGAATTCACAATTCATATTAAAATAAGGTTTTGTTGAAGGTAAATTTGAAATTTTATCAATGTAATTTGCTTGGGTTAAAATTTCATTATATCATAAATTTTACTATTTTTTAAATTAAAAAAATTAATGTACTTTTTAAATACAAAAAATATTTTAATAAATTCCATAATCGAGTTGGTTCTTTGATTCGTGAAATTAATTTAATTAAGAATTCAAATAATAATATAAATATATAACTAATGGAGAAAATACATTGTGTATAATAAAAATAAAAATAAAATGTATGAATGTTTTTGAGTGGTAAATTTAAGGTTGTTTTTATTATAATTGATATGGGTTCAAATATCATTATATATATATTTTGTATTATTTTAAATTAAAAATATTAAAATATCCCTAAATATCGTTAATCATTTAAAAAAGGAGCAGACATTAGTGTATTTTTTCAATTGAATGTTTGTTAATTAGGGATTTTATTTGATAAATTTCTTAAGTTCTCTTTATTGATTAAACTATGCAATTCATCATAAACAATATGATGAAATCATGATTTCAGGTTAGATATCTTGTTGAGGGCAACCTCAATCATGATTTTAGAGTTTTATTGTTGTATTTTGTGTTTGTCTTTTTTTGCTAGCATCATACCAAACTAAACATCGAGAATCATATGTTATATAACTTCACCAGATTTGGCATTAAGAAAAGCATCATAATATGTTATATAACTTCACAAGATTTGGCATTAAAAAAGGGCTTCTCCTAGCTTTTATGCCTCTAAACTATATCCCTCTTTACATTGAATAATAAACCCCATGTTTATGTTGTAGTCATACCTTAAACATTCTCTCAACTGTAAAACAGGTATAAACAATCCCTTGAAAGAGCCACATAATTATTGAATTCTCTCGCACCTCAACCTAATTCGATAGCTTTATCAATTATAACTGTGTCATTATTACGTACACAAATTACTAAGCAGTCACAAAATGAGAAAATGTATAAATATGACATGAATAAACCAATGGTTAGAAACTATTTTCAAAATATAGAATTGATGACAAGAGTTTATGACGATTGTAAGCCAACAAATACTATAGATAAGTTTTAATTTGGTTATTGGTGTATTAGTGTCGTCGTAGTGTAGTGGTAAGTATTCCAACTTGTCGTGCTAGTGACCCAGGTTTGATCCTCGACAATAGTTCAAAGTCATTTTTTTTGTCTAAAAATTAGACAAAATATATTTGAAGACCTTCAGTGTGTTAGACTAACGTGTTTTGTTAGACAATAAAGTCTGGTTTGGATGCTACTCAAAACGTGGGCGATTACATGTTGATATCATGGCATGCTTAGAGAAAATAACATAGGAGGATTTAAAATGAAATGTGGAGAATTGCATGTTCTTCAAGTGGCTTAATAAAGTAGAAATGAAGTTTATTGCTGAAAGTGCATCATACAAAAAGCAAAATAGAAGTTCAATGGTAGATATTCTTTTCCAGCTTTGTAGTTTTATTTTTTTTAAGATTATATTGGTTTGATAGTAACTTTGTTAGATGTTTGCTGCAGGCATGAAGCTAGAATAACTACCATCAAATTTAAGGTTAGTCTTAATTTTCATTGTTCCTTTGCCTTGACTGCTTCTAATCATTGTCCCTCTTTACATTGAATAATAAACCCCATGCCTACTTGCTGCAGCCATGCCTTGAAACAAGCTTCTTTCGGCACAGACAATCTTTTGAAAAAACCCAGTAACTGTTGAATTTTGGCTCCCCTCGACCTCATTCAGCAGCTATGAAATCTTTCAAATTTTTATTCAGCCTCTACACAAACTATTAATGGTTAGAACCTATTTTCAAAAGATAAAATCTTTGACGGGAGTTTATATCGATTGTAAACCAATAAATATTATAGGAAAGCTCCAATATCGTGACTTAAATGTAGAAGTAGTTGTAGTATAGTGGTAAGTATTCTTGCCTTTCATGCGAGTGACTTGAGTTCAATCCTTGTCAATGACTCAAAGTTTTTTTTTTTTTTTTAGTTTATCTAAAAAAATAGACAAAATATATTTAAATGAGATGGCTTCGCCCAAACATGAACCAAAGACCTTCAATGTGTTAAATTGATGTGATAACCAACAACAAGAAGAAACCATAATGACAAGCCTTTTACATATATTTATAGGTTTACTAATTTTGAGAAACAATATTTAAAAAGTAAAATGTGCGGTAACCAAAATTTTAGTCGGGATAAATTTTTGAGTAAATTAAATTTTAAAATAATTATTTATCATAATCTTATCTTGTGATTAGAAGTGTACATATTTATTAAAAAATTAAAATAAGGTTTGGTTGACGATAAATTTAAAATTTTATTATTATTTTGAAATTAAAATTTATTTTAAACACAAAAGGGAGCTGGTTCTTTATATATGCGTAATAAAATAAAGCAAAAAATGCATGAATAAATAAAAATAATCTTGATTGAGTAATAAATTTAAGATTTTTTACTATAATTGATATGACTCAAATATCATTATATTCATATATTTTTTATTATTTTTAAATTTAAAAATTGAAATATCTTTAAATAGCTTAATTTATTTAAAAAAAGAAAAGATATTATTGTAAGTTTTCGATTGATTTTGTGTTAATTAGGGATTTTATTAATAGAATATTTTAAAAACTTCATGTCATTATCTCTTCATATAGAAGTAGTTTCTAAGGGCTTTTATTCTTTGACACGTGATTGCGAGGTTGAAATGTTAATCCCGTGACACTTGCACCATGTATGGTATACAGCCTGAAGCCATTGAAATTATGTTAGCCACCTAACTTGACGTCATTTGTAATAGTTATTTTAGGTCATTTACGTACTTAACAAGTCTATTTTTTAGCATTTTTATAATTAAACTTTACATTTTCGAACATAGTATGTTAGAAATGAAATATTAATAAAATAAGTATTTTTATGCATTTTTTGCTATTAATAAGTGTGTAGGATATCATATCATGTCTGAAAATACGAGGAATAATGATTGGGTCGTTAGGAAAGGAGCCCAAAATGCCAACGATGCTGCCAAAGACTTGGAACACAATTGACATCGTGACGAGGAACTACCTCTCGTCATGACGACGCGATCAAGAAATAGGAAGAATGGCATGACATTGACGTTGAGACGATAAGCATCCCTACATCCTGACGATGCGACTTGGCGTGGAAGAAAAGAGCTGATTTCCTTGGACGACATATTTGAAATTTTTCCTTATTTTGACCCTAGCTTTTAGCAGCATATTTTATTCACTAGTATTTATGTGTATCTTGAGATAGAGTGGTCACCAAATAGGTCATTTCCTATATAAGCAACATTAGGGTCACCAGAATTGTAAGCCAACAAATATTATAAATGGGCTTTAATATATTGATTGTAACCCTATACCCGATCTAGAAAATATGATCGGATCCAAAAGGTCACAGTTATAATTTCACCCTCACTTAACCACTTAAACCATAAACACACACATATATATAATTTGTACTTAAATAAATAACAGTAAAACAATCTATTTCCCAATATTTCTGAATAACCGAAGGGTAAACATTCTGGATTGATCATCCCTGCTCCAATCCCATCACATTGCGTTACCGGATTCACTTGCTTAGATAATTTTAAACCATATTTTTCTTACCAAGAGCTTTAACCTGACTCGCCAACATAGAAATGACAACAATATAAAAAACTTCGGTTGCCATGGCAGACCTTGCTCTCATAACTTGTCACTAAAAATTGTTTACTGTCATCTCCTCCATAAACTCTTGGATTCCCTCTAGTTATAAACAAAAAGATCTTGTAAGAATCAAACAAAAAAAATTAGAATGTAAAAATTAAATTAAAAACAAGACTATTAAAAAAAATGACTAAATTAATAGAAAAAAATTTCCTAATATTTCAGTCCTCGACAACGGCATTAAAAACTTGATGCAGTTGAAACTAACTAAAAATATGACTATGGCAAGTGAACCTATCAATTAATAGTATAGTTACGGTGAGCATAGATATCGTTCCCACGATGACTAAAAGTACTAGTAACTATTGTCTCCCTATTATTTAACCGACAAATTGGAGTGATTAATTAAAACTAAAATTAATTAAATTAATGAACAAAAGAATACGACAAAAAAATCAAGAAAATAATAGAATAAACAACAAAAAAGCGAAATAATACCTAGGAAAGAATCCACCTAGATTTCATCTATCATTATCAATCTGAATCAAACAATTTATTCACTTAGTATCTTGATCCATAAAAATCCCTAAATTATGCTAATATCTCTATTCAAGTATAAAATCAACTGACTCTAGGTTGATTAATTGAAATTTATTTCTAATTAAAACCCCTATTATCGGATTAACTTGTTCTATGGATCCCCCTATTAGATTTGATTCTAATCCGATAGATTTATGTCGTCTTATTTCTAGGATTGCATGCAACTCCACTCAATTATTGATAAGTGATAAAAGTAACATATTTTAATCTCATTCTTTAAGTGTTTTTTATGATGATTTGATGTAAATTGGTGAGTTTTATATTCCTAATCCTTTAAATTCATGTTTCTATACTTAGGTGAGCATTAGGGAGCAAAAGAAGTGAAAAAAGAGTGAAAATCAAAAGATTTACGCACGAAACAGGGGCCACATGGGCTGCACCCATGACACACGATCTGGACACACGACCGTGTGAGCCACACGGGTTGATACACAGGTGTGTGCTAAGGCATGTGAATTTTGCGATCTTCACTCCAATCGCGCGGAAAACATAATTTTTAGGGTTTTTGGGCATTCTAAGACTTATATATACCTTATATGATAAGAGGGGAGTAAGCCGTAAGATATTATTCAAGAAAACAACTAGGAAAACACCATTGAAGTCGTCTTTGAAGCAAATTTCCACTAAGATTGAAGACCTCTTTTTAGTTTCTTTTGATTTTATTATGAGTTTTTCTTCGTCTTGTGATTATATTGTCTTTGAGATGTTTTTATTTGTTAGTATGAACTAATTTTCTAAATACCTAGGGGAGATGAACCCTATGATTAATTCTGTAATTTGATTTTTTATTTTACGTAATAAATACATAAATTTTGTTCTCAATTGTGTGTGCTTAATTCTTTATTTAGTACTTTCGGAATATTAACTCTTGTTTGACGTGCTTAAATTAGAGGAGGAATAAACCCTATTTAAGAGAAGATCTAGCATAATTGAGTGGAGTTGCATGCAATCCTAGAAATAGGACAACATAAATCTACCGGATTAGAGTCAAATTTATTAGGGAATCCATAGATCGAATTAATGCAACAATAGGGGTTTTAATTAGAAAGAAATTTCAATTAATCAACCTAAAGTCAGTTACGTTTATGCTTGAATAGAGGTATTAGCATATTTTAAGTATTTCTACGGATCAAGATACTAAGTGAATAAATTGCTTAATTCAAAATGATAATGACAAATGAAATCTAAGTGAATTCTTTCTTGGGTATTGTCTCGCTTCTTGGTATTAAACATTTGTTATCTCTTGATTTATTCTTTGTCGTACTTTTAGTTTATTAATTTAGTTAAATTTAGTTTTAAACAATCACTTCATTTTATCGGTTAAATAATAGGAAGATACTTATTACTAGTACTTTTAATCCTTGTGAGAATGATATCTGTCCTCACTGTAACTATACTATTGATTGATTGGTGCACTTGCCTTAATCATATTTTTAGTTAGTTTCGACTGCATCAAGTTTTTGGCGTCGTTGCCGAGGACTAAAATATTAGGAAGACTTTATTTCTATTACTTTAGTCATTTTTTATTTTTGTTTTACTATTTTCATTTTTAATTTAATTTTTATATTTTAATTTTCTCCCTTTTATTTGCTTATGGCAGGTTCTTTTGGTTTATGACTAGAGGAAACTCGTCGAGACCACTTTTTCACGACTGTGAAATTGAAAAGACTGCTCGTAAAAATCGTAAAAAGGTTAGAGAAGCAAGGAAAAGTTACAAAACTTTAGTAGACGATAAAAAGGAAAAGGATATTATTGTGGAAATGGACGACAATGAAAATAATCATGTCCCTCCTGCTCTTCCTGCTCCTGCTGCTCGTCGAACCATGTATGATTATGCTAAGCCTACTTTGATTAGGGCTGAATCAAGTATTGTCAGGCCGAATGTTAATACAAACAATTTTGAAATCAAGCTGGGCACAATTCAGATGGTACAACAATATGTTCAGTTTGATGGTTTGTAGGATAAAGATCTGAATGCTCGTTTCGCTAATTTTCACAAGATTTATGACACTTTCAAAATTCATGGTGTTACTGATGACGCCATACATTGACAGTTGTTCCCGTTTTTGTTGAGGAGCAAGGCAAAATTGTGGTTAAATTCTTTACCTCGAGGTTTCATCACTACTTGGGATCAAATGACTGAGAAATTTTTGTTAAAATATTTTCCGTCGGCTAAAACAGCTAAGTTGAGAAATGACATATGTTCCTTTGTTTAGTTTGATATTGAGACACTTTATGAAACATGGGGGAGGTTCAAAGATTTGTTGAGAAGGTTTCCTCATCATGGATTACCTTTGTGGCTCCAAGTTCAAACTTTCTACAAGAGTTTGAATCGCTCGACTAGACAGATGATTGATTCAGTAGCTGGAGGAATATTGAATAATAAAACACCGGAAGAAGCACAATAATTTATTGAGGATATGACACTGAATAATTATCAGTGGCAAGTTACAAGAGTAAAACCTGTGAAGGCAGCAGAAATTTTTGATGTTGATGCTGTTTCTATGTTGGCTCATCAAGTTGAAGCTCTTAGTAAAAAATTTGATGGTTTTTATTTTTCTAAATAGGTACATTTGGTGATGCAGTGCAATGAAAATGGAGCGGGGATGATGAGTTCGAAATATTTTCATGAGCAATCCGACTTTTTGGGTAATAATTCTAGACCTCAAAATAATCCCTACAGTAATACTTATAATGCAGGATGGAGAAATCACCCAAATTTTTCATAGGGTGGTCAAGAAAACCAAAGGTCACAAATCCCTTCGGGTTTTTAGTAACCTCAACATCAAGAGAAAAAATCAAACCTTGAAGACATGCTCGGTAAATTTATTTCGGTTTCTGAAACTAGATTTCAAAACAATGAGACAGCCTTGAAAAATTAACAAGCGTGAATTCATGGCCTTGAAAATCAAATTGGACAACTTGCTAAATTAGTTTTAGAAAGACACAAGGTAGCCTACCTAGTAAGACTAAAATTAACCCAAAGGAGCAAATACATGCAATCACTGTTCATAGCGTGAAAGGGTTAGTTGAGCTTGAACAGAACCCAAAGCTAAAAGCTATTGAGAAAGATAATGAGGCTGAGGAAAGCAAGGAAGAGCGTAAGCCGGTTCTTAGAGAACATAGACCTCGAATTCCTTATCTCGAAGCATTGAAGAGAGACCACAGAAAAGAAATATATGATAAATTTCTTGAGATGTTAAAAAAATTTGAATATTAACTTACCTCTTGTTGAAGCTCTTTCGCAGATGTCAAATATGTAAAATTCTTAAAGGAGCTATTAACTAATAAGAGGAAGTTAGACGGCTTGTCAATTGTGGAGCTAATGCAGTTTGCTCAATCATTCTCCAAAACAAACTACCTAACAAACTTAAAGATCCAGGGAGTTTTAGTATTTTTTGTCTCATTGGTAGTTTACATGTTGATAAAGTTTTGGTTGATTTGGGTGCTAGTATAAATGTTATGCCTTATAAAATGTTCAAATAACTTGGTCTTGGGGAACCTAAACCCACTAGTTTGAGTATCCAGTTGGCTGACAGATCAATTAGATTTCCTAGGGGTATTATTGAGGATGTTCTTATAAAAGTAGATAAATTTATATTCCCTGTTGATTTTGTTGTATTGGACATGGATGAGGATATTGAGGTACCTATGATCTTAGGTCGACCCTTTTTAGCCACTGCTAGAACTATCATTGATGTGGGTACTGGTGAACTTGTGCTTTGTGTAGGTGATGAAAATATTACTCTTAAAGAACATGATTTTGTTAGAGTCCTGAATGAGTGTAACGATGATAATTGTTTTGTTAATGCTAGTGACCATGTGACTCAACGCTCTTTGCAGAAAATCACTAATGAAAACATGATGGAGCCAATTTTGATTCAAAGTGATAGAACTCAAGTGGTAACTGAAGATCGAATGTTACAACTCGAGGAATTAGATGAATGGAAAACAAAGTTTGACGAGAACCTGAGGAAACCCAAGGAAGAATCAACATAAAATCATGAAGTGCATGTGAAGAGGACGAACATATTTAAAGTGGGAGACAAAGTGTTATTAGATAAATCAGATTCACGAATTTTTCCTTTAGAATTCAATTCAAGAGAGTTTGATCCTTTTGTGGTAAAAACCATTTTTCCTTATGGTATAATTGAGGTAACACATCCTGATTACGGCACATTCAAGGTAAACAATCAACGTCTCAAATTTCATTGTGTTGGTAATATTGATAACGAGAGAGATGAACTACGGTTTCAAGATCCGCTATAACCACGAGTTTAACAAGGAAGTCGAGGTTAGACTTTAAACAAGCGCTTATCGGGAGGCAACTCGAGCGTTTTAATTTATGCTCATTTTCATTTTCTTTTATTTATTACTCTTATGATTTTAGCATTAATTTGCAGGTTTTATCACTATAAAAATATAAAAAGTATATATAAAAATGAAAAGAAATAAAAAAAATTCACACATGGGCTGGACACACGGCCATGTGTGAGACCATGTGCCTTCAACGGCCTTGTACATGGGCGTGAGAGAAGCGAAGGGAGGCCCACGACCTCCACACACAGGCGTGTGCTAGACCGTGAGATCGCTGGACATATTTTTAAATGATTTTCGAAACAACACACGGGCGTGGGCCATACCATATATCTACTCGAATTTTTAATTTTTTAGTCACATGCCCATGTGCCCCTTAAAAACACCCAAACCCTAATTTTAATTTTTTTTTTTACTTTTACCCTTGTAGTTACCAGTGTTTTTTAATCTTCCCTCCGACCTTTCCTCTCCTTCATCCTCTCCCTCGATCAAAATCCCTAACCGTCAGTGTCCCACGCTGTCCCACGGCCTTCCCTTCCGTTCCCTTCCTTCCTTCATTCCTTCCACTATCTAAAACCCTACCTACCGACCACAGTAGTCGACCGACCGACTACCTCCAGCGAGCACCAACCAATTCAATGTCGCGAGCCCGTCTCTCCCTTCGCACCCCGCACCAGATTCGTTCCGCTCTTGCACATCCGCGTGCTTACGCGCATCCAGCTAACACCATTCGAACCTCGATCCACAAGTCTATTCCCTCATCCGCATGATCACTGGCTACTATCGCTCATCTCCCCTCCGTTCTAATAGTCACACGATGTCGCCCTTCCCTTGATCTCGCTGTTCGCGAACCACCACCGTCCACCTTTCAACCACCGTTAACCCACTGTTTGCCCTTTCATTTTTCTTTCCTTTTGTTAATTTATTTTTATTTTATTTTATTTTATTTATCATTTATTATTTATTTCCTTTTTATCTGTTTATTATTTAATTATTATTTTTTTTTATTTTTCTCTTTCTATATATTTTTTTATATTTATTTCTTTATTATTATTATTGTTCTTATTATTATATTAGTATTAGCATTGTTTTTCTTTAGTTGCTTCGTTTTTGGTATTTTTAGATTTATTTCTTTTATTTATTTTCATTTAATTTCTTTCACTTTCATTTATTTTCATTTTATCTATCGTCCTTAGTATTATTATTTTAGATCCCTTGTCTATTTTATTTTTGTTGTAGATTATGATTGTTCTTGTGTTTTATTTGAATTCCCCTTTACGGTTATTGCTTGTCGAGATATTCACTTCTATGTCGTATTATGTGATTGCAAAATTTGGACTGAATTTATTTCAGGTAAAACTAAAGTCGCGGTCCCCGCTTCGAAAAAGCAAAAGCAACTGATACGACTTCCTCTTCAGCTACCACTGCCAACGCTCGTCACTCGTGTCTTAGATTTTCACCGGGTCCTCACAAGGATCTTTATCATCTTCTCCGACAATGTCCTTTGGGTTTGGGCAGATGCATTGATTGGGTAGCTGTAGAGGCAGTTCACTTAGCCAATGATGTTCGCGCGTTTCATGAGATTCCTTTTTGGGATTGCCTATTTACCATCGTCAAGCCTACCTATTCAGAGCTGACCTTGGAGTTTTGCTCGACTTTTCAATTTCAGCATGCAATGTTGAGACATGATGAGATGCACACAGTCTCATTTCGGTTGGGTAGTAGGATGCGATATATGAGTGTGCCAAACTTTGGAGTCGCATTAGGTATTTACATTGAGGAGTTCATGAGCACCTCCGTTTTCTCTACTCTCCATCATCATTAGCATCATCCACCATCTAACTGTTGGGAGGCCATATCAGTGACGACAGCATCGTACAACTTTAGCTAGTCGAAAGTGACTTCTCTACCTCCTGCCCTTCGGTACCTTCACGCCCTCCTCGCACATACTGTGACAAGACGAAGGGAGAGTACAGGTGTGGTGAGTACGATTGATGTTTATTTCTTATAGTGCATGGTGACACGACATCTTATTGACGTCGCATATTTCATCGCTTTGGTATGCCAGCATCAAATTGAACGCACCAGGAGGGGTTCGATTTTCTTGGGTCCCTATGTGACTCGGTTGGCGAGGCATTTTGGGTTGCTTGACACACTGAAGCAAACATCCTCCTTTACACTGATTGGACAGATGATCCCATAGGGATTATCTATTGTGAGCCATATGAGGATGATATGTCGCCAGGAGGGACGGGGTAATACTCGACACACTTTATTCCGTGACGGTCCTCACGACGA
Organism: Kokia cookei; assembly: GCA_039519145.1. Classification (NCBI taxonomy): domain Eukaryota; kingdom Viridiplantae; phylum Streptophyta; class Magnoliopsida; order Malvales; family Malvaceae; genus Kokia; species Kokia cookei. The sequence goes on along the minus strand of CM076907.1, from coordinate 30,176,799 downwards.
GCCTGAGGATTATCCTGATGGTGATGTGCCCCTACACGAGGAGCTTGCTCGTCCCTCACCTCCATCGAGGCATAGTGCTTTTGATTCTTATGTCACTCGTGAACAGTTTGAGCAGTTCGAGCGACAGTTGAATGATAAGATCGATTATCTCATTTAGCTCCATCATGAGAGCGATACGGAGAGGAGAGCAAAGTACGACAGCTTGCATGCTGAGTTGTAGAGGCTCTAGGGTTTTCATTCTATCGAGCCGTATGACCCCACTCCCTGGCACGACGACAATCATTTATCTCCTTTATTTTTAGTTTCTTTCTTTATTTTCTATTTAAAGTTTTACTTTTATTTTTGGTTGTTGATATTTTTATTTCTTTTAAGACTTCTTTAGTTAATTTATTCTTTGAACTATGTTATTTTTATTATTG